>JBBPCW010000031.1:9869759-9901056 GCA_037974425.1 Phenacogrammus interruptus
GTGTGTGTGTGTGTGTGTGTGTGTGTGTGTGTGTGTGTGTGTGTGTGTGTGTGTGTGAGAGAGAGAGAGAGAGAGTTGTGAGTGCAGTAGTTTGTGTAGAGCAGCTTTTCTATGGTCTGTATTCCAGCTGCTTCACCCCTAATTCAGTTTCTGATAAAAAAGTCTCACACACACACTCTCTCTCTCTCTCTTTATCTCTCTCTGCTATTAACATCACTGTTTTAATTGTTGCAGTTGTAAATTAATGTAAGAGTGTAGTTTAACATTTCCCAGGTATGATACATTATTTATATGTATTCATTTTTGTTTAGATTTGTGAATCAAGTGTTGGTCAATAGTGTATAAATCAATAGTGACCATAAAATTATGCTTTCTCTTATTTCATATCTCCCTTACAAAAGACCCACAAGTGCTACCATACCTCAGAATCCGTGAATGTTGGAGGGGCTCGTTTAGCATGGCCACATTGACATCAGGCTAATTGGGTCCCTGTTAGCCTTAATTCATTACTGGTTATGTCAGCGTTGTCGGGTGAGGTATCCCTTTAAGAGGGCCTTGAAAGAGTGTGGAAAAGGGTGAAGGTGCTCCGGGGGACTTGGATGCGCCTGGATAATCACACAAGATAGACCGCCTGTACTCTCTCTCAGCCATATTGAACCTCTTCACAACTGCGCTGTAATTTCATTGACAGCGCACAAGTGACCATAATTTCACCACTGACTTGATTTAAGTGCTTATGAGAACGGAGGCGACTGTTATCCTATAGTCTACAGATGGAAGGGCATAATTGAATTAGCCGAGCTGAGAGGAATGGGCAGTTTCGCAAGAGGTCCAGCCCTTAATGTCTCCCTCACACAAAGAGAGTGAGCACTACGATCATTCGCACGGGGTTAAAAACCCAGGCGCCGCTCCAGCCCGCAAGGAGCAGGAGAGGGGCGCATTGTTATGGAGGTGGGTGGGGAAATGTCACCTTGCTTCACACTCCGTCGTTAACACACTACAACAAATCGATCCATTTGAATTATTAAATTGCTACTTATTCTACAGATGGAGCAGAGAGGTGTTCGGAGCTTCCCCGCTCAGTTACCTTGCCTGATTTTCTGCTGTACTCGACTTCCCATTTGTCATCCTAACGAAGCAGGCAGGGCCTGTATTGATGCAAAAATGGATGCTCCGATTCCCAATTTTAATTTGTTGCAAAAGAGACGACCTTTTTACCCTCTTAGCTAATGAGGGCCGTGCTTCGAATGGAGAAGACGCATTATTTAAACAAGGCCTTTCCCAAGACATTAATTACAATACACAAGTAATGAAGAACACAATACTCCAACACGACAAAAGCCTTTCTTTGATCTCCATGGATGGTTCAGTTCATACATTGACTCGCTTTGATTTCAAGGTGAAAGAATGGCCAGGACAGGGGCCCTCACTGATCTGAAATCAGCTCAACCATGTCTTGTCCTCTAATCAAATCAGTGGGATTAAGCTGGAATTTAGTGCTTACACCATCAATACATTCACAGCCAAACTGTACCAGATACAGAGGCTCTTATGTTTATCAGTGCAATCTGGCTGTTAGCCTTTGAACATAATGCATTCTCCATCAGAGCTGCGCACAGTGGTGGTGCTGGGAACCAGATGTCAGGAATGCTTTACACCTCTAAAAGCTTAGTTACTCCATGAAATGCTGCCTGTTGAGTGAGACATTGTTCTACAATGGTGGTAAGAAGATATTGTATTGCAAGACGTCATAAAGTAAAGTAGCAGAATGAGGGGTTTGTGTAGGAATTTAACAGACACTGGACTGGAATGGTTTCACAATCATACAGATGCTTTAAAAATAAATTCCGGTGGTCTCTTTTTTTTTTTCCTAGAGCTGAATTTTACCATCATTAACATTACAGATAGAAAACTTTGAACGCATGTAGGTTCATTGATGGGTTTAGGCATAAATAAAATGGCTAATTTTGCAGTATGGTTTCAATCACTTCTGTAGGGCCTATATGTCTGGATATTCTGGTAAAGTGGGTAAATAACATATTCCATCAATTACCAACAGACATAAGGCCAGGTTTTGGCATCAAGTGACAAGAACATTAGTTCTGGATCAGTCACCATTCCTTAAGCCTCACTTCACTAAAAATATCCCATCAGTAATGTGAAATAGTCTGATGAAGCCACAGCAGATTGACAGTTTGCCATTTCAGCCTTTGAAAGATAAAAGCTAATCACTATTAGCTGGTCTTCCATATCTACCTGATTGTTTGCATGTATTTATATCTAACTGTATGTAATTGATCCCCTATATTTAAATGGTACCCTTGTAACTAACCCGCTCCAGCGCTACCTGCTGCCTCATAAGTGGGTGGTAACGAACGCTGTTCCCAGCCTGGCAGGCACAGTTGGGGGACCTGCTCTGATAATGAGCTTCTCTCTGCAGCTAGCCCCCGCTGACCTTTCAGTCCTGAGATTATAAATGAAATCTCCCACAGAGAGAGAAACCTTCGGGTCCTGAACTGCCCTGAACTGCCCAGAACGACACTCATTTATCATTACAGGCCTTTCGAGCTCGGCGGACACACTCAGGCAGGGAGACTGGATGTGTTAACGAGAAGTCAGCCAAGTGAGGTGTTAGTAGACATTGCCCTTTTGTGTTGATCTGAGATGTGGATCTTTAGGTTGACTGAAGGAACCTGGGTTCCTGGCTTATTGTCCCTCAACCAAGAATCATATCCTTCCTCCAACACAAGTGATGCACCACCATCTTCTCAAACAGGTGTCAACACAATGTCATTGGATGGCTCAACAGTCTTAGAGAAGACCAACTCAAGTCAGCATGATTGATCGGACTTTCACTTAGGAGGTAGGATGGTCCTCCCCTCTCCCATTAGGGTGCAAGCCAATGTGAGCCAATGTGACTTTCTGACTTAAGTTGGTGTTTTCCTCCAAGACATGTGAAGCACCACCACATCTTCTTAAACAGCCACCAATGCAAGCTCAACAGGCTTGGAGGAGAACCAACTTAAGTCAGCAAACAGACCTTCACATGGCCTATCATCATGCTGGCGGAGAGGGAGGACCATCTTACGTCCTGAGAGAGTGCAATCAATCATGAACTCTCTGGGACTCCTGTCTTGGATGGCTGTGGCATCACTGGGGAAGCAACATCCTGAAGATAAGGTCAAGTCAAATATGGAATGCTGAATTGTTGGACTTTCCAGTGCCACACAATCATAGATTTCACCTTAACAAAGTTCTTAATTATTAAACATTATATCATGCCTGGGGTTCACAAGCACATTGATACGTGATAGAAAATCCTGCTCTGTAGCTTTATGGCAGAGATGTTCGCAAGTCATTTTTACCGAGTCCAAGTCATGTCTCAAGTCTTTGTGCTCGAGTTCAAGTCAAGTCTCAAGTCTGTGAGTGAACTTTCAGAAGATATTCTAATTGGCCACGCCCCATGATTACAATTGGCTGTTGCTTAGCAGGGGGACTGCGTCCTGTGATCTGCCCTCGCAAACATGCAGGATTGCCTTAAATGATTTAAATCTAAATATTAAATATGAAAAATATATCTCGCACTCTAAATGTGAGACTCCACAATTAGATGGGGCTCGGTGACCCCTTTCCAACGACCGCTCAAAAAACGCGATTAGCTTAAAAACGTTCATCTCGGACAAAAGTAATGGGACACCAGGGCGAGGTGAGCAGTTTTCGGGTCGTTGGAAATAGTGTGGGGATATAAATAAATAATTCCATGAAATGAACATTGAGTCATGACTCACGAGTCACAGCACCTGCTTTATGGTAAAGCATGTCTCCACTAAAGCATACGCACCCCACTTGGGGCTTTTGATGGTTAATCTTGCAGAACAGTCACTTCTGTAGTGGATGCATTCACAAGTGACGAACATATCAGTAGCATGTATGTTCATTCCCAGTGCGACATGATGCTCATAGCTTGCTACTTTTAGCTTGTGACATTTTGTTCTGAGCATGTTGAATGTAGAACACATGATTATACTTCAACACATGATTATAGTTTTTCTTCAAAAAAAAATACACGCATATCAAATGATAGAAGCCAGGTTTAATCTGGGAAGTGCAAGATTAGAGTGCAAAGTAGTTGACCCCCTGCCCCCCATGTGAAGCTAGCCTCCCTGACATCAAGCTTGTATACCCTGTTGTCAAGCTAATTGTCAAGGTAGTCCCTCTGTTGTCAAGCTAGTCCCCCTGACATCGATCTACTATTGTACCAAGGAGAACATTGTGGATAAAATCCGGCAAAAATGTAGCCTCAGTTTAAGGTGAGATGGGTGTGTATTGTTCTGTTTTTCTGTTTTGTTTGTATGCTATTGCAAACAATAATGAAAAAAACCTTGAACAACCTCTTGTGATAGCAAGCTATTTAGCTTTTGTGTTGAACTAACATTCATGAGATCCCCTCGCTGTTGGGGGTCTTAAAAAACCTTGAACAACCTCCTGCGATAGCAAGTTACTTAGATTTTATGTTGAACTAACATATTCATGAGACCCCCCTCGCTGTTGGGTATTTTATTTAATGATGGGGTACCAGTGGTTGCACTTATGTGTAGCATCACTATATAAAATAATCATTGACACCAGCTCTGTTTAGCTAGCATTTATCTACATTTTGCTCAGAGGGTGCTTATTGAAATAAAATACCTGGGGGCTTTCACCGATATTATATAAACTATGTTAACCTGTTAACTGCTGCTACCAGAACTATGGTTTAACCACCCTAGCAGTTCTAGACGAACTACTGCTTTAAGACTAGCAAGTTATGTTCAATCCTGCATCACAAATCAAATTCTACCTCAAGATCTGCGTAAGAGGCCTTCATGACAATAGGCCTTTGGTATTTGAGTGCATTAAGATGGTTCAGAGTGATCCGACACTTAGTGATGGTCATGGTACAGGCTGTAATTTGCTCTTGGAAATGTTACCATATAGTCTGGAGTGAAGGGGAGTGTTTTCCATTAATGTATATCAGTGAATAATTGGGAGTGCAAAGACGTTCTGGCAGCTGTGTGGTTGGGCAAAGCCTGGCTGCATTAGAGAGCCATTTATGCCACGTACACAATGATTTATGGCTTATGCACTGTTTAATGACTTATAAATCCAGCCTCTTCCATCCTGTTGAGTCATTGGTGCTCTGATAAGAACTAGAGTGGGGAAAGTGTACAGCTTAATTGACTGTGCGCAAATATAATTATCTTTGCAAAGGTTATGGCATGAACAGGTAAATAAATAATCAGAATAAGAAAACTTTATTGCTTAAAAACATTAGCATTAGCAGTTAGGATTAGTAGCCAAAGGCGCATCTTGTCAGCAGACAGGGCAGGTAGCTGCTTGGGGCCCCCAAGCCACTAGATGGCGAACGAGAGCTGACACTTTAAACTATGGTAGTGGCAATTACTTTATCAGAGAATTGGTTAGAAACTGTTTAGAGGGGGGGCCCCCAGTGAATTTTTGCTTGGGGCCCCAACAGACCCTAGGATCGCCTCTGTTAGCAGCATGCAAAGACTCATACACAAAAGAAAGGTTGAAATAACCTTTCTCTCTACCCACATGTTTAGACAGAGCACAGCTTACTAATACTAAATAAACTGAGATAACTGTTTGTGTTAGACTGAATCTGTGAATGCTGATCCGTGTAAAACTGAGGGGTTACTGTATGTACATTTTTGTTCAAAAATGAATACGCACTGAACGGCATGTGTAGAGCAGTGGGGTCAAGCTCTGGCCCTGGAGGGCCAATGTCGAGCACAGTTCCCCTCCTCAAACACATTCACTAAACCTCATGATTGACTGGCGAGGTGAACCAGGTGTTTCTGAGCAGGGAACTCACCAAAACACATCCAGCCTGATAACGCAGTCAGTGTCTTTTAACACAAAAAGGAGTTGCACTGCAAAAAAGTTCCTACTTTACTAGAAAACATGAGTGTGAGGAACTGTTATAATCTATATTCCGAATCAGAACCATGGCTTATCAAACAATATGAACATTTTGAAGAAACTGCTGAGCAGCAGGACTGTGATAGGCTTTCTTAGAAACAGTGATGTAACAAACCTAAAGATAGAGGGAAGTGATCTAAGGGAAGCATTTGTTCCTCAGCTCAAACTGTTCAGTAGGAATGTTCCGGACCTCTTCACTGACCGATACTGAAAGCACAAATTGTCAGACGAAATGAAAAAACTAAGTGTAATAACCCCCAGACTCAAGGGCGTTCATCCTGGGACAATATGAATCCATACAGAAAAATATTTCACTTTGGAAGTTTTTCATTACAACATTCTCTGTTATCCAAAATCAAGAGATACTGGGGTCTCCTGCTCACCTGTCCTCCAGACCAGTTTGACGACCAGTGACCACCTGCATGTTCTGCCCACCCCCACTCCACCAGACTCTGCTGCAGCTAACTACATACTCTTATCTTCTCCTACTACTGCTAACTAGAGACTCCCGATCTGCTCCAGATCTGTTTAACCACCATGTATCACCCGCATGTGCACCCCCCCCCCGCACACACAAACTCTAACACAGTTAGTTAGCAGATGCTGATAGGAAGCGTAAAGTTTTGTCAAGTGTGAACACAGCAGAGCACAGCACACAGTGTGAAATTCTTCCTCTGCATTTCATCTGTTCACCAAGTGAAGCAGCTGGCAGCCAGGAGAGCCCGGGGAGCAGTGTGTTGTGTGGGGACAGTACCTTGTTTAAGGGTACCTCGGTGGTGCTATTGGGATTCAAACCTACAACCTGTCGATTACAGGGGCAGATCTCTAACCACCAGGCCACAAGCTGCCATATTAATTACAGCCTCTAATTGATCCAGGTCTGTAGACTAAAGCCTCTTCTTGTTAATCACCTCCACTACAATTCATCAATTCTCCCTCATTGTCGAATGGAGGAGGAGGAGTGTGCTTTAGTTCCTCCACGAGTTGCTGCCCCCAGCTCCTGTCCCCCTCCAGTTGCTCACCAAGGGCTTGGACCCAAATTCTATAAAGCAACAACATCAGTTGTGAAAAACGCCATAACGCCAAATAAATTCTACTTGACTTGACTTGTTTCTTGTAACCACTCCCAAGCCTCACAACCCGACGCCTCAGGAGAATTTGAAACCATGCACTTAAACATCCAAAGCCAGTCAGATGCCATTCTCCAAGCCATGCACCAAATTCTCCTCCCTCGACTCTTCTCAATCAATTATCTTATCTCATCGTTAGTATCAGTGAAGTTGCATGATGGTGTTTGCATGGTGCGTTCTTGTGAAAATCGTGCTATTTTAAGGGAGGTGTTAATTAGAGAGCAGGTCTCCGCTTGAGGGTGAGAAAAGGAAAACTAGAGCAGGGGGAGCAGGATTCCCTGATGTTGGAACTGCCTCTCAAAATGTTCAACTCACCCCATTTCTACCCAGCAGAGTCGACCGTGGGAACATACAACATGCATCCAGAGCGTCTGAATCTTTTTAACACAACTACAGTCAGCTGTGTGCTGTGTGTTCCCAATCAGGAAACATCTGTCTGATTTTCTGACACTTTCGAATTCTAGAAAACACTGTTACTTATCCAGTGCCGATAATAACCTGAGAGTTTGTCCTAAAATACTGTTAGAACTATTTTTCGGTCAGGGGTAAACCATGAGTTAAATGTTTTATATGATGCTATCAGAAATGGAAGAGACCTGAAAGGCTACCCACCCTTTGACAACGTTCCCCATATTGGAATAAACACATTGGGCGACCGGCACATCCCTTGAGGATGTTTTACAAGAGATTCTGTTTATTGTTAAATCAAATTAAATGGCCCTTAAAGTCACACAGGAACGCATCACACAGCGTGAACAATGTGAAATTCTTTCTCTACATTTAATCTATGGACAGCCACCAATGTCTGGGGATGGTACCTTGCTCAAGGCTACCTCAGTGGTTCCAGTGGTAGTCCTGGGATTCGAACCCACCACCTTTCAATCACAGGGGCACCAGGCCACCAGCTTCTACCACTGAGGAGGCGCTACGAATGGGCTACTACTGATTAGAGCTTGGTATTCTATACATTTTCCTAAATTTCTGTATATTTAAACGTTTGCCATGCAGAATTCCATAATGGACTATACAGGTGTTGAATCTGAACATGTATAACTTAAAAGTGCCTCCAGACAAATGTGTTATTAACCGCTTAAGTGTTTGAGAGAGGGGGAAAGGCGAGGTTGTAGTTTCATTATCAGACATGAAAAGGTGGTATCGTGCCACTCCTAGCTAAGATATCCCATTCAGAGTGGGTTTGGTGTCAGAAGCTTATAGTCAGAATTGTCCACAGTGTTAGTGAATGGAAACAGACGCCAGCATTAAAGGAACCAGATGCCTTTAATGCTTCTGAAAGCTCACATACAGAAAGTTATCAAATGAAATGGTTATGAATACTCTGTATGAATATTTTTAATTCCATTTATATATAATCTCCAAATCAGTCAATTTATGTAAATATAAATTTAAATTATATAAAATAATAGATATTGATTTGGAGATGTTTCCATTCCTATCACCACCTCTGTAGAGTCAACAAGTTCAATTAACCATTTCATTTCAAACCTCTCTAAATAACATACACCACAATGACTGAAATAGGAAGAAATCCTGAAAAAATTGATAGAAATCCCCTTGTTTGTTTACCATGTTTGTTCTTAGGAATTTCTTTTCCGTTTCAGTAGTAGCATCTGTTGAGTATTCTTGTTTGTTGTGGTTGAATTGCAGGATAACGTGGACTTGGGTGACCTGATGTTTTCTCTCTGCTATCTTCCAACTGCTGGTCGCCTGACCATTACAATCATCAAAGCCAGAAACCTAAAAGCCATGGACATCACAGGAGCCTCTGGTATTCAGCCCCGTTCCCATCTTCCTTATATACGAAAACTGAGTGATGTTCACTGAGGTGTGGCTTTGCTTCAAGGTTCGGTTTGGTTATACAGCTTGCTTTAGTCTGAAGTAATGTAGCTACTGTG
The DNA here is from genome assembly GCA_037974425.1 of Phenacogrammus interruptus. Classification (NCBI taxonomy): domain Eukaryota; kingdom Metazoa; phylum Chordata; class Actinopteri; order Characiformes; family Alestidae; genus Phenacogrammus; species Phenacogrammus interruptus. Next base: position 9,878,785 of record JBBPCW010000031.1, read on the forward strand.
TGTGTCTGTATCTGTTACATATTCTCTCAAAACGTTGTCTGTTTTTCCATTTATTTTTAAAAGAATTTAAAAACAGGAACATTATAATGGATGGATCAGATTCGCATGATTTGGGCTACAATTATGTTGCATTAAAGTGGAATTCCACTGTTTTTCAGACTAATAGCATAATTCAGTTATTGAGCTGCATTAATGTGATATGGTTCATTATAGAGGAACTCTGGGGTTTAGATTCTCTCTACAGTGGTTTTGAATAAAACCAGGGGTCACATCAATGCATCTCAGTGACTGAATTATGCTATTAGTCTGAAAAACAATGGAATTCTACTGTAATGCACCACTACTTTAGTCCAAATCATTGTGGAAACCTGATCCATTCGTCAGAATATAATTACGTGTGTTTAAATGCTTTTTAAAAAATAAGCAAAAATTGACAAGGTTTTGATGCAACAGCATTATTCCATATAGACCCATATAGACACATACAGCACCTACATTCCTTTAGAGTGAAACAGGGGGTCACAATAGTTACAAGATAGAGCCATTTTATCCAAGACCACTCCTGAACCGGCAGGTATTTTCTGGGTTCTTATATATGACAAGTGTAAAAGTAAAATATTGTAAATCTTACAATGAAATACATGTACTGTTCCACCATTAACTGATAAAAGAAAACGTGTTTTAGGCCAAAACCTTCTCATAGCTGTGGAAAAAGCAGCATATTCAGGACCACTGTATTTCAGCGAAATTGGATTTCACTACAGTGAAGACATGCAGCAAACTAGTCTCGGAGATTTGATTTGTGCTAAGGTCAGGCTGACGTTTGCGCTTCATTTCAGATCCTTACGTCAAGGTCTCCATCATGTGCGATGGACGAAGACTGAAAAAGAGGAAAACATCCACCAAACGGAACACACTCAACCCCGTCTACAACGAAGCCATAGTTTTCGACGTCCCTCCGGAGAACATAGACCAAATAAGTCTTTTAATAGCAGTGATGGACTACGATCGGTGAGAAGCAGCTCTTATTTGAAGAGCTTTTTCCTGCTCCTTCTTGGAAGCTGGTGAAAATGTTTTGGAGGGGAAGGAGCTGCTGTCAGCGCTCAGGGTCAAAATCAGAATTGAAGAGGCGTCTCATTTAAAAAGGAAAAAATAAGATGTTTTGCATTTTGGCTATGTGCGCTTAGAATCTGTGGCTTTGTCTCATTCAGATTCAGCAAAGAGAAAAGAGATCACCCAGCAACCGATTCAGATCATGCCGGAAGACGTAGGCAAGTTTTAGGAGAACTCATCACTGACAGGAAAGGATAAACCCGATAACGGGCAGAGAAAGACAGAAGTAAACAAGGAAGGAAGTAGATAAAAGTCAGTGAATGTAGACAATCTCATCTTAGCCATATACTAACATTAGGATAACAGAAACAAAAATGAGAAAAAGACACAAGAAACTACAAAGGATAACAAGAACAGAAGCACAGGAGAAACAAAAGGGAAAATTAACAGGTTTAACAAAAATAAGTTTTACAAGAGCCACCCAACAAGAGGTTTTTGCACAGAATCCTCAAACACAGCCTGCGCTGTGAGAAAAACAGGAAGACAGAAGATTACAAAAAGCCAAACAACAGGGAACGGATAGGGAGAACAGTATATCTACATGGATACAGAGATGGTGTGAACACAAGATGATGTGAACACAAAGAATACACATATATAAACAAACTATAAATATAATCTCCTGCAGTGGGGAGGCGTCCCTCCAGGGTGAGTCTGTGTCTCGCTCTTCAGACGCCTGGGAGAGGCTCTGGGTACCTGAGACCCTAGTAAGGATTCAGCAGTTACAGAAAATGAATAAATGAATGAATATAAACTCTGAATTAGAAGTAAAACTTTAGACCAAGTGTAGACCAAAACTGTGCAAATAAAAAGAATGGAAGAAAGGAAGGAACAAAGGGGGTAAGAAATAAAGGAAGAAATAAAGGATGAAATGAAGGAACAAAGGGGGTAAGAAATGAAGGAAGAAATAAAGGATGAAAGGAAGGAAGAAAGACAGGAAGAAAAGAAAGAAACAGAGCAGGCTTTAGCTTCCTAGTTGTTAGCAGTGCATATTTTATGAGATGATATAATCTGCCAAACATTGTTACCCTCCCGTCCTGTAGACCTCTCAGCCTCCTCACCAAGCGCCAACCGGGCCAACGCACATTGCAGTCTCCGTCAAACTGCTGCCTGTAGCAGCCTGGATTTTCTAACAAGATCTACACTGTGACACCGAGTCCTGGGATGTTAAAGAGCATCTCTGAGGGGCCTCTGTGTGTAGGACAATGACAAGCCTTTAAAGCCACTATTTTACCTTAAGGAAAGTCAAAGTGGCCTTAAATGCTTGGAGCAGCTTCCCCTGGTGTGCGCTGCAGTCGAGTTCACCCGTTTGCCTGTAGGCCTCCAGTCAAAAACAAAGGGCCTGAAAAAGCTTTGCGAGTTGATGTACACCTACACTCACAGAAATGAACGGTTTTCAAATTGTTCTTGGCTTGAGAGCGAGATTCTAGTGAAAATAAACCTTCATGTTAGAGTAGAAGCTTTAGATTCTGCGGAGGTGCTTTAAAGGTGCCAAAAAGTGCTCTTTGAAGGTGTTGCCACTTCCCTAAAGCGGTGTTTCCCAACCCAGCTCCTGGGCAACCCACCACCCTGCTTTAACACACACACACAAACACACACACAGACACACGCATGCACACACACAAACACACACACTACATCTCAGTAAGGGATTCTAAGTGGATAGTGGGGCTCTAGTAGAGCAGGGAGACACAAGGGAGACACAACCGTTCAGTGGATTTTTCTTTAAAGGGCCATTTTTCTTGTATTTTTTTTGTATTTTCCCTCCAGTTCCACATACAATGTTTTTATGTAACAAAAATGGCCATAAAAGACCATTTTCCAAAAGACTGTTTTGTTAGTGAGCCCTTAAGACTCATATATGTAATTTACTTTGGCCCTGATTGGCTGCCCTGTGTTGTTCCTTACTAAAAAGTTGCCAGTCTGAAACAGTCCTTAGAATTTCAGTGTGAATGGACGGGGCTAAACGGCTGCAGGGTGAAAAGACAGATATATGGAAATGAGCAGATTTTCTTAACAGCCTGAAAACTCTGAATTCAAAATGTTCGAGGGACGTCTGGACTGTATGGCCTTGCGAGTGAGTGGCCTATTTTAAAACAAAAATTACTTGTTCTAAATTACATGCATCTAAAAGTGATTCCGTTTTTGAGGACATGGCTTAAAGAACATTAATATGAATGAGATGTGCCAATGTGAAGAACATTTTTAGTTTGGCTTAGCTTTGCTTGGGGCAGTTTTCTAAATAAATTCAGTGTAAAAGTGTTTCAACCATAGACGTGTTTACAACAGAGAGCATTTTAACTCAGGTGACTTCCTACTGATCCTTGTACTGAATGTCCAAATGTCATTTCTGGGGAGAGGCAGCCAAGTACCTTAACTTTGTGAACCACAGTCATTTCTCTATGTTCTGAAGTAGTGGGTTGAATCTTTAAGAAGGCATGTACCTCTTCTTCCATCCACAGCGTCGGCCACAATGAGATTATTGGTGTCTGTCGGGTGGGGAGCATGGCCGAGAGCCTGGGCCGAGATCACTGGAACGAGATGTTGACGTACCCACGCAAGCCCATCGCCCACTGGCACCCACTCGTAGAGGTAATGCTGAAAAACAGCAGCCCCGTCTCCTGTGAGTGAAATGAGCTTGTACATTTACATTTACATTTACGGCATTTGGCTGACGCTCTTATCCAGAGCGACGTACATCAGTGCTTAAGAAGTCCACAACTGTTTCTTACATGAAAACAGTTTAAATCTGTGTCAACTATTTAACCAAGATACTGCAGTCAGAGCATCTATACAACAACTGTCAAATAGATGCAGAGGCACCATTAATCGCCCCTGAACCCACATGACCTGACTTCCAATTAGACTCTAGTCTCGCTTGTTTGATTCTAATCAGAAACAAGACATCAGACTGTACAAGAAGGAAATCATTGTTTTCTCTGGCCCACCCTAGCCAGCATATAAACATAACCAATAAAGTTACCATGACAGCCAGTGTGGATTTGTGTATGGACATGGATACGCAGTCTCACCACACAAATCAGATTTGGCCAGTTATAGCGTGGAAATTCAGTCCCGGAAAATCAAATTTAGAAAACAATTCCAGCATGTCTTCCTGAAGTTTTCAATCACATCTGTGTTCTAGCGCAGGATGTGTTAGACTGAAGGAACTAAAGAAGATATTAAGCAATTAAGCGATTACCTCCTGGATCAAAAGTTTTCTGATTCTGATTCTGATGATAGGTCTGTAGATACAGGGCTCTTTTTTACGCTTTTGACCAGAGCCGTATAACGCTATTGAGGAGCTGAAATTAGGAGAGAGATTTTTATGAGCATTTTTTCCCCACACCAATAGAAAAAGTGATATTTATGAAGTTTTTTTGTGTCATTTTTCTTAGTGAAACACCTGTAGTCTTATAGAAACGAACATGGGCTCACTATTTTAATATTGATATTATTTAGGTGTTTACAGACTATTATATTTTAAGCCATTTATAAAGCTCTACTACGTCTATATAGTGTATTGGAAAGTGATATTAAAATGAGCTAGAATTGGTTTTAATTTATCATAAACCAGTATCAAAAGACAACAGTATTAAAGTCTTTTGGAAAAATAGCATTCTGTTATTGTGCAATAAGCTCGGCTTATTAGCACATTTGGAAAAAGGTCAGTTTAGGCTCGGGTCATTAATTAAAAAATATTTTTGTGGGTCACGGGTGGGTGGCTTTTCTAAACCCTGACCCGCACACCACAGTTACTTTTGTAATATGTCTTTAATGTCTTTGGGAGGAACTGTGGTGAGGATAAAAGAATGCAGCGTAAGGTATATTTAAAGTGATGAGCGCTGTCGGCCATACTGAAGGTGAATGAATCAGCCGAGACCAGTCTGTGTTTACCTCTTTTGGTTCCACGCAGGCCCTTGAGGACTCTTTTCAGGAACAAGCACATCAGATTTTCATCTTCTCTCTCCCAGGCTTTTTGCGCATTATTTGCTTTTGGAAAATCTTCGCTGCAACCTTGCAAGACCGCAGACTCTGTTCCTCAATAATTCAAATGCCTGGACGTTCCAGCCAAGGTTAAACACTCTGAACCTTTGCATTCTTCAGTGAGCAAAAGGCATTTTATTGCCACATTTGTGTACGCGGGAGGACAGAAAAGCACACACTCCCTGTTAAGGCTCTATTCATATAAAGGCTGATAAAAAAGCTCGCCTCTGACCAGAAGGCCAAGAGGAAGCAGTCTGAAGCCAGGAAAAGGGAGCAAATTCAATCAGAGATGTTATTTGCTCCCCTAAGAAGAGAGAGGAAGGGCTATAATAGGCGTGTCCCGCAAGACTGAGGCCTGATTTAACAGCGTGGTGGAAATGACACCCGCCGGGGATGTCCAGCATTGAGGGGGTCATTTTGAAAAATTAAGTTAAAGCGCTGAGCTGATAGTAATATCCCCGATCCTCTCCACCGCCCCTTTTTGTGTAGAGGAGTTAGACTGAATATCCCAAGCTTTGGTGCTTAGAGTATTCCATGGAGTCGTCACAGCTAGAGGACTGTGAAACTGACTACCCATTAAGGGGGAGAATATATTTATAGTGTATTAGCTACCTCTTCGCTCACTGACTGAAGACAATGCTTGGGTTTTTAATGAAATATAGCAACAGAAAAAATGTAGTGAATAGGCAGGAGGAGAGTCCCTAAAGCAGGTTGCATCCAACTTATCCATATAGAAATACTACAAATCAATTCCTATTCAAGTTGTGTAATACTATCTGAAATCTGTTTACTTTATGTAAATGTTGAGAAATCAACTACTTTTTTAGGTGCACCTCATGGAACTGGTTTGTAGCTCGCTCACTCACTCATTCATGTTTAGCAGGCTGAAAACTCTCCACAAGAAGGCACTATCAGCAGTCAAATTGCTGTTGATGTTTCATAAGAGCAGTGTTTTCCACCAGTGACACTGGACTGAAAGTTATCAGTTATGAATAGGTTGGGATTGGATTTTGCATCTATATGAAATACTGGAATAAGACTTGCAGGGTTAACTGTTATAGTGAGAACACACATCTGGGAACAACCATGAGCGAATGTGGGTAGGTGCTTTGCAAAGCGGAGCTCAGGGACTGTCAACACGATCACCCAGCATCAGGCCTGTTGTTCGTGCAATGAATGTAATCTAGAGCAGCTGATTAAGTCCCACATAAGACTCACTACAAAACCAAATGCCTTAATTTTATCCCTTAAAATTACCTTATTTTGACTTTATTTTCCCATACAGGAAGTTAAGGAGAATTAAGGGGACAAGTGCACAGTTTAAAGCTGATTAAGGGGTAACACAACTGAATTTTCCCTGTACTTTTTCAAATGTGGCCATTAAATAATAGAAACTCCTGAATTAATGCCTTAAATTTAAGACAAAGGTGTTTCACACACATGACTTAAATCGCCGTGACTTCAGTTATCCATGTAGATGTTCTGTGTGTGTGGAGAACACACTGAATAAACATTAAACCCTACAGTTAAATTGAAGTGCACTATATCCAACAAAGACAGGCAGGCCAGTACAGAGAAAAGGTGTGTGTAAAGTATTGTCCGCTTTGCAGACATAGTTTCACGAAGCGATAAGATGTTGTTACGCTAGATTTTTTACTTATTCTTAACCTTAACTTTTTGAGGAGCTGGACGGGGCACCACAGAGGCTGTATTTGCACCCGGTTACGAGGACACACACTGTTTATTCATATGGCTGTAACTGTCCTGGTCTAACCTGGTCCCACTGGTATAAGCTGGTGGCAGTGATCCACCCTAACCTGACCATCTCTCTCCCGCCTCTCTGTTCCAGTGGAGTGGTCAGGGAAACGCAAGTGGAAGTCAAGGCTCCTGCAACTCCCTCAAGACGCCTCCATCACCTTGACGGACACGTCTGAGCTCCTGCACAGCGGAGGGGTCACAGTCCGAATCACAGCGTCGGGGGAAAACAGGGGGAAAAGTGAGACATCTCAGCAAAAGGTCACTAAAAATGTGCGCACACACTCAATCAGGCGGCACACACCCGGGACTTTTTTCCATGAGAAAACAGAGAGCGTCTGTTCTACTGCATGTCAAAGTGACTGTGTGTGAGTAGCCTTGTTTAAGAGAAAACATACAAACGAAACGAAGCAGGGGGCCTGAAATCGGCCTCCAGCTTTGTTTAAACTCTATTTGAGAGGTAAGTATTTTTTGACATGGTCATGTTTTATGTATCTATATAACACATTGTAATAATTCATTGATGTTTTGAGTGCAGTGCATGGGCTCTATTTTGTGTAATTTTGTTCTTACGGTGTAAAATGGCATCTGTATGTCATTCTGTATGAAAATACATCAGCAGTACAATAGAAAAAGTTGTTTGTTCGTGATTACTGCATATCAAAGTGAAGTCCGGGGAATGGTTCTGCTCCACACTTCAGAGGGACACTTCAGAGAGACACCTCATGTATAAAAGAAAAGATACAAAAGTTGCATAAGAAACAGGATGAAAAAAAAAACATCCCATCATTATGTGGCCTCATAAAAGTGTTCAAAAAAAGGCAATAATGTGCCATTATATGCCTTATAACCAACATCAAAAAAATGCATTATCTTAGAGACTGAAATACAATAATTCTGAAGAAATGGCTCCCCAGTGTGAGCTGGTCATACTGGCCATAACTTATCCACTGTTATGTAAAAATTGTATGAAAATCAGTAGCCTGGAAGGGTAGTTCCACCAGATTTTCAAAATGCCTGCAAAATGAAATGGTTAGGAGATGTAAGTCATTTTGAGTGGGCTGATGTGAAACTTAAGGTGTTTTCCAGTCCACATGTGATGACAACAGGACGACAGGACACAGGTATATCATGGAAAGTTCTTAGTATGCTCACAGAATTAAATTTGGAATCTAAAACCAAAGTAGAGTAGTGTGTTGTGCCAGTTTTTACTTAAATTGACTTTAAAAGGAGGCTCTCTTTTTTGCAGGATGAGTAAAATGGCTGACTCTTCAAAAATGTGTGTTCGCATGAGCAATTTCTTCTATGATTCCCTAGAAACAGGGGGTGGCACAACTTCCCCCTGGCACATATACCCCCCTCTTTCCCCTATAAGCAAAAACATTAACTTCAGTTGAAACCTTGTTCCAGACATTCAAATCAGAATTGTTGTGGTGGTGAATGGAACCAGACATCCAAAACAACTGAATACCTTTAAAAGTCCTGTAACAAAAGGTTTACAGCACACCGCAATGGGGCATTGTTTTGTGATAGATTAGAAAAGATGTTGGCTTAAATTGGACTTAATGAATTTTTAATATCCAATAATTGAAATTAAGCTGCAATGTTGTTTAGTCACTAAAGAACAATTCCCCATTGCATATAAACATCACAAGTCATTTGGATGCAATAAATCTCACATCTCACATCAACAGCCTTGAATGACACTGTTTACATCTCATGAGTGATTGATTCTGAATGAGTGACGATTGTGCAAGAAATGTAATAAAACATTTTTTGTAAATATACGATATACAATCCTTGCTACAGTTTTTTTACCGACTGAAAGCTGGGCAGTCGGTAAAGTTTGGGTAAGGCTTCGGATGGAAGTCATCAGCACCACAGAATGAAATGTACAATTTTAAGTAAATAACTGGATTTCTTCACTGAACTGGAGCCTGTCTGGTACTGAGACTAGATCTGCTCTTACTGCTCCTGTTCTGAGATCAGTTTTTCCACATCAGCACACCCTTTGACCTCCATAGTGCTGAGAGCAGCTCCCTCCTGTGTCCTCACTGCCACCAGACCCCGATCAAGCACACCTGACGCCCTTGTCTTCTTCAAATCAATACAGGGCCAAGTGATGGCACCAAGGGCCTTGAGAAAAAGAACAAATGCACTCCATAACAGACAATGATTAATGGGCCTCTAATCAAAATCCTGCTGCACAAAGGTTTCCTGACACATGGGGCGACATGGATTCAGATCCACGAGAGGAGTCGATGCTTTTAAAATAACATCAATCATGAGTATCAATCACACACTGAGTCAGCAGGAGTCGGCTGATGAATGCGGAGATCCTCCTGCTAGCAGGCAGGTGGAGCTTGCAATTACTGACAGCATGTAGTGTTGCCTGATTAGCTTCACCATAAAAATTGCTGCTGTCTAAACTCGTCAGAGCTCCTGCAGTGCAATGCTATATAGAAAATGTAGACTACATTGTAGATTGGACAGTTCGAAAGTGTTTTACTGTACAGCAAACGTAAAAATCAATGGTTACCTGTTTTAAATGTCCATGGTGGTCTTCACCACCACACAAATTCAGGGGGGCCTGAAGGTTTGGGGAGACCCCTGCTGGCCACAAGAATAAACAGAATAAATCCGGTGTTATTCATTATGTTTGTAACACAAAGAGAAACCACAACACTCTAGCTACCTAATCAGCACTCCTGTAAATCAACTCTGACGCGATTGTGGTTGCGTTCTGAAAAAAATAATATTCTGAGAAGCAGGTGCTAGACATATCTGTTCCTTCTTGCAACCCAGCACATTGGCCAGCACTGCTGACTGAAGAACATGAAAGACGACATCAAGACTTTTACTGAGGAGTAAAAAGCTCAAAAAGGTAAATACTGTGTTTTTTAATTGAAAGTTTATTGCATCCAAATGACTTTAAAGTGACCATAGGTGAACATACCACCATGAGAACAGCACAAAATGATTCCACTGTATTTATTCCATTTACCAAGTGAAGCAGCAAGCAGCCAGGAACACAGTACCCAGGGAGCAGTGCGTGGGGACAATACCTTGCTCAAGGGTACCTCAGAGTCTTGGGAATCAAACCCACGCTGATCACAAGACGAATGCCCTAACCACTAGTCCACCAGCTGCCCCAGTAGTTATTTGGGGCTCCAGACATACAGTATCTTTGTGCAAGTGAAAATTTGGCCATACGTGATCTGGTCATACGCACACAGTGTGAACAGCACAAAATACTTCCTCTGCATTTAATCCAAGTGATGCAGTGGGCAGCTAGGAACACAGTGCCCAGAGAGCAGTGTGTGGGAACGGTACCTCAGAGCGGTCTTGGGAATCAAACCCACGACTTCCTGATCACAGGTCGAATGCCCTAACCACTAGGCCACCAGCTGCCCACTAAGGTTTTGCTCGGGCTTCCAGAAACACCATTTCCAACCATGTAAATATCCAATTGGTTTTGCTGTTTTGAGTCAATTTAATTTAATTTTGAAAGGTAAAAAACAGATGAAAATAATTAGAATAAGCATGCAATCATTTACACCTGGTCACTTCATGGGAGTAGTACCAGGGGGGTATTCCAGAAAGCAGGTTATGTGACATACCCGGGTAAGTTCAAGGGTAAGTTAGTGGATAAGCTCAACTTCCGGGTCCAAAAACAGAGGTAACTTTTTGGGTAGGTATATAACAATAGCAACTTACTCTCTGAAGATAACCTGCTCGGTAGCATGTTACTTTTTCTTATTTGTTTTTGAAGATGGACCTTATACAGCTCCTTTGCTGGCAACTAGGAAGGCAAATATAATTAAATAAATGAGATTCTGTCAGACAATAAAATTAAAATATGGACAACTGCACACACATTCTTACACTGCTTAGATTGTGCTTTGAGGTTGAAGGACCTTCATCTGTGGGCAAATCCCCAGCTATGTGCTGTGAAAGGACAATGTAAAAAGGGGGCATGCATTATAATGGTTTGCATCATACCTCAGTGAATCTACCAGCATTGTCCACTTCTGTCACAGCAGATGTGGTCTCTTCATCGTCATCTTCATCCTTCAGTGGAAATATGCAAGTATACATTATATGGCAAAAAGGAAAAAATAAAATCTAAAAGCAACTAAAGGTACCTGACAACAAAACACAACTGTGACCAGCTGTGTTCCTTCTGTAGGGTCCAATAATACAATCCCTCTATCAGTATCTATAAAAAAATACAACCCATAAAATTCTCAATATGATCAAAGAAAAAATAATAATGCAGGAAAAAACATGTCAAAGTAATACAACTAAGATCACAGTGGCCTATACACGATATGCAGTTAAATGAAATAAGCCTGCACAAAAAGTTAAGCATGTTCAAAAAGCCTTTAATTGACAGGGATAGTAATCTATTAAGTCATAAAAAGAAAACAAATCATAGTGGTAAACTTACATTTCACCATGTTACTTGTGGTGCATGGTGTGTGTGATGAAGTGGCGCTAGTTAAATGGGTTTCAGCCTGCTTTCTATTAGCTACATGACAGAAAGAATATACTACATCGTGTTTAATAAATCTTTCAGTAATTGTGTGATCAATAATTACCTTTTAGCAGAATGTTTTTGTGTTTCATTTTGACTTGGCTCAAAGTTCTTCTGGCCCCAGAAGGATTACACCTTATTAAATAAGAAACCATATATCCTAATCAATATACATTTTGATTTTAACCTAAAGAAATTATTTAGTGATTTGACAGTCAAAAGGATGCGGAAGGGGCGTTTAATTATTTTGCATTATAATAAAAGGGTAGGCAATATCAAATTTGCAATTTAATTTATTTTACACACGCATTTACTCAACTCTCTTTCGCAACTCTCTTTCTTTAGCCGATGCTCCAACTCCACCTCTGTGAAGAATACCGCTCTCTTTTTTCACTTTGATTTACCATTTTGACTCGTGAAATCAGCAATCAATTGGAAATGTCTTTATGTCTGCACCGTGAGCGTGCATTAACTCGGGGTATGCGGGTTTGGGGTAAATCAACCCAGAGGTTATGATTTACCAAATGGTAAGTTAACCAAGTTTTCTGGAATACCCCCCTGGACTTTTTGCTGATTTTAGCCACATGTGTTTACACTTGGTAGTCAAATGTGTCTCCACTCCAAATCTGATTACTACGTGGTGAAGAATATGCAAACCAGCTCATACACAACAACCAGTTGCTTGCGTTGCTTCTCATTTTTCTGGTATATTCAAAAAATGTCAGTGTTTACAAGAGGTGACTGTTAAGAAAAATGATCCACCATTGTGAACCATGTGTGTTAAAACACAATGAGATGGTAAAAAACAACAATGCAAGGTGAAGTTTAACAAAACTGGAGCTTCATTTGAGCTCGTTGGTCTGTCCAGAGTGGGATACAGAAATAAAATTCAGTTCATGTCATTAGAACTGAAAGAGCAGTGATGCTGCATTAAGCGCTGTGTATTCCATAACCAGAGCAGGATATGATGCTAGTAGTTGACAGTAGTTTAATAGGTTTTGGTTGTCTAATGTGTCTCAAAGAGACGAATGCATTTACATTAATGTAACGTGGTTCCAGTGTGTTTCAGACCATCTCCTGAAGTGGTTTGAGCGATCAGATGAACTTCTGTTTTAAATGCTTCTTCACATCTGATGTGGCTTGGCCTAATCCACATGTAATCCTGATACTCAAGATGCTTGAAGTGTCCAGGTGTAAACTGTGAATTAGTTATAAATATCAGGTCAGGAGCTAGAACACTGAGAAAATATCAGAGGAACCTCACTTGTGAAGCTGAAAATGTTTTTGACTCAATGGTAAAACTATTAATAGGATCTAAAGTGAGCTAAAGTCTATCTAGGTTAAGTAACTAGACTAAGCATGTTTTAGTCCAAGACAAACAACGCAGTCAACCTTTCATTTATTTTATTGCATACCTCAAAGCTACAGCTCTACACAAAAAACAGCACACACAGGAATTCTCCTCAATTAAAAACACATTACAGTCAATGTGAATTCAGGCGATTTGGAAAGCATACGGAGGTTTAAAGAGATTAATCTCTTCCTCTCTTTTATATGAAATGGAATGCTATATAAATATTAATATTCTGTCCTACATCCTAATGGCAATTTACCACTCGTGATCAGATAGGAATGAGTATTGCAGTCGAGTGACGCTGCAGATATGAGCACAGTGATCTAAAATGAGAAGACTCGACTCTTTGGACAGTCCAGTAAAACAGAAGATGTGGCTGATTTAGGTTGGAGGTGATATCCTGAGTACAGCGGTAATAAAGAGCCTTAAAGTTCCATGCTTAGCTTGTAGCTCACTACCAGGTATGTTTGAATTATTTATTTATTTATTTTCTCGCTCACTTTATCTTTTGGTCACACATTTGTTTTTATCATCTCCTTTAGAAGATCTACAGATACTTAAATAGCTAAAACAAAAAAAGTATTTGATGAAACTTAACGGATTATCAACAGCAACAGGTCTTAGTTCTGAGTAAAGGTAAAGTTTAGGGTTAGGTTTAGGGTAACAATTCAGATTAGTGTTAGGTTTAAATAAATATTTTACATTCAATTTGAGGTTCAGTTAATTTAATGGATATTTAGTTCATTTTAGCCAAAGACAAGCTGAACATCTACAAAGTATCAACAGTGGACCAGCCAAATAAAGTGCCAAACTATTTAAAATGCAAGCCAACATGCTGTAAAGCTAGTGCAGCCCTGCTGGCACTGTTTTGCTTAAATCAGAAGCCTATATCAGCTTCAGAAATCCATCTTAGTGCCAACAGGTCCATTTCACAAAAAGACAATTAAACATTTGGATAGATTTCTGATAATTGCCTAGTTAATTTTTCTAAAAGCGCAAGATGGCTAGAAGGTAAATAAGAATTGAACTTAACTTGATTAACAATCTACACATATTTCAAGGTACAAACAAAATGCTACAGCATATTGCTCCTAAGTTTCCCATTGCTATGGGTACAAAGTAATTACTGACCAAGAAATGTGATTTATATAATAATTAATTTTAATTAGGTACGAATTGTAAGGCCAATGTTCTGATGATAAACTGCTGGGTATTTAAAGCACTAATAGCTTACATCATTCATTAGCCAGCTTTAGCCAGACGTCTTGCTTTACATGTTAGTTTTGCTACATAGCTGTGAGTGTACAGATGCGATGAATATATTTAATTTGCAAGATATTAACTCTTTCAAGCTTGAAGCTCTGACATATTTCTCAAACATTTTGCTTAAAGGCTGTACCTGTAAGAAGCACTATGGCACACAACTCCAGCTTTTACCTTTTATCAAGTAACACTGGGGCTAAGCTAAGCTAGGCTAGCGCTCCTTTGCACGTGAGCCGTGGGCAGCCAGGCAGGGCTTGCAGAGCTGTGTTTCCATTAAGCACTCCCTAATAACTGCTCGGGATATGAATTATTTAGTAGAGGCATCTCTGTGAAGTGCAAAGCAGAGCCAAATATGTGCTCTCCTAGTTTGCTCACTGGGGCTAGCATGTTGCTGGTGGAGCCAGTGGCCCTGTGGCCTATTTAGCACAGAGCCTGAGGGAGTAGAGGCCGGATCTCACACACTCTGGCTTCTCCTCTCTCTGCCCTTTCATTTCTTTGCCATTTCCTTAAACATATTTTGCCTAATATGTCATTACAGGAAATATGGAGACTTTTGCCTTGACCTCCTTGATTTTACTCCCAGTTTACCAGTAAAATGAATCAGTGTGTGGAATCGGAGCTTTCCATGTTGTACTGTTTTCTATCACTATAAAAATAAGCTGCATATCTTTATTGTTGGAGACGGGCAAGTTCGGGAGGCAGTTTACATTGCTATGGAAACACGTCATTTAAAAAAATGTATTTATTTATTCATTTACAGTAAGTACAGTAGGCTATATCCCAAGAGCATCCGCATATAGTGAAAAACCACGTTGTTGTGTTTGGGTAAAAAAACAAAAAAAACAAAATATGCTCCCAAACCACTTTAATTTCATTTTAAACTCATTACTCAAATGTAAACCCATATCCGTACTGTACAGTTTACAGTGAACACCTGCAGTGCTAGAATGTAAATACAGATGTTCCCCCTATATAGACTGTGCTGTAATTCATACACACACGTTTTCTTTGGTATAAGCAGGTAAATACAGTAATAAATGAATTTAATTTACAGTAATAAAAATTTTATGAAGGGCTTTAAGAAGAACAAAATTAAAAACATGAGAACATTCAAGACGCTCCACGATCAATCAGCAGCATTGTCGAATTGGCTACTTTCAAACTTCCCACCTCTGAGTTCTGTGATGTCTGGGCCTCATCCACCATGCACCCTCACCTTATGCTGGGTTGTTTATGTTTGGGGGGACTGCTGATCTGTGTTAAAGTGGGGGGTTACTGTATATATTCATTTCTTGATGAATTCTTACCATTTTTTTGTCCAGTTGGTCTAATTCCACCTGCTAATTTGGTTGCCCCTTCAGACATAATGCTAGAGCATAATGTTCCTAAGATTCTTAGTAATATTCTACAGCTATGAACTGTAAGGCTGTATGAGATTGACTTAACAATGTTTAGCCAGACAAGTCTCACTTCACATGTTAGTTACTATCCCAACACCACCAACCATGGGAAGATGGCCACTGACTTGGGTTGACATTTTGGGAAGAAAAGTATTTCTAAAGTTATCCAAAGAAAGTCATTTCACTTTGAGGAGGGATGTTGACTTAGGAGCTGGAATGCTGGAAGAGTACGTTCATTTCTAAAAGTTATGTAGCTGCATCCACAAT
Source organism: Phenacogrammus interruptus (assembly GCA_037974425.1). Taxonomy (NCBI): domain Eukaryota; kingdom Metazoa; phylum Chordata; class Actinopteri; order Characiformes; family Alestidae; genus Phenacogrammus; species Phenacogrammus interruptus. The sequence continues at coordinate 9,894,461 of JBBPCW010000031.1, forward strand.
TCCCTACTACCGCATGAATAGTATATTAAAAATAGGACACAACCAAAAAGGTAAAGTAGGATATAAAGTAAATAAGTGTGTTGTTTGGGATACAGCTTTAGTCTCTCAGACAAAAAAAGATTAAGTTAAACTATGGATTAGATTAAATCAACATAAAACAACATTACGTTGACTTTGAAATTAAGAAAACAATAGAATAAAATGAAATAGAATAAAATACTGTCACAGCACAGTTTAAAATAAAATGTTCAAATGTACAGTCTAAAAAATGTACAGTACAGTATAATATAAGTATAAACATACACTATAAGATCTAGGAGTATAAATATGCACATTTGAAAGTAAGATTAGATGTAGGCTTGGACGGGTTGTAGGCATGTACACAATGAGTATATGTTTATAAGTATATACAGCGTGGATGTATAAATAGAAATGCGAACACTGTACAAACACAGATCCATAATGGAGTGACAAACCTTCACAGTAGCTTAGTATTAGAGATGCACCAGAAAAATTGCTCATTCTGTCTAGCAGTAACAGTTTCACCCAAACATTGCACGTGTTCTATCAGAAAAATTGCACTTAGTAATATTGCACATGAGAGTCATAAAAGGTCTTCAGGACTGGGCCCTTCACTCCATAGGACCTGAACCTCTGCAGCAGTAACAGCCTGCTCTGCAATTTCCTGTATTTGAATTGTAAGTCCAGTCCAGTTTATTGTTCAGATGAACACTAAGGTACCTGTAGCTCTCCACAGCCTCAGTGTCCATGTCTTGGATGTTCAGTGGTTGCAGTGGAGGATGTTTGCATCTGCGGAAGTCTACCACCAGCTTCTTGGTTTTTCCCGTGTTGATCTGGAGGTAGTTCTGTTGGCACTAGTCCACAAAGTCCTAGGTCAGGTTCCTGTACTCCTTTCGTTTCCATCAGTGATGAGAGCGACTGTTGCAGAGTCATCTAGTACTGCAGACGACCCTGTCCAACACACAGCCCTGAGTTCTCACATACTGTGGTAGGTTGGTGAGGTAGTACTTTGGTTAACAATGGCTTGCTAACAAAATATTAATTTTAGCCTATGGTCAAGCTAACTGGCCCTGAGAGCAATGATGTCTTGGAGAAACAAATAATCTCCAAATAAGATTATTTATTTCTGATTAGACTTAGAGACCCTTCCTCTGGGAGAACTTTATTGGGGGTTTTATGCAAAAGACAAAATCATAGCCAATCATATACCAAGCCTAAAAGTACTCTCCTTTAAATACAATGCATTGTGTTATCAGGAAAATACTGGAACAGTGAGGGAAAGGCAGATGAGGAAGGAGTGGCAGGTGACAGATGGAGGAATTAAGGAGGTCTTAAGTGATGAATATGTGAAGGAATTTACCTTTTATCAAGCATTTTGCACATACATTACAGCACAGAATGAACACAACTAATCCCCTATCTCCTATCAAGATCTCCTATCATATACATCTGTATTGTATCAGGAGAACCATGATGCAACCATGGAAGAGGCAGGAAAGGCAGGTGGAGCTACAGGGTGTGAAGTAATTAAACCCAGGTTTGAGAACAGGCAAGAATGGAGGCTGAGTTACTGTTTGTTCATTGTCAGTTTCTCAGATGATCTATTTCTGAGCCGCTTATCCCAACCAGACTCTAGAGCTCCCGGCACTCATAGGGCAAAGATAGGACAAATACACAAACACACTTATACCTAGGGGCAATGCAGCATCTCCAGTTCACCTGACGTTCATGTCTTGTGACCGTGGGATGAAACCGGACCACCTGGTGGAAATCAAGGCAAACACGGGGAGAACATGCAAACTCTGCACAGAAATCGATCCCAGGACCTGCTCGCGGTGAGGTGACAGCAGATCAATAAACAAATAATACAATATGCTTAGCTTCTCATAAGCCTCTTGAGTCCCTCTGTAGAGCACCCACCCTCCTCTTCATCCTTACCTTGTACATTTTTAATTTCCCCATGTAACATCATATAGCAATAGACTGGGATTTAGTCCAGGTGCTTTCTACAACATGAAAAAATGGGTTGTGTATGACAGAACCATGTACCATGCAGTTTAACACGTAGAGGGCAATGGAGGATGTAGAAGGGGCAGCTGGTGGCCAAGTGGTTATAGAGTTGCCCCTGCAATCAGAAGGTGGAGGGTTTGAATCCCAGGACTGCTAGTGGCACCACTGAGGTGCCCTTGAGCAAGATACCATCACCACACACTGCTGTGCTCCTGACTGCCTGCTGCTTCACTTGGTGAATGGATTAAATACAGAGAAAGCATTTCACACTGTTCACACTGTTTGCTGTGCTGTGTTCAAATATGACAAATGTTCACTTTACACACTCTTACACTTGGAGGGATGTAAAGACCAAGACTTCACAAAAAAGATATGAGTAAAGGGTTACAGTGGACTGACAAAGCACAAACACACTGTGACAGGGTGGGGTTACAAATAGATTGGTGAACACATTCAACAGGATTCCAAAATAAGGGTGGAGCTAGAGACTGAAACAAAGCATGTGGAGTGGGGGCGTGACCTGGAATCTAAATTACACAAACAAAGAAAAGGCGTGACAGGAGAGGATGGTTCCGAACAGGGAGCGACAGGGTGGAACAAAACAGGACAAGACTGTTACAGTAGAGCTATGTTTAGGTTGCAAACTGACCTGTCTAATAATAAATGTACAGATGTACAGACATTGATCCATACCACTAGATCTATACATATTTTATTTTCATATTTTATTTTATTGTAGGGAATTTGAGTCATAAGCGAAGAAAAAAGGTGTCTTACATGTTCTTTTTTGTGTCTATTTGGGCCTAAAAAACACCTTACAATTTAAATTTCTTTGAATATATTTTTTATTTTCGTTTCCCAGCACGTCCACTGAAGAGGACAACAGGATGATTTCCGTGTGAAAATAGAACTGAATTTAGAAAATAAAAAACATTATATTGATATTAACCGAAGAACACATTAAATTTGATTAAAACAACAAAATTATGGATCACTCTTCTGTTGCTTGTTGCATTCAAAAAAAAAAAAGGACAAAAAAACTGTATTTTAGTTCAACAGTGAATTTTAAGTCCTAGAACATCCTCTGGGTAGTTTAGCTGTGATAGTCCTGATGTTTTCTTTTTGGCTATAAAAAGGAACATCTTACATTTGGTGCACCTCAAAGTCTTGCTATTGCTGTCTTTGTTCCCAGCATGCAAACCCCTCACATGACACATCACTGGAAAGCCCAGGAAATCTTCTACAGAACACTATAGGGCTTGATGGGGTATTTCCAAATACTTAAGGAAGATACAGGTGAACAAAATGTGAAACAAAATGAGTGGGCCAGGTCTCAAGAGGATATTGGTTTAAACTACGGAAACTGACGTTTTTTCTTGAACTAAAAGAGTTAATAAAACCCCCACACCGCAAAATGATTTAACTGTTCTCATTTACTGCCTCTTTGTAATGGGTTATGAATTAGGCTGCACCTTCAGTCGGTGGAATCAAGCGCACAAGCGAATGCGGGAGGGGCTCCCTCGAGGGCAATATGTGAAGATTCAGATATTTGAGTCTTTATGACCGCATGGCCGGAGGGAATGTGGCCTTTAGCCCAGTGGTAGCAGGAGGCCGGGCTTTGATTCCTGCCATATCTGATTTTGCAGACGGCTGACTGAAGGAAGCAAGATAATCCTGGATCGGAGCGCAGTGCACGTCTGGCAGCTGAGGTCCGCATGATTTGCTGAAATTTGTGTGAAGCCGATCACTTGCCTGAAGCATTGCTCACTGGGTTGAATAACGTTTTGCAGCTCTGTTTAATCCAGGCCCATCCACACTGAACCGCACTACAATACAGAACGACGCTGTGTGGGAGGGCAACGTTCATATTTTCTGATCACTCTACTCCCACACACCTGTTCAAAGCAAGTTATATTTGTCTTCTTCTTCTACTGATAATAATTATAGCGATGTTGTATAATGTCCATGTTTTTGAAACTAATGCAGGTTTTTGTGGAGCTATATCAGAGGTCAGAGGTGCTGGAGACTTAAAGGGCATTTTGCTCTCCGGGGTTCACTAGTGTGGTTTAATGTCTTCATTTATTTTTCCATGCCCACTTTTAATTTTAACTTAGAATTAAAAGGGTTGTTTTCATTACTGTGCCTTAACTGCTGAGATATGTGTTGAATATCTGGATAGGTGTTGTTTTTGTGACATCACAAATACAATTCATTCAACATATGCTGCTAGTAAAGCCTAATTCATATGTAGACTTCATGAACCGGGGAGTAAATACTACCTTAAAAGCTTTAGTTATTAAAAGTAAAAAAAAATCTTTTCCAGTTTATGAGCTCTTTAAGGCATATTTGATAATTGATTAGATCATACCTGGAGCAGGTAATAAAAATCCATTATTTTGACTGTGGTTTTCACAAAGTTGCTCCTGCTTTCAATCTTACCCAAAGCACAGCTGACGATTCGGACATCCCTGTGGTTCGGGCTGACCTAAATGTCCATGTGCAGCCAAATCTAACAATCTAACTCTCAAAGCCCTTCCACCCAGCAGAGCTCCAGCTCTCATCAAGCACATTTGTTGCAGCTAATCAGGGTATTCAGGAGCATCAGGATGTGTTAGATTGAAGTTGGAAGTAAACTCTGCAGGGGTCTGGATCTCCAGAAGCAGGTCCAGTGCCCTTGGGTTAGACTGTCAGACACTTCAGCGTCAATCAGCTGGACAAACTGTTTCCCACAGCGACGGCCGGTATGTGATGGGACTCTTTTTTAGCATGCCAAGTCACAATTTATAATTTATTTGCAGTTTAGTTAGGAGGAGATCAGAACTCTTACATCTTGTCGCCATGTTGAAAGAAATCCTTCATATTGGTGGTAGCATTTGAAACCAAAATTTAAGAAACATAATGAGAGGGTGAATTCTCACTTGAACTGAGGGTATAGCTCTGTATTGTAATGACAAAAAACAAATGACAATCTTAAAGAGAAATAAACTAAAACATACTAAACATATCATCATATTAAAATAACTAAAAGTACATTGTTACCTTAGAATAACCATTTATTTCTACATAAACAATGACCTCAGCTATAATGAGGAGAGCCAATCTTAGCAGAATCATCAGGTCACATTTAAAATCACATGAAAGCCCTTAACAGTCTGTAGGTTGTCACTTGGAATTTGATTCATATCAAAGTCGCGCAAACAACGACTTGAGATTTGACTCGGACTCGGGTGCTGTGACTCGTGAGTCATGATCGTTTCATGGAATTATTTATTAATATCTTGCATTCTTTCCAACGAGCCGTTCACCTCGCCCCCGTCCGAAGTGGACGTTTTCAGCTAACAACCTCTGAAGATTTACATCTGAAGATTTGCTAAATAAAAAAAAAAGTACATCCTCTCCAAAGAACACACATATTTGAATGCATCTTCATAATTTTTAATACAACGGAGAATAACATCAAATAAATGGTCTGTGCAAATGTTTAGCCCTTTTTGGGTTCTGTTGTAGGTTAAATTAAACCAATAAAGTGATAGAGAGAACTGTATACAAGAAATGAACCTCTTATGCTTGTTTTTCAAAAATGAAAATGGATAAAAAAGAAACGATATGTAAACAGAAATTGTGGACTTATATTTAATTCGCCAAATTAATAAAACAAATTCTCGATCCCAAACCTTCCAAAATTGCCGAGGGGGTTAATGGAAAGAGATTAAGTAACAAGCAATGTTGAACTATTTCTATTAGTCCAGTCATCTTGTAAAGTGTAAAATTTCATCATGTCAAAAATCAAAAATAGAGATACAGGGTTTGGCTCAGAGAGCTCAGAGCATTACACACCCATGCTTGTTTTGAACTTGCTTGTGTGTTTGTTGTAGTTTGGAACACTTTTTCAATTCAACTGTGGGTGTCTCCGGGTCTCGATTTCCAGGCTATTCTGCCCCATGCCGCACTGCATGCTGGCTTTTCTGTGGTAAAGGGCTTTAAAGTGTTAAACTGACATGCTGGGACTATATAGACCACTTTCACACCCAGTTCTGCTAGGCCTGCTTTAATGGATGTGGTTAAAGCATTAGGTTGTGATGCAGAAGAAAGAGGATTTGAGCAATGCTTCATTATGAATGTCTCGAACTCGGCAACTTATTGGAATATAAAATGCTGGAAGCAGTTTGGTATAAACCAGCTAAAATGAGATACAAGTTGAAAAAAAGTAGAATAGCTAAAAACTTGATTCAGCATCTTCTGATCACTGGAGAATGACCTAATGGAGGAGGTGGGATATAAACAAAGAGAGGTTTCTGAAACCACCACATTGGCATTGGCTTCAGTAAGTCAGTTTACTGAAGCTCATCTGTTACTGTGCAATTTATCACAATCTCTATACTGGAATAGGACCATCACAGCTGACCAGATATTATTTGGATGGTTTTCTCAACACAGCAGTGCCACTGACATGAACACATGGTGGTGTGTGTGTGTGTGCGTGTGTGCGTTTGTGTGTGTTTGTGTGTGTGTGTGTGTGTGTGTGTGTGTGTGTGTGTGTGTGTGTGTGTGTGTGTGTGTGTGTG
>JBBPCW010000031.1:9927565-9939553 GCA_037974425.1 Phenacogrammus interruptus
TGTGTGTGTGTGTGTGTGTGTGTGTGTGTGTGTGTGTGTGTGTGTGTGTGTGTGTGTGTGTGTGTGTGTAAAAGGAAATAATTTTGCCCAATATCTTATTGAAAACAACAAAATTTTCAAATTTTAATTAATTTTTATTTTGGTGTCCATAATAATATAACATATTCGTAAGTCCTGCTGCATTGTTCTAATGTACTAATCTTATTAGACAGATTTTATATTGGTCAGACGAGGCTGATGCACAGATTTTGAAAATTGTTGCACTCCAGTTTGATGAACAGAATACTATAACCAGCCTAAAAATGTGCAGACTGTTTACTACAACAGAGCACTTGCATTGGATGGAATCGGTACTCTGTATTCAGTCCATATTTTGAAATTATTTGAAAATATTGGATCCCTATTAATATTACCTCTGATTTGTAATGCCCCTAGTGTTAAAACCATTTGAGCTGTGATTTTCCTTGAAATGCTGTGCAAGGTTTACCCTGTTGAACCCCCCTTTTGTCTCTTAGAATACCATGTTATATCCACTTTCAAGAGGAACCCCCTCGAGCAGGCTTTCAGACGGCCCAATGTAAATCTCACATCCAATCACCTAATCAATCAGTACTGGATTGCTGTGAGCCACAAGGCGCCAGCATTCCTCTATGATCTGTGCCTCAGGATAACGGGACGGGAGCCCAGGTAAATCGCACCGTGTTTCGGCAGCCCCTCCCGCACCCCCCTCTCCGTGCTCAGTCCAGCCCCACGTGACGTGTTGTGATGTTGCTTATTGCTAAAGTGGGAGACTGCATAAGCCAGGCTGTGCCTTTGGCCTGCTCTGGGTTCTGCACTCACTCTCTCTCTCTCTGTCTCTATGTCTCTCTCTCTCTCGCTCTCTCTCTATCCACCCTTCCTGCTGCTTGTAGTCCTGTTTAAACGCTGTGTGTGTGTGTGTGTCTATGCCTGTGTATTTCCCCCCCGCAGAGAACTGTATAAACATGACCTTCAAGACCAACCCGTTAGAGCAGGCCTTCAGACGGCCCAATGTTAACCTGCGTTCCAACCCCTTTACCAATCAGTACTGGACAACGGTGAGCCACACCATCCCTGCCCTCCTCTACGACGCCTATCTGTGGCTGACGGGGCAGAAGCCTCGGTAAGGTCTCTGGAGCTCTCCCTTCTTCTCCCTGTCCATGCTCCGCCCGCAGAGGTCCTCTACTGGTGTGAGGCTGCTCAAGCTTTACAGGACAGGCCCGAAACTCTCCCTCAACCTGATGGAATTTGGTTCAAATATACTGCCAGTCCAAAGTTTTGCACATACTAGGATTTCTACATTGTTACTCACTTAATACACTCTCTTCTTTGCTAACAAATTTGAATGTTCACCACTTGAGTTCTTTTATTAGCCAGAAAATGTCATTTTTATTAAACAATGCTGACCTACAAAAAGGAACCTAATATAATTATAACGCATATCATCAGAAAAGTGTTAGATATTATACAAGCTATTAAGTGCTGAAACAGTAACGAGTTCATTTACAGTTAAAGGACAGTCTAGAATTTGACTCTGCATCACCAACAACCAGTTAATAGGTGTCAGACCTGCACTGTTACAGATTCTCTCATTGTGGAAAGGAAACTGGTTTTGTTGTAGTATTTCACTCAACAACTCTCCAATGATTAAAAGAATAAAAAATTGCAGTTTATGAAATAAATGGTAAAATCCTGCGAGGTGCAAAACCTTTTGACTAGTAGTGTATGTACATTTACAGTGTGGTGTTGGTGTTAAATATATATAAAAATGAAGACATGTGTAAAGATTTCTGTTCAAATACTCATAATTCTGAGATTCAAGCTTCTGCATCAAATACATGGTTATACTCGAACAACGTAGTGAAATAAGCCCCGCAGTCAACTATACAATAAAGTTGCAATGGAAAGCCTAGCTAAGGCAATGAAATGTACAGAAAAAATGAATATTTCAACAAAAACAGAAAGATTACAAACAGAAAAATGATTGTGTCGAACAGTCAGATTGATTTTATTCCTATAATTGAGGGTTTTTTTAAAGAAAGACAAATTTTTTTTTCATTTTACTGTTCTCAATACAGTTAATCAAGTGGATGTGTTGGTGGAGGAGCACGCTGAAATAATTGTGCAGGGCAGGAGCCATCCCACCCACCCAGAGAGGCCAGTTACACTATCATGGTGCTTTTCCACTGGCACAAGTAACCATGCTGTACCACAAACAAACGTTTTTTCCCTTACAAATAAAGCGCGCCCTACCCAAGAAGAACCTGAGCTGTAGGACGGCAGGGCTAAAAGTGGGCTTCGACCGAATTGACTGCATCACTGCTTTCCGATTGGACGAAATGGTTTCACAACAGAGGCTTTTCTTTTTGTTTTACTGTCTACAAAAAAATGGATATACAAACTAACAACGACGAGCACAACTGTCTGATAAATGTCAGTGGTGGGGTTTAACAGCGTGAAGATGATCCAGGACACCATTAACAAGGTTATCTGCATCGCTTTATCACACGGACAAAGAACGAAGAGGAAACTCTTCAGTTTAAAAAACTGAAACAAGACTATAATTAATAAAAGACCACAACAACAAAAGCGGCTTGGACCGAAAAAAACTTTCCGCCGGTTTGACTCCATGGACGCAGTTTTGAGTCAGAAACTACCGAAATGAGATACACTGGAACATCAAAACCTGATACAACTTCAGTACCATCACAGTACAGTTTAGCTATAGAACGGTTCCTGTGATCCTCAGAGAAAGTGCCTTTAAATTTTCTGATACTTTCCCCATCATTTTTGCCATCATGATAAAAACATAAAATGACAATATTCTGCTTTGTGCAGCGTCAGTAAGATTAGACAGGGTATATAACCAGAGAGATCAATCTTTAGATGCCCATAATTAAGAATAAGCCACACAGTCACTGTAAATCAGATCTGAGTACTTCTGAATGGGTCTTTTAATGCATAGATCCAATAAATATCATTTGAAATGAATATTGGATGATTTGGGCAGAGCGCTCTACAGTTTCTCATCAGGTTGAATGGGATTTTTGGCAGCGTCCTGTAAAGCCTGTCCAGTTCACATGGCTGTGATTAATGGATTTGTGGGCGGAGCAGGGATAAGTCAGTCAGGTGCTGGCTGTGTGGTGTGCCGTCGCATGGGTTACTGAGCGATGAGGAAGGATGAGCGTCCAGCGCGGCTGTCTGCTGGCAGACGTCCGCGGCAGGACGTGCATGGGGTCCTGAAGAAGCATGTCTGATTCAGCTTTGATCTGATTGTTTTATTCCCGTTTTAGTGCCGTCACGATTACTTTATCCAATCCAATTCAGAAAACCACAGATTTAAAACACCTTCCTTCTCTCCCACTCTGGATCTTCAGTTTGCAGATAGTTGATATTTAAAATACAGCGCTGTGCAAAAGTTTGAAGCCATTTACAGTGGAGAAAGTTTGGGAACCGTTTCAAATTGTCTACCTAAATATGACCTGAAACATCATCAGATCCTCAGAGTAGATAAAGACAACCTTGTTAAACCCTGTTAAATGAGACCAAAGTAAATTATTTATTGATTCAATATTGCATAATAGTAATAATTATATTATTTGTTGCGCACTTCTCATTTGACACACATCTCAAAGTGCTACAACGTGATAAAATTACTTGAAAAATCTTATAAATCGTATATCAAAAAAATATTTATATACATTTCTTTTACAGGTGTTGTTTAGGTGTAGCCTGCAGTAACTTGGTTGAATAGTGGACATTGATTTAAGTTTAGTTTTACAGGTTTAAGGAACAGATGTGGACTATTTGAGCACTGATGTATGTTTAATGGAGTTCTATTTATCTACTTTGAGGACTTCTCGTGATGTTTCAGGTCATATTTATGCAGAAATGTAGACAAATCTAAAAGGTTCACTGAACAAATGCAAACAAACAAGATTTCTGCTCGATGCTTCGTCATTGTATGGATTAATAAAATTGCATAATCAATACATACAACTGAATCAAACCAGGTTTTTGATGGAGCTAGAAATAAAACTGGGCTTCCATGAGGAACAAGGTCTGGAAATTGTTAGGTTACCACATTGCCATCAGTAAAACCACTGTTTACTATTACGATACAAACAAATACAGTACACTACTGTGCATTAACACTACAGTACATTAACACTACTGCCTCGTTGTAAGTATATTTTCTCCGGTGCTTGGGACTTTTGCACAGTTCTCTGTCCCTTATGCTAGAAAAAGAGATGATTAATGCCCATTAATATACATTTGTTTGTTGTCCTATACTGTTACTATATATTATAATTTATATGCTTTTAAAGGCTTCATTGTTTATATTTGTACTGCTTCTTGTAAAAAAAACTCATTACTATTCCAGAAGTAATCAGTAAATTATTCAATTACTAATCGATCGTGACCGCCCTAATTCCATTCAGTGTTCTGAGGAAAATGAGTAAATACATGTTTGTTTGTTTGATTGTTTTTTTTTATTTGTTTATTTTGTTATATGGTGACGTTTTTATATATATAATGTATGTGACCAAATGTGTTTGGTATTCAAACATGAAATTATTTATCAATCCGTTGTAGCTGATCATAAACTAACTGCAGTTAAAGTGTATAAATAAATGAATAAACCGATTTTGGACTTAAACCAGTAAATAGAGAAACTGAGCTTTTTCAGTTTGCGCCAGTCTTACGGTGTTTAAAAGCTTCCAGTTTCGTATTGTTTAAAAAAAAAATTGTAATAATTTAATAAATTATTTAATAAATGTATTATTATATATTTATTATTATTTTCCCACAATTCTTTGCTTTTTTTATTACGGAAATGTATACCTGCTCTTGTTTGATTATTTGATTTTTGTTGTTGAAGATCTTGGCGGGATACTGGGTGCACAAATTTGTATCTGTATGGCATTTTAGCTGTTTTATACTAAATACTATATAGTTAAATACTATATAGCATCTAAACAGACACACGTTCAGTAGTTACTCCCTAAAATATGTCCTTAAGTGCAAATTCAGTTGCCCTCAAAGATCTCTCCTACTGACTGTGTTGCTAAAGTCTCATGAACTGTTAGCTCAATCAGAATCATGATCAAAAAGTCTGATCGTGTTTTCCAGTGTGTGTTGGTGTGTTTGTGTGACTAATTTCCCTTGTTTCACAGTGGGATTTTAACTAAGTGAATCAGTTACTGAATGACTGGGCAGAGGTTTAACCCAATGTTATTTTTCACAGTTTGTTGTAAATGGTAACATCTTACTGAACAGTTCAGCAGCACTTTGAGTTGGTTGCAAGCTTCTATACTGTGTTAATTTGTGTGGATCCTCTTTGAATCTCTTTCTACAGTTTAAACTATAGAAAGCCTATATAATGAAAATCTATTATCCAAATTTGAAGTAAAAGAGATTGATCTACAGTACTATGCGAGTTTTGAGCCACCCCTGATTTTGTAATATTTTGCTTTAAAGCACATTCTTGGTGCAAAACACTGTTTTTTTTCTGCCTTGAATTTGGCATGTGATAGGGTGCAAAGTTTCTAAAGATACAAGGAGCCTAGATAAAGGAGTTCCAAACACTCAGCATTCAGCACCACCAGTATACTGATCACCGCCTGATCATCTGGAATCATCTGCTCCTGGTCCTTCTCCAGTTCAGGACTTCAGTTAGATTCTTTGTTGTGCTTGAATAATTCATACGTAGGTCACTGTGTGTCTTAACCAACAGAAACATTCCTCTGAAACTGTTCAGGGACTGGACTGGAAATAAGAGGTTCTGAAAGTCGTTCAGGAAGCCTGGAGAACTGTTCCTCAAGAAAACATTAAAATACAAGAAAGGGTTGGCTCAAGACTTTTGCACAGTACCGTAGATACCATCGGCTTTGTCAATATGGCAAATTACGTAAGAGAGAAACAAGCATATTAAGAATTAATGAATTCAAATAATTAATTATATAAATCCACATATTAATACATTATAATGAATGCATTTATTATAAAAGGATAAAGATAAAGACTGAAGAACAGTGATGGGAGGTTAAGTTTAAAAGAGCAGACGTGTCTGCCCTTCTTCCTCAGGCACTCCAGTTCAAAGTGCTGCTGGTTTTTGATCTTTGTCACTAACACTTGGTGTGTGTTGATTGTAAGAAAGGTGTGGTGGATAAAAAGCTTCAACATGCAGAACTGATCTCCGTCCCTGAAGCTGTTTCTCTCTCTCTCTCTCTCTCTCTCTCTCATGCTCGTGTCCCTGTGGCTGATGGTGTTTCCGTGGCGACGCAGGATGATGAAGACGATCACGAGGCTCCACAAGGCCATGATGGTGCTGGAGTACTTCACCAGCCACTCGTGGATTTGGAACACGGACAACGTCACCATGCTTCTGAACCAGCTGGGAGCCGAGGACAGGAAGGTGCGTGCCACACACACACACAGTCAGTCATGAGTCAGTCACAGGCCCGATTCATTCGACTGCACATGGCACGTCAAAGGCAGCCTCTGTGTGTGTGTGTGTGTACAGTGTATGATTGTGAGCCTGAATGTTTGTGGTTGAGTCGTGAATAGAGTCTTTATAGAGAGAGATTCTCAATGCCATACTTGGAATTCCAATAAGTGTCTTACCAAACTGCAGGCCTGCAATCAGGCTTGGGGGGCATCTTCACATCCCGTCTCCTCTCCTGGGGCAGCCTAAATTACTACCTAAATTTAGGAGTGTTGTGTTTTTCTGTTGTTTCTTTCGTGTGCAGGTGTTTAACTTCGACGTCAGGCAGTTGCACTGGGCTGAATACATGGAGAATTACTGCATGGGCACCAAGAAGTACGTGCTGAACGAGGAGCTGTCAGGCCTTCCAGCAGCACGCAAGCATCTCAACAAGTAAGCACCTCCTGCTGTGGGAGGACCGGAGGGGACGGATCCAGAATCGAGGAGGATTCACGTGGAGCTCTTTTTATGGGGGATGTAGTAAAACCAAGCCAAATGAAAAATAAAAGCTCATTTTGATCCGGGAAAGCGTGCAGTTCAATGTGCTCAAAAATGTCCCTGAAGGCGTGCTTTGCTTTCAATCCAGCTGGTCAGCTCAGAAAAATACTCCTTATTTTGGCTGCTTGACCACTTTTAGTGAATCTTTTCGGCTCTGGGCGTCTAGAATGCGCCACATAAAAGATGGTAATGCTAGATGCATAAAATCAGAGGCACCCAGTGCATAAAAACACTATGAAATGCTCCTTTAATCCTTAAAAACAATAGAAAAGACTTCCCCAAAGCCTTTATGGGGTTATTAATATAGCTGCAAATACAGTATACAGCCATGATCATGTGTTTTAAGTAATTTAAAAAAAAATCTATCTATATATATATGTGTGTGTGTGTGTGTGTGTGTGTGCATATATATATATATATATATATAGACCCTTATCGTGCGATAAAAAAAATATTGCCATTAATCTATTCACAAAGTTGGGTTGGGAACTGGGTCTATACTACACAAGCTATGATGGCTTTCACCTTGATATTTTAGCGTGGATTTTCTCTCTCTGTCTGTCTGTCTGTCTGTCTCTCTCTCTCTCTCTCTCTCTCTCTGGTTCGTGACTTTTCCGGATCACGCCCGTTTTAAACCTGTCTCACTTTCTCTGTTGCTGTAACGCCTGTCGCTCTAACGCCGTTAACGCCAAGATTCCAATGAGATTAACGGGGTTAAAAAAATTAATCTATGCTAACCTCATGTATGTATGAATGTATTAATTAATTGATTAATTAATTAGAGGTGGACATAGATACATTTTTTTAACGCCGTTAATCTCATTGGAATCTTGGCGTTAACGGTGTTAAAGCCTGCACCCCCGATCCCCGTCATGTTTTTTGTCAGCATGTTTCTTCAGATTGTTTAAATGTATTACTGGCTATTTTTTGTTTCTGTTTCACCCTGTCAGAAATATTGTAATATTGTTATAGTTCTTACTATATTGCCCACCCTAAAGTGTCTCTGCCTACAGTATTTTGTATATGATCAGTGTATTTATCTGATTTATTTCTTTAGGTATTCTTTAGGTCCTATACTGGACACCATAGTGGTTCATGGTTCCAGTCCACTACATCATATTGTTTGTTTTTACTTTTTCCTTTGTCTCTGCAGGTTGCGGAACATCCGCTACACCTTCAACACGGTCCTGGTGATCCTGATCTGGCGTATCTTCATCGCCCGCTCCCAGATGGCACGCAACATCTGGTACTTCGTGGTCAGCCTGTGCTTCAAATTCCTCTCCTACTTCAGGGCATCCAGCACCTTGAGATACTGAATCTCTCCCCTGTTCCTTCTCTCCTTCCCTCGCTCTCCTCCTCTCTCTTTCCAACAATAGCTATGCATACGCTACAGCTCTGCAAAGCTCTGGACTCCAGAGTGCCCCCTGTTCGGCCTCTAGGTGAAGTGCGAGCCATTATTTTGCATCCGCCTTAGCCTTTGGCCCCCGGGGGCCGCTGCACCTGACTGCTTTGTAGAAAGCATGAAGCGTCTGGGGCTCGAGGCACGTGAGGCCCGTCATGACGGGACTTTTTTCTCAAAAGCCTGAGCACTTACCTGTACCCACGCCGCCTCATTGGGGGGGTTCTGGGGAGACGTCTGGCGTTTTTTCACAGTCGCAGTTTACACTCATTCGTTTCCCAGCCTTAGACTCAATCAAGCACAAGGTGGGAGGGTTTGTTCACTGCTCTGTGCCTAAAAAAATCCTGTTACTACTTTACACCTGATTCATGAAGGCCGTAATCATGCTCTACATTAGATCTGCAATGACACCAGCCATCTTTCTCCTCCTCTTTTAGCTTTCCTTTATTTCTTTTCCATATTCTTTCTTATTTGCCACTAGGGTTTCTTTAAACAGGTCATTGTAATGGTGTTGCTAGTTGTTCTTATTGGGTTGTCTTGAGCCATAACAGTTTGATTTAACACACTAAATCCATCAAAGGTGCTTCATATCGTCACTTATGTTCTTTCTGATGGTCCTGAAGTTCTAGTCTGGAGGCCCTGGAGGAGCTTCTTTTAGATCTCAATCACTTTCTGAGGAAGAGCAGCCTGTGAATATTTCCTCTTTGCCCTCCAACCTGTTGCTGCTGCCTTTTGGAAATGGGTCGCCTTCACCTGCTCTAACTTATTGGTCGGATTTCGCTTTTTGTGATTGGTTGTTCCTTACTCCTCAACGTCTACTCAGAATGGAAACTTCTTCCAGGTTCCTATAGCTGGAAATGTGAATTGCTGCTTAACTTTAAATCACAGGAGCTTTCAGACCCGCCATTTATTAATAATGAGGCTTCAGTGGCCCACGTTTTTGTGCCTGAATATTAACATTAATAATACAAAAAAAAAAAAAAAAGGTTTTCTAACCCATTTACATACAACTGTGTAGACCATGAGCAAAATATAATACTGCTGTTTAATTACCAGGCATAATAAAAATAGAGAGGCTATTTATTTATAAAATAAACCTCCAGGAGGTTTAATGTGTATTTTATTCTCCTGCGGTCACACACAGATTGTTACTATTTCTACTGTGTTTCTGAATGTCTGTTACACCAGCCTAGACAGCTAATATCATAGAAGTGCTAATGATGGGTGTAAGTAACCTAATGGAGCAGCCTGTCTTCTCTAATTACACAGTGTCAATATTCATATTCACATTGTCATTTAAAACAGTGGGAGTTGGGTGATGGTTATGTTAAGCCTGAGTGTTCTGTAAAATCAGAGTATCATTTAAAGGGGAATTCCACCCAAATGGAAATTTTTGTTTTCCAAATCAAGCTAGAAAGGTTTGCAGGTGTTCGTGGTAAACTGCTTTTGATATGAAAGCAGTACTTCAGGGTCGTAAAAGCTGTGCAGGACAACCCAATTGACACCAAAGCTGTTTGCAGTGGGTTCTGCTGGACATTATAGATATGAACATGCTCAAAAATGCTCTATGATTCTGCAGCAGCAAACATCAGTCTAAAAAAGGACATTTTGGGTGAAGTGTGTCATACAGAGTTATTCAGGGTCATTTCAAGTACTATAGCAATGACTTTTACAGATTTTTGATTGAAACTCATTCCAAATCTGTATTAGGATGAAGTGATGTGGAGTTACATCACCAGAACAAGCCAATGTTCAAACAATAACAATAATGTCTAACCATCATAAGGGAGAAGGGTCCATTTCTAATCTGTATTGTAATCTATAATAATATTTTTTGTTTTTTATACCTCAAACTGCTCTGAAAACCATGTCCTTAAGTATCATCAGAATATTCTTTATACACTTTATGCTCAAAAGTATCCAGACAGGCTTTCTGATTACTGATAAAGGGGTTCAATTTGTACACAGAGGTGTTTTTTGACATGTTGTGTATCTTTGTTTCATTTTTTTTACCCCCTTCACTTGAACATTTGTCATAAATAGTTAACTATACTAATATATGACCAGCCTTGTTAATACCTAAGCAGTGCTGTTCTAAATATAGATCTATATATTTGTATTGAAAAATAAAAAATATATATCTGTTGGAAAAAAAATGACTTTTGGGTGCAATTCCCCTTGTTTAACTAAAGATAGGAGTTTTTTGTGCTTCTCCTGAGCTCATTCCATTTGTACGGCTCCTCTGACACACAGCTGAATGTTGCTTTGGGGTCACGATGTCATGTCCTCACGTCTAAGGGCATTTCACAGCTGAGATTAATCCCAGGGCTTTTTTTGCCCTCCTGTTATAGCAGGTTTGATCTGATACTGAGGCCTTGATAAAACCAACACAGAGTCTCTGTCCCTTCTCTTCGTGCTGTGCGTTGGCTTTATCTGGATGTCGTTTGGTTTTTACCCTGAAATTAATATCAAGGTGTTCTGTTTCCGTCTTTGTCAGGCCGTATGAAGTTGTTTTGTGGGAAATATGAATTGCCAGTCAATGTCAATAGGAAAAACAATGGGTGCCTTGTGGTTGTAAACCAAAAAAAAGGAATAAACTACATGAAATGAACCCACAGTTTTGTGTCGTTTGTCTGAGGTGCCTTATTTTAACTGTGTAAAAGCACTAGAGTCGTGATTCCTGGCTGTGTGAAGAACTGAGTGAGGGTACAGTAATGCCAGACTAGAATAGGTACTTATGAGTCACTCAGTAATGTTCGGTAATGTCACATGCCTGCAGTCCAAGCCAAAGATGAAGCCATGTGTGAGACCTCAGTGTGATTATTTTATGAGAATGCTGCCACCTAGTGTTTATCTGAAACGTCGTTTGTTTGGTCGTTAGGTTGTTTTTGTTTGTGATCTCTGTTCTTGGTTTTAGTTAGAACTCTAGCAGCAGCTGGAGTTAATTAACTGTTATTTTCAGAAATTTCCAGACAGTTGTGCTCACAGGTAGAGGACTATTGTTAGTTAATTGTGTCTTTATTGGGGTGATATCTTTCATCGGTGTAAACTTGGCGGGTTAAACCAATATTACTACATTAGTGTGTCAGCATTTCAAATAAAATATTTGTCCATTTGAATCGCCAAAAGTCAAAAGTTTTTAAAGAAGGTTAAATAATTCTGCGTATAAAAGAACGGGTTTAAGTACAACATTATCTGTAACATCTGTTTTCACATAATGGGAATTAATTCATTCATTCATTTATTTTCTATAACTACTTAATCGTTACTCGAGTCACCCGCCTCCCCCGGGAACCGCAGCTCGGTGGGCCTGTCTCGGCTCCAAATGGCCGGGCCTATTTTTCGTCCCAGTCCAGCCCTGGGTGGAATGCACATTATACGATATTAAAATGAACCATGGCATGTTACATTGCTAAATTCTATTCCTGTCGAATTAAATGTATGTCTGCATTAATGTATTGTGATGAACTTGGGGAGGTCATGTGAGGACACTGGAGTGGCGTGATGTAAAAGAGAGGGGGGTGAGGGGCATCCCCCCCATCTCCATAGTTACTGGCGCCTTTTCTGGGGGATATAAAAAGGGAGG
>JBBPCW010000031.1:10006246-10017857 GCA_037974425.1 Phenacogrammus interruptus
AAATACGTATATGTATATTTATCTGCCGCTCCTTAAAGGCCGGGCCGTGAACATAGTTTCTGATATTAAACCGGTCCATGACCAGATAAAGGCTGGTGACCACTGCTGTAGAGGATGTGGTAATGGTGATGTCACTTTATTTAGAAAACTTACAAAAAGGATTGTTGACCGGGGTTGTTTGCATTTTTGCATATGACTGCATTATTATATAAATATATTCTGTACTATTCCGTTGAAATCTATCAGTCAGATCAGTATCCTGTGGTTTTTCATTTCTGGTTAAAGAAGCAGCAGAATGAAGTCAGTCAGAAACCCGCAATGTTTGTTTTCGTCTGTTGGGGAATTGCATGAATAGAAAATAGTGGCTAATGCGCGGCTGTTCGATTACCACCTAATTTAGTAATGAAGTGAGATCGAGAGACTTCCTCGTCTTCCACTTTGTAGAACGCAGCATGGGGCTAATTCAGCGGGCTCTCTGCGCTCACCGGCTAATGTGATGCAGTGGCCTTTAATCTAATACATGTGATTAAGGGGGACTTATTACGGGAACACTGCATCATTTTTTAAGTGTTGCTGTGAATGCACAGGTAGGACCATTAACATGTTTATTTAAAACCGAGGCCTTTCACGAGATGCAATTTGAGCTTAATCTCCACACCAGGTATTCAGAAAGCAGCATGAAACACACTTCTGATATTAGAGTGGAAGGGGGAGGCTGTAACGATGAATATATTTAAACGAAATGGGTTTTTGTGACATCACAAATTCAAAACAGGCCATTTTTGCCACTTAGTTTTCATTTGGAAACTGAGGAGGGATGATCTGTTTTGAAACTTGTAACAATGTTGAAGTACTATGTTTGTTATTTTCCATGGTCCTTTAAAAAGTGCTCTGAATTTTCTGTTTAACTACTTACGGCAAGAAAAAGAATGTTCTTACATAGTCTTTGCAGCCTTGACAGCACGCCACAAGCAAGATCTGTCACACACATGCTGCATATATACATATCATTACATTTAATTATGACTGGCTGACACTGTTTGGCGGGGTCCTAGCCCCAAGACACACATACACATATTTGTCTTACTGTCTTTATGAGGACTTTAACTGAATTATGTATTACTAGCTGAATGATACCTGCATCTAAACCTTATTCTCAGTAATGAAAAGAGAATTGTTTGTCCTTATGAGAAGCCAAAAGTCCACACAGCTACAAAATTTTGAAGGCTAAGTATGAAAAACACCTCAAACTGGACTGGACGTAGTAGTATAGCTGTATGATTCTTTGCTAAACTTGATCCAAAGCTAACCTTTAACTGTAAACCTCAGCGATGAAAAGGATATTTTTTTAATGAAAAAGCTGAAAGGACCAGATCGTTGCATCAACAGAATGCATGTTTTTCAGGCATCATAAAAACAAATTTGGTCCCCCGATAGAGCTCAATACAAACAGGAGCGCACACACACGCGCTCTCTCGCACTCGCAGTGTGGCCTCCCCCATCTGCTGGCAGCCAGTGAGGACCGGAGGGAGTGAAGCAGCTGCCCGGGATGGATGTGTGCCTCCGTGTTTGTGGAGAATTGCACCCATGCCATGGCCTGAGTTTGGCCGAGGCTGCCTGGAGGCTGAAGTGAAGAGTAAGTGTGACCACAGTATATTGCTGCATGACTAATCTCCCTCTTCCATCTGCCACTGCGGCCCCACGAAAGCACGCCCCTCTCCAGCATCAACGCCGCTGCCATATTGCGCCAGTCACAACATCTCCGGCTCCCTGCGCCAACGCAGGAGAGCGGCGGAGCTCAGAGACCGCTTTAGCCGGGAATTATGGACTGTTACATGTTTGTACACATAACGAAACACAGAGATCTGCTCCAATGTCCAAAAGCTGTTGGACCGCTCCTCCAGATTTTTGCGGGTTTAGCGCAGCAATGCGATTTGTTTGCAAGCAAAAGTTTGGCTGCTTGTTTTCGTGCTTCTGCTCGCCACGCCCGCGTGACTCGAGGAAACCATGTTGCTCGCTAAAGTGTGCACAGGGTTTCTATTGCTTTTGAAACTGTTTTTTAACTTTGACTTCTTGTAACTCCATTTGCCTTCCATGCTGTTCTCCTTTTGCATTTTCTTGCTGCCTTCCTTCACTCTTTTTGAAGTGTGAACTTCTTTAATTACAGGGAATGGGGTGTATTTGCAGCTGCCTCTTTTAGATTAAGCCATCACCATAAAGTCCCCTTTAATCATCGCAAGTTTAAAATCCACCCCTTCTTACTGCGGCCCAATCCCAAACAAATCACAACTATATTTGTTTCCATACAGAGTCTATTTATTATGTGAGAGCCACAAAGATTGATCGTATGCTTTCCTTGTCAGCTGAACAGTCATTTGTGTTTACAGTGAGGTCATAGGAGGGTCAGCGTGTGTAAAAGAGGGGATGGTGTTGGCCCTCGTGAGCTTTGAGGGGCTTTCCTGAACTTAAAAGCCCAGTTTTCCAGGCGTGGATTAAGCCTAAATGACTCTTTCAGGGGAGTCTGTTCTCTGGAAATCCTTTTGAGTCTAGGTCTAGTTAGAATTTGTCAGTGGAAACTAGGGGTTGGCAAAAATGGCAAAATACACCTCTGCCATTCAAAAGTATAGCAAAAATATCCTGCAGGAAGCACGTGCCAACCTTCACCCTCCCGGTGTCGGTGGGCTTGTGTGATTAAGAGGAGTCTACATGGTGGGTGAAATTTGAACCTGACTTAATAGAGGTGAAAATTTGTCAATACATGATATTTAACTCAGTATTTTGCTTTTCTATCTTTCTCCTTACAGTGCAGTCACACGCTTACTGTACTGTATGCTGGCAGCTCAAACCCATTGTACCTCCCGTGGAGTCAGTTTCAGTCCAAAATGACAATTTGTTGTTGATTTTATGCAAAACCTCACAGTTTAATGTGTTTGTGTTTTATTGTTTAATGAATCACAGTAACAGGTAATTATTTTTGCTCATGTGGCTCTGACATTGCAATAAACCAGATGATCAAAACAGAATGTGAGAAAACAGTTGTGAGAATACAGCTGTCTCTTCACTGATCTCACTGAAATGATTGCTGTTGTGGACATTTTTCTTTCTGTCTGTGTGACACACTCATAAACTAAAGCTTGTTTAGTCTCATCATTTCACTGTATGGCCATAAACATACTGTCATAAACTGTACCTTTATAGTAGCAGGAAAGATTGTTTGTTTCTGGTCGTTTTTGACTACTTCTGTCATGGAAGTTTTCACACGGCATAAAGACCAGCTAAAAGACCAAATGTCTAAAACCATGAAACCCCAAAAAGTGAGATGTTAAGATAAGACAGCAGCTATCTGGACAGAGAAGAGACACTTCAGGAAAGTTCTTCTGCAGGTTTTGTCACCAGAACAGCTTTTGTTTCTTTTTTTCTTTTTCTTTTTGACACGTCTGGGCGATGTTCTGTATCAGTTGGAAAAATTAACGCAGCACAAGGCACTTCTGGACAAAAGCCACAGCAGCGTGCTGGAAGTGATTATCGTCTGAGTTCATCTCTTAGTCAGGAAGATGATAAGCATTTTGGCGGTTTGGAGCGCACTCGCTTTTTATGGTTCTTTCTGTGCCGTCAACAGCCAGCGCACCAAAGAAAAATAATTCAGTCGTACAAGCTCCCTGAGAGACCCTTCCAAACACGTTTTCACTCTCTCTCACACACACACACACACACACACACACACACACACACAGGCGTACGCACGCAGACACGCCGTGAGTCGTCCTCGCATTCAACAGGAAACACATGGAGCGAGCTCCACAAAGGCTGCACTGTTTCCACTGGGCATTTCCTTGGAAAGCTTCGTGCTAGTTGTTAGATCGCACCGCAGCGTGTGTAGTTTAATTTTCCTTTCATTTACACCAACACAACATTATCTGCGTGTGTGTGCTAGAACTGGACCAATACTCATGTCAGGATGCAGTATGGATCAATTTGTATCTCCATTTTTGTTGTTTTTCGAAACCTCACCTGATCTTTACACCAAATTTACACAGAACTTGAAATGAACATGAATGGACTAGAAATGGTCCAAAAATTAATTTGAGAAAGATAGTTTTCAATTAACTTCAATAATACGTGGAAAAGGGGTTTTTTTGCTTCTTGGAAAAGCAACTTGGAAAGTTGCTCCTTTTTTTTTTGGAGATAAATGTTTTTCTTCCAACAGTATTGATAAGTAAAAGATGGTGCAAAGCTCAAATTTGAAACGAAGGTATTTGGCGAAACCTCATAATGAAGAAACGTGTTACTCTGGACTGTAATAATACATATTCAGTGTAAACAGTCTTAACTGATCCAGTTTATCTCCATATTTGACAGATTTGTTTTTCTGGCAGATACAGATACTGATTTTACAGAACTAAAAAAAAGGGTTTCTTTTATAGTTAAATATTGCTTAACTGAGTAATGCTAGGCTAAACTCTTAAATTTAATACCCATCATTATTTGTGGCTTTGATTTTGTTTTATAACCTCTTAATTGTGCTGCATTTTATTACTACTTGTCCTACAATAAGGTTTAATTTATGTGTCATACTGTAATTATCATGTTAAAGACAAGACCTGGGTAGATTTGACAAGGTTTTGTTAGATTAAACATGATTACAGTGTGTTTAAATGTGTTGGGCCTGTGGCACTGAGTTAGTTATACAGGGCTTGAGTTTCCCAGCTGGACCAGTAATGCCATGTATTGTAACATGTCTGTGTTTTTGCTCCAAGTGGTGTAGAATATCACTGTCTGTTTACCCTTTCTGTTTGATTAATTATTTGATTCATAATTTGAGGTTTGAAAGTGAAATGGCTGTGTTAAACTGGATGTGTGTGAATTTGTTGCCATGCAGTACATCTACAGAACAAACTGACTATATATGTACACAATACTGTATTGTGGTTGACCTATAAATGGATAAATTTTCTTTATAAAGTACAAGGCGGTTCACAGAATGTGACGAAAATGTGGCGCTCACTGATTGCCCTCTGGATAAACCTCGCATTCATGCCATGATTTAGTAAAAAAGGACTTTTTTATTCCGCAGTCTCCCACCATGAATTTAAAGGGCTTGGTTGACAACACTGACAGCCTGTAACTGTTCTCCAGCGAGATACCAGCTGTTTCGGATTAACCACCACTCCTGAATTAGCACTTAGCTTATGTGTTTTCTGCTTTTCTTTCAAGTCCTTTCAGAGGTGGCCCACCCTCTCTGGCTTTCAGCATGATGACCTTACTTGCTTTTTAATAAGATCTTGTCAAATGTGAAGTCCATGAAAATGAATGCACACTCCACAGTTGGGTTAGATGGATTGTTCCTTTTTGGGTCTTTGTTTTTTTCTGTTTTATCCGATTATTTTCCTCCGAGTTTAGTGTGGCGGTTTCTTTCCAGTAGTAAGTCTTTTGGGACAGCGCAGGCTGCACACACTTCCTCTGGTGTGAATAAATTATGCCACCTCATGTTTTCAAACCCAGCCTTGGCTGAATTTGTTGCATTTTATTTGTGCTTCAGCATGTTCCCTTCATTAAAGCTGATGAGGATGATGTTACACACACATTTATTTATATATTATATTTATATACCTAGGCAAATTGTTTGAAGCTATTTCTATCAGCAGTGGCTTGCTTTTTGTCAGCACACACATGTGAACATGACTTGGGTTGGTGGTAGCCTAGTGGGAGGATATTTGCCTCTTTGCATCTTTAGCACACTACCATTGGGTCCCTGAGCAAGACCCTTAAGCCTAAGTTGCTCCAGGCGGCCCGGTATACCTGATGGCCAGTCAAGCCCTGCAGTGCTTCCATGACGAAAATTAAAATTATTTGTATGTGTTGTAATTATTGTTGTGTGTGTGTGTGTGTGTGTGTATACTGAGAATTGATTGACAAGTTATCTTGGCATCCCTTATCTGATCTCCTCTATGGTTTGACTTCATTACCAAACTGTAAAGCTCCCTCAACCAAAGAGCACAGTTGTGGGTTGTGTTCTCAAGTCTAATTGGGACGCAGCACAGTTCCCAGAGGCTGATGCTTCAGAGACAAGAAAAGCATCTGAACTCTCCACATCCAGCCACGTCCCCCCTGTGGCTAAACGCTGGTGCCACATTTCCTTCCTTCTGTCCTCCTTTTAGTTAGTAATCCTTACTTTTTCTTGTAACTGCTTGTATTCAGACTTGGATATCAGATGTTCTGTGGCAAATGTCAAGCTGAAGCATTTATTTAACAATGTCAGTCATGTTGAAAATCAGAAATGAAGACAAACATATTTTGCTGATTTTAGTTTATATTTTCAAAGTGAGATAATGACTTGACTTGAAGAGGGCAGCAGATCCTCTACGCCTGTGTGAGAAAGTTAAAGAAGACGTACAACTATGGCTGAAAGCTCAAAAAGAAGTGAAGTCTGGGATGATTATGTACTGCATATCCATGTGTGACTTTCTATGGAAGCACAGTGTTTTTTCAAACTGCTGAAAACATCCCTACCAGAACGATCAGTAACTGGTTGTGTTCTCGCCATACGGGTGGAGGGAAAAACCAGACATTAGTGATGTCAAAATGAAAGAATGTCTCTCTTACAGACAGCATTAAAACTCACCATGTTACGTTACTAACTCCAGTCGTCAGAATTCTCTCTGTATCAGTTCTCTTTATTAGAACTATTCAGTAGCTACTTCCAGAAATGATTAGAAAGTTTTTCCTGTCACAGTGTTACATAAGTTCATTATGATCAAATAATAATTGACATTTATGAATCAATACATTTCAATTATTAACTGATAATCATTCATTTATGTACCATGTTACATTATCAATGATAGTCACCAGAATTCTCTCTCAAACCAGTTCTGTTTATTGGTTTTAAATAAACCATTCTGTTTTAAATGTCCCTTAGTGCATTCACTCCAGATAAATAATCTGGACCATTTCTGTGAACTCTACATCCAGCCCAACTACATCCAACTTTTCCCTGGATGCTTTTTGCAGGTTCTTCTTTCCAGTCTTCTCCAGGCCTGGGCTTGGAGGTCCCAGCTGTTGCCATGGATCCGGGCAGCTGGAGCGGGAGTGAGAGTGGCAGCGAGGACATCGAGAGAATGAGTGACTCGACAGACAAGCCTTTGGATAACGATGCAGAGGGCGTATGGAGCCCTGACATTGAGCAGAGCTTCCAGGAAGCCTTGGCCATCTACCCACCCTGCGGCCGTCGGAAAATCATCCTGTCTGACGAAGGGAAGATGTATGGTGAGTCACATGATGAAACATAGACCCCTTTGTGGTTTGCATTAACGGAGGAACGAGTGGTTTATGTTAGCGCTGACATTACTAGGTGTTGTTGGCTTTGGGTTTTCCAAAGTTGTTTAATGGAAGCTCTGAGGTAAGTCGATAATGAGATTCTGAGAAAAGATTCCGGTCAAAGTTCTCAGGAAACTTCAGTCAGTTCTGTTGGTGAGTTTTTAGGGGACCACGTGTATCTAATGTCTGTTGGTCTTGTCAGATATTTGTGATTGACAAGAAGTTCCAACTCTATCTATACAGCTATGCTGCATGAAATAAGCCAAAACCGGTCCTGGATCACTCTGAGCTTTACGCATGCTGGTGGTCCCCAGTGGCAGTGGCTCTGTCAGGCTGCTGTGTGGCGAGAGGCAGCTCTGATAGGTTCTGTTGTAAAGCCAGCGTGAACCATTAGAGAGGAGGAGCAGATGGTGTTTCGGCTGATACCAGCTGCGATCTGCCCCCCTCCTCAACTCCCGCATGGGGTGATGTCATGGAAAGAGGGAATACTACTTACACACGCTTTCTCTTTCCTTTTCCTCTTATTTATATTCTTCTTTTTCCTGCTTTCTTTTCTGTCTCTTGTATTTCTTTCCATCATCATCTAATTTGTTCAAGAGAAAGTTCAGCTTCCCAGGCACAGATTGAATGTAAACCTCTATTAAAGGGGATTTTTGGGATTGTGAAACATCACTAAAACAGTTTGCAGTTGTTTCTGTTTCTCTAGTGGTCTGCTCACCTTGGCATTAGAGCTGCATGATATGGGCATTTATTGTGTTTTTACTGCTACATATTGCGATCGTGATGCCTTTCAAAATATTGAAGGGTCAATTTAATCACTTTTCTAAAATTAAAAAGGTTTACAGTCTGTGTTTTTTGGATTTCATGAAGACCTTGATTCATCAGTACACCCGTTAACTCACCTGGAGCTGTGACTGGTCACCCTGCCAGAAACACTGTGATTGGTTAGAGACTTATTTGCATATTGCAGCCTTCTGCAGTGTCAGTATTGCGCTAACAATTAGCAGCAGTCCTTCTTGACATATTTTGGACTACAGGTCCTTGGGGCACACTTCAGAGCAACACTGTGCATATAACTCCTGACATACTGTTCTAAACCACCAACACTGCATGGATTTATCACACATACTCTGTCTTAAAACAGAGGTGTACATATGATTCCACGGATTTTTCAAAATGTCTTCTTAATTACATGGTTAGGAAATAAGTCATTCAGATTCATCTGATGTGAAATGTTCCATTCTAGAGAAACGTAGAGGGTCAAAATTGTTCACAGTGGCGATGATAGGAACCAGATGTTTGATGCATTTAATGCCTCTGAAGTCTCTGCCTGATGCTTGAAACATTGTTTTATGATGGTTTTGAGATTCAGATAGGCCTGAAATATACTTTAAATCTATTTACAGTGAAGAGTTTCATCCAAGATTAAATGATTTGGGTAGTGATAAAGTATTCAAGTACTCCGGGCAGTCCAAGAAATTGGTAAAACCTCTGCATCATTACTGTACGCTTCCATTTCCTCTTCTCAGCTAATCAGTGGCCGTACTACTTCCACACTACATGCTTGCAGAAAACAAATGGTCTTGATCTGATAATGAACTTGCCTAGTTGAATAAAAGGATGGATTTCTAGCGTGTTAAATCATCCTTTGAAAGCTTAGTTCTTTATCTTCACCCGAGGATATCAAAGTTCTCCGTGTTTTGGTGGAAGGCCAAGGGTTGGTTTTGTATTCCGCCACAGCCAGTTTGAGCGTGGGGTCCTGAGTGCCCTCACTCGCTCTCTCTCCTTCCTGCTCTATGCAGATAATTAGCAGCCATCACTATAGCAACTGGCTTTCACTTCAAAACAATGTCAGCCCCCCCTCAGACTTGGGCTTATCTGGCTGTTTACCTGAGGGGCCGAGCTTATCTCTCCGTGTACCTGAGGGGCACTCCTCTGTGCCCGAGTGGCATCAGCCGGGCTGTTTTGCGCCAAACTCCAGAGTTTAATGCTGAGAAGGCTGGAAACATGGAAACAACAGCAACAGCTGCGGAGTGGACACTCTGTCCAGTGGCTGGACAAGGGAGCGACCTCAACTGACCACACACCCTCCTCACAAAACCTTACAGCAAGTGCCAAAGAAAGCAATTTATTTCATTCTTTTTTTCCCTCTCTCTTCATGCAGTAGTGCGCCTGCTGTTTTTTTCCGCTATCAAGCTGCAAACCCACCACAACCTGCAAGAAAGCCTTTTGTCTTTGTGGAACATATGTCATGAGATCCCCCCTCCTTTCTTAGATAATTAGCACATTTCTTTTGTCAGCTCCGCCATCGGAAGCTACTGTTGTACTGTTTTTGAGAGTTATTAACCCGGGCGGAGAGAGAGCGTGCCTTAATTAGATTTGACAGTCTCCTACCGAGGCTGATGAAGGACTGATTTAATCTTAGTGCTTCCACTCAAGAATTGAACCGCCCTCAGAGGAGTCTCAGCTGCACACGAGCCGAGCCTGGGCCCCTATAGACGAAGTCTATTTGACTGCCCAGATCATCAGAGACTCACTAAGTTATGGGTGATACTGGTATACTGGATTGTTAGTTTTATTTGTAGTGTAGCAGTGGCGTCTAGTGGATCAGCAGACCTGTGGTAAAAATCAGCTTCTAGAAGCAAGCATTCCTGAAGTATCTAGACATGCAATAAATGGATCACTGTCATGAGAAACCCTTGTGTCTTAGAAATGATGATATTCATCATGAAACATTCCCACAATATAAAGAGCAGCTGGTATTAAAGTATGAGGATGCACCCATTTGTAAATTCTGCTCTGATGGTGTCACTGGACTCACTTATGTATTTTTAATGATACTTATGTGTCATACTTAATGATATAAAATCAGTATTAAACTCCACCCTGTATTTATTACATTGAGATGCTCTTATTGAACTAAAAAGTCTAATGCGTTATGGTGTAACGACAGCATATAATTGGCTACCCACCATTCTGATCCATCAGCACACAGTAAATAGGTGATAAAATACCAAGTTGAAAAACTGGTCAAAACACTTGTTCAGCGCCGATTATCTGCAGAAATGAGGTTTCAACATGGCATTGGATACCGACGGGAACTGGAATCCCATTTATTTTACTGTGAGAGTAAATCTGCTGAATGCAGATTCTGGAACTAAATCAAAATATTGGTAACACTGGGCAGTGAATGAGGTTATAATGATGTTCTGGTAGCTTCCTATTGAGGTCATCGTTTTTAATGTTTTAAACAGATGTGAAGAGTTTTAATGTGCAGTTTGTCACATCACACCTATGTTAAAAATGTATTAACCATTACAGTCATAGGAGAAACTACACAACTGGTGTCTTTATAGCCCTATTTCAACACAAGCTGTGCCTGTGGAGGGAAAACTGGCTCTTTCCAGGTTTCCACTTTACTGGGTGCAACTGAGGGAATTATGGGAATTTACTCTAGAGTAATCTTCCTGCTCAATGGCATATTCCAGCATTTATATTGAAGTTACGTAACCCAAGTCTTCAAGCATCCATCACAGCTCGACCACAAAGACATGCTGTTGTCTTCCAGTCCGAAAATCTCGTAAAATGCTCTCATTATCATTTAATCGTTTATTACCTCAGTACCTGTAAATGGCTTGTAATAGTAGCAATTAATAACAACAAAATGTTATCAAAAATAGTTTAGTGGGTTTTTTTTTTATATATATATATTCCTGAGAATAAAGGTTTCAATTTCCTTCACTTATGAAGTTAGAGCAAAATGTTATAATAAAATAGAATGTTTTAAATTTGTTTTTATAGATTTTTTTTTTCCCCCTGTGGCTGAGATTTGTAGAGGCTTTTTTCCTCTTTTTTTCTTTTGAATTGCTCAATTAAAGTAGGGGACTTGCTGTGTATGAAAGAACTGAAGAAAGTGCAGGTGAAAATGCATGGGGAATTGCTTTTTGATGAGTTCTGTATTGTCCCCTTGAGAAGGGATGTGTTTTTTCTTCTTTTTTTTTTTTTTGTAAGTTGAGGAAGTCTTCACTTTTCAGAATAGGATTCAAGGCCACACTGACAAAAACCGACGTATATTATGTGTGTTCTGTGCATGGTTGTTCTTATACATCCATAGAAAAAAAAACGTACTTTGCGTGTAGAGGAAAATGGGGTCAGGTGGTTGGTCAATATTTTTTTTTATATATATATATATTTCTGAAATTAAATGCCTTTTCAATCTCGTGAAAGTTCTACTACTTTTCTTTTAAAGCAGTACATCATCTTGGCTAAATGCAACAGAAATGTTCCATTTTAA
>JBBPCW010000031.1:10042965-10057013 GCA_037974425.1 Phenacogrammus interruptus
TATATATATCTATATAAACCCATCTTGTTGTACAAAATGGTGATAGGTGCATAATGTCTTTCTATCAGGCTCAGTTGCGCACAGTATGTCAGTAATATTGCCTTTTCAGTAGTACACCAAAAAAAATTGCAGCATCAATTCAGTGCAGCTCACGTGTCCCATCGCATGTTCTGCACCATGAAAGTGCCTTTAGTAAGGACTTTTCTAGCTTAAACAAGGAGGGGATTGAAAAAAAATGGAAGCAGCCCAGGCCAAGGGAACATCTAGAGCTCTAAAAAGAAACGTATCTAGAAATAAGGCAGAGTATATTGTTCTAACTGGACTGACAAGCATGGAAAGATTTCAAAACACTAGGAGTTCGAAGGTTGTATGGTTTTGCTGGTTGTGAAGGTATCTGTTTTGCTGGATGTGAGTTTAGGATTTAACTAGATGACTCCTCTCCCATTACCATCCATTAATGCTCCACGTGGTCTTAGATTGTTCATCTGTTTCTATGGTGATCACTGTCCCATGACTTCAGCCCTCCAGGGGGCAGTAACTCAGAGGTTTGATCATTTTTCTGCGTACCGGTTAATAGCAATTCTAGTGAGGATTTTAATGTCCGATCAAGTCGTTTTCCTGATGATTATATAACTCCTTTTTTCAGACACAGAGACGTGACAGTGTGTTTGTGAAACATTACCTTTTACTGATTTTGAAAACACTGGTCATCGTGACTGAGTCTCCTTTAAGCAGGACTGTTAATGTTTTACAACCTGACACTGTCTGCCATTACCATGCGATACAGTCGAACATCATTTTAATGACGTTTCCTGAAGCTCCATCAAAACACATTCATTATAGAAGTCAATGGGCAGTTGCTGAGTTCTGTGAATAAATGATTGAAACACTTTTTAAAGCCTTTATACTCAGTTTGGGTTTCAGGATGGGACAGATGTGAGGGTCCCACCAAAGTTGTTCTCAAGAGGTTTTTAATTTTGAACATGGAAAAAAAAAATGGATTTGTTGTTACTTTTAGGACTTTCACTGAAAACATCATCCGTGGTTTTCATAAACATTTACTGATGGAATTCAGTAGGGCTGATAATAGCTGTAATTTGTTTTGGGTTCTTTTTTGTTTCCTTTTTGTCAGTGTGAATGCTTTAGTTTTCCAGTTTTACTGCGGTGGGAAGCCCTGTGAGGCCAAACAGCATCACTACAGTATTCTCAGTACATTTATTCCTAATGTTGGTTTAATGTTTAGATGTGAGCTCTTGTTTCACTGGGGCAGTTTTCACTAATGAGATTTTTTAACGCACTGAAGCTTTGATGGGCTTTTACTAAACACTCAGGCATGAAGAAAACAAGGAGGAAGAAAAAAAAAGCAACGAATTCAACAAGGCACTTCTGAAGAAGACAACTCTGAACCAAAGTTCATCACTGACCCCCGCAGGGCAATGCATAGAGGAGGAGGACTATTTCATCTTGGATCTAAGGAAGCCGTGAACGTACTACAAACAACCATGAGTTCTAATGTGAACGAAACGACAGCGTTAATGTTGATGTCTGTTCTCAGTAAAGCCTTTTGTGTTGATGTTATATATTTTTGAACTGAAAATCTTTCACTTGAAGTGAAAAGGCCTTGGGCTTGGTCGCCCCCCTCTGGTACAAATGGAAACTGTCATTTTACTGAATGTCACTGAAACATATCTGGTTTATGAACTGAAAAATTAATATTAGCCATTAATCATTTTGCCCTATTTAATTGACTCATCAAAATCCTTTGTCCCAGACCTAGAATAGAACACCATCGGCCCACTGACTTCTGTTTTAAATTGTGTGACTTGGTTTTCTGTTTACTGTGTTTGTGGAAATGGGTTGACTGTATTACCTGAGGTAACTGGTTGTGCAGGAGGTTGAAAAACACTAATGTGTTCCTTTAAAGCACTAATGGTTTTGCTGTTTGTAACCCTGCAGATATGAACTACGTATGAACGGTGGTCAGTGTGCTGGAAGTCCGTGTGTTCAGTGACAGTAGAGCATAAGTACACCAGGTGTGTATTATGCTCCTGATCTCAGTGTGTGTGTGTGTGTGTGTGTGTGTGTGTGTGTGTGTGTGTGTGTGTGTGTAGAACAGAGAGATACAGTAGACAAATTATGAGCAACAACTAACACCAGCACTACTGAAACATGCCCCAAGCTGTTCAGAACTGTGTCCTCTGCACGCAACACCCGGCCCGGCCCTGTTCACCAAATATAATGGTAAATGATGCAGAGTAGGGCTAGAGGTAAATCAGCCTGACATCATATTTCAGTGGCTTGTCGGTCTCAAGCTCCATTTTTGTCTGTTTGTCACCATGTAGGTACTGGTACCTTTTAGTGTGTGATCGCCGAAATGTGGTTGGGTTCTTGTTTTTGTTTTGTTTGTTTTTTTAAGATGGGAAATGTATGTAAAATAAAATTGTGTCTCTTGATTCTTCTGTACAGGTGTTGCTTAAATTTTTGTTCTCTTTAAGATGAAGGGATGGCACAGAATAATGAAAGTAAACTTTGTGTATGTGTTTGTTTGGTACCGCAAATAGTTATTTTGGCTTTTTTTTTTTTTTCAACATTTTATCGAATAAAAATAATTTGACATTTTTGTTGAAAGATGTTTTTGTTTTGGGGTGTTTTTCCAAGAGTTATGTTATACATAAAACTTATTACCCTGGACAAATACTGACACCCTTAAAAACCCAGTCATGCTGACGTCCGCATTTTAGGCTGCTTATAATTGTAATGAAACACAGTTCATCTCAAGCATGCGTTCAGTTTCATTAGATTAGTTCAACTGTTCACTCTCTGAAACTTTGGGAATTACAGGCCATACCACTGGCACTTTTGATGCTTTCCACTAAAATTGCGCATCTATTTCTTTCAATATATTCTCTGATTTTTTTAAATAAACAATTTAAGTAACGTCTCACAGAAGACCAGCAGTCAAACATGATTTTCATGAAACCTGACATAAGCCTGCAGAAAGGTTTATAAGGACTTATTCCAGTATTCAGTATCCATTGGTATAACATAAAATTACATTAACACTGACCAAAGCTTATTCCTATGAAAGAATCTGAACCACTTATCTCTAACCAGGGTTCAGGGTATCTCAGCAGTCATAGTGCAAAAAAGTCACTAATCCATCACACATACACATAGACACACACTAGAGGAAATGTATTATCTCCAATTCCCCTGACATGCATATATTTGAATTGTGGGAGGAACTCAGTGGAAACATTCCAACTCCACACAGAAAAGACCCTCAACCACAGCTAGAGGTGAAACTGCAGAGGAAACAGACGGAATTTGGGCAAATCAAGATGCTTCTTAGTTCCAACAACATCTTACCATTGATTTTCATACATTGCTATAAAGAAAAATGGCCCCTTATAGTCATACAGGACCACAGTGCACAGTGTGAACAGTGTGAAATTCTTTTGCTGTATTTAACCCATTCACCAAGTGAAGCAGCCGACAGCCAGGAACAGATCTCAGAATTTTTCTCCTGGATAACAGAGTATCACCTGAAGCTAAAATCTCAGGCAAAACTGAGCTCCTGTAGATCCCAGAGGATTTACATTTACGGCATTTATCAAATGCTTTTATCCAAAGTGACTTCCATTCGCTAACTACAGGGGACACTCTCCCTGGAGCAACTTGGGGTTTAGGGTCTTACTCAGGTACCCAGTGGTGGTATGCTGAAGGTAGGATTCAAACCCATAACCTCTTGGTCCAAGTATCCTACCTGCTAGACCATCACCACCCACCACACATCTCCCATCTCTGTGGGAAGTGCTGTCATTACTCTCACACCAAAAACACAAAATCTAGGTTCTGGTAGATGAGGAGCTCTTATTTTCACCTCACATTAACAATCTGTCCTTTCAATCGGTACTTTCTTTAAAACATCAGGAGAATTTGTTCATTCTTCATAAATCTTTTCAGACAGGCTTACTCACTTTAGTACACATCTTAATTGCTAGTGAATTTTACTCATATGATTTAATTATTTTATTTTATCATTTCTAATACTGCTTATTGTCTATGTCTATGTTTATTGTCTTGCCTATGCTCTGTAAGGTGACCTTGGGTATTAGAAAGGCGCCCACAAATAAAATTATTATATAAAAGTATTATTATTATTTTTTTTTTTTTTATTTATAATAAATGAGGCCATTTAAATACTCATCCAGTCTTTAGGACCACAAGACTGGACTATAGCTCTCTCCTCTGAAGACCACCAGGCCTCTACAGATGACCAAGAATGTAGCAGCACAGGTGGTCATCAATACAGCAAAATTCTCACACACACTGGGTTCCCGTGGTTCTCCATTAGACTAAAAACTCCAATGCTTGTCTGCAAACCACTGATCCGACAATGAGCCACAACTCGAACTCTTAAATAGCATCAGGAGCTCAACACTCTTCTCAACGGTTAAAGACCTGCATGCAGACTTTTCTCAGCTTTGGCACCAAATATTTGGAAAGAATGTCCTCTGAACATTAAAACTGTTTAGACCCTCATTGTCTTCTAATAGACAGCAAAGTCCCTCCTATTCACTGAGCACTGAGGAGAACAACTACATCTTCAAGTCTTAACTAAGAAATAAACTCCACAGATAAAACAACTGCCTTGTGTGTGTGTGTGTGTGTGTGTGTGTGTGTGTGTGTGTGTGTGAGAGAGAGAGAGAGAGAGAGAGATCTGGGCCCTGGTGGAGCCCTCCGTTATTGAAACGTACTTGTGTTGCTCAAAGTGGTCACAAGATGGAGCTCTAATTTAAAACATGGCACCAAAACCAGTCAAAAGGTTTTCTACATTGGTGTTATTTAATGTTGACTAAAATACACTCAAAATTCTTTGCTAACAAATACATTTATAGCCTTCTCACCATTTGAAAATGTCATATTTATTCAAGACTACACAACAGAAGACTACACTAGCCTGTTATATTTATTAATCACTACTGACCTACAAAAAACACCTAATATAATTATAATGTGGATCAGCAAACAACTGTTAGATATTTAAGGATCTATTAAGTGCTGAAGTTAAAGGATGGCCTAGAATTTGACTCTGCATCACCAACAACCAGTTAATAGGAGTCAGACTTGCACTGTTACCGATTCTTTCAACTATATAGGAAACTTGTTTTATTTCACATATTTGCATTTATAGTTATAATCACTCAACAACTTTCCAGTCTTTAACAGAAATAAAAATCTGCAGTTCATGAAATAAGTCGCAGAAACCTGAGGTGTGTAAAACTTTTGACCGGTAGCGCACAAAGACTACACAAGACTACATAAAACTATACAAGACAACACAAGACTCTTCTCTGTATTTATCCCATTCATCAAGTGAAGCAGTGGGCAGCCAGGAACACAGCACCCAGGCAGCAGTGTGTGCGGACGGCAGTCCTAGGATTCAAACGCATGACCTTCTGATCGCAGGGGCAACTCCCCAACTACCCAACTACCACATGTGAAAAAAAGAGAAGCTGTCTGAATAAGAAATAAAGTTTTAATCCACTCATGTTTTATCTATTATTTTCAGGCAGTTTCTTTCCCACCCGTTTCCCACCACACTTCGTCTGTACTGATCGTCCCATGTCAGAAAACGGGTGGGGGATAAAATAAAAAAAAATCCTTGTGGTCCCGTGACTCGGAGGGGGCGTGTCTCGTGCTCTGTTGAAAGACTGAGATGCGGGAGGCTCGCGCGCAGTCGGAGCTGGAGCTGTAGGCGCTCGGGACACGCACATGGAATAAAGACGCGCTGGAGTTTAATGGGATTTTTTTTTCATTCAAATTTTTGTCCAAAATGCGCGCGGGCTGTGTAAATTAATTTCTTTTGTGGATAAGATGCTCGTGAACAAGCTGCGTAAAGGAGTCGCGAGCGGGACGTGAGTCAGGACTTGATGGTGCTGATGGAGCGAGGCGAGTGTGTGTCGGACAGGGTGGAGCGTGTGTCGGAGCGCGGGGAGAGTGTCTCGGACAAGGAGGAGTGTGTGTCGGAGGACTGTAAGGTGTCCGTGTGGGTTTGTCGCGAGGAGAAGCTCGTGTCCGGCCTCTCGAGGCGCACGACATGTGCGGACGTGGTGCGCGCGCTCCTGGAGGACCAGCGTTCCGCCGCGTCTCCGCGCGCCTACTGCATCGTGGAGAAGTGGCGCGGCTACGAGCGCGCCCTGCCCGCACGTACCCGCCTCCTGCGCCTGTGGAACGCGTGGGGCCACGAGCGCGAGCACGTGCGCTTCATGCTGGTGCGGAGTGACGCGTCCGTGCCGAACGGCGGCGCGCGTAGCGCCGAGGCCCGCGTGGTGTCCAGCGCCGGTAGCCGGGAGCGCGCACCGGAGCGCGAGATCGCCACATGCTCGCGGGAGAAGCAGAGGCGTGTGGTGCGCAAAGCCTTCAGAAAGCTGGAGAGGATGAAGCAGAGCAGAGGGAGGAGAGAGGAAGAAGAGAATGAAGAGGAGGATGAGGATGAGGTGGAGGACAAGTGCCGCACATCCCGGGACAGGACCTCAGCTGAGAGGATGGAGACACTCGTGCACCTGGTGGTGTCCCAGGACCACACCATCCGCCAGCAGCTGGAGCGGCTCCGCGATCTGGATGGTGAGATCGAGAGGTACGAGGCCAAGGTTCACCTGGACCGCGTCCGGATACACGGGGTCAACTATGTGCAGGACACGTACCTGGCCGAGAGCAGCCTGGACAAGCAGGACGAAGTGACGGTGGCGGCGGAGAAGGAGGTGGAGCGGTTTGAGGAGTACGCTGCGCGGTGGGACAAGGTCATCAAACTCCATGAGGAGCTGGCCGAGCGCGAGGCCCTGCTGGACCGGCTCACAGGACAAATTGAGGAGGAGCTCAACCACAGGTGGATGCGCCGGCGACGAGAGGAGCTGAAGGAAAGGGATGCAGGAGGCGGGGCCGAGGTAACCCTGGTGACAGTCCCTCAAGTGGAGGCTCCGCCGCTGGAAGAGGAAGAACGGATCAAGACGCAGCTGGACACCAGCCTGTACATCGGGCTCCGCCTCAACACGGATTTAGAGGCCGTCAAGAGCGACCTGGACATGAGCCGCGAGCTCTGGGAGGCCAGGGACAAGGAGCTCAGGGACCTGCTGGAGAAGGTGGACTCTCTGACCGAGGGCGGCGAGGAGGGGGAGCAGGAGGGTGAAGGGGACACTTCATTCACTCCTGTCGTCCAGCCCGCTGCTGAAAAGAGCGCCGGCTGGGTCGAGGAGGCCAGGGGACTTTCCAAGAGCTGCGGCGGAAACGACGACGACTCGGACACAGGGCTGAGCTCCATGCACAGCCAGGACTCAGACAACACACCTGTGTGCGAGTCGCTGGTGTGACATGCAGATAAAGGACGGAGTTGGGGTGAACGATACAGACAAAAATATCATCGCTGCGTGTCACATTTAGGGATATTTCCACTTTTGATGGAACATTATTACTGATCAGCCTTCATTATTGTGACTAGCAATGTTTTACTGAGATCAGAAGTACATCTGTGATTGGTCAGGATCCAACAAATTCATGTGTAGCGATATTT
Source organism: Phenacogrammus interruptus (assembly GCA_037974425.1). Taxonomy (NCBI): domain Eukaryota; kingdom Metazoa; phylum Chordata; class Actinopteri; order Characiformes; family Alestidae; genus Phenacogrammus; species Phenacogrammus interruptus. The sequence goes on from JBBPCW010000031.1 coordinate 10,050,539, forward strand.
TATGGGACACAGCTATAGATCAGCCTGTGTTACTGTGACCAGAGTTATGGTCAGGATGTGCTTGGGTGGATCATTCATCTGCATATTCCAGCTTTCAGTATCAGCATCAGTATCAGTAAAAGCTAATATCACAAGTACACTCCATAACCGATATATTGTGCAGCCCTAGGAGGCACTCAGGGAATATTATGCCTCAAACAACATTACGAATGATCTCTTTAAGAGAGACTCACGTGTGAAATGTGTGCATCGTTAAATCTTTAACATACTTGCCTCTAACTTAAGCCCCTGGAATTTGCTTCTAAGGCGCAATTCACCAAATAGTTACTAATTAACCAGCGCGCATGAGACTGTGCTGCATTCCTAGGCTTAAGTTGATAGGCTTATAACTGTTTTTGTTTTCTATAGAGTCTGTTATAAACAGACTACACTGCAGAAAAGGATCCTGGCAGGCAAACATGTCTTAGATCTAGTCCGTAAGAGTCATTTCGCTTTGTGAGATTATTGTAGGAATATTATAAGCTTATTCAACATTACTGTCAATGGCAAGATGCTTTTACTGTTTATAGAGAAATTATCTTGTATTGGCAGTTTGCTGTTTGCGTTTCAAGACGTTTTGTCTAAAACTAGTAAAATAATGGACAAACGGATCATTTCTGCATATAAAATGACTTAAAACAAGCTATTTTTTTTTAAAAGTCATGTTAAATGAAATAATATTCTTACAACCAAACAGAAATGAAAGGTAAAAATTGTTATATTTTGAAATGAACACACACTTTTCTGCACATTTTAGAGCGCAATTGACATTTCTTCATTTACCAAATTAGAAAAAGCATAAAATATACTTGCACAGGCCACGTTTTATGTTTATTCCCCCATGTCAAATTCACTAAAGTCACTGTAGTATTGCATTAAATGTGCAGAAGTGTGTAATGGATGAAAATCAACAAAAAATGTTTGGACCAGCACTGTCCAAACTTCTGCCTGTGATTTACTCTGCCAGGGTTTTTGCAGGGTATAAAGGCTGTTGCTCTGTGAATGATGTCGCTGTAACACTGAATTAGGTCTATTTATTGTAGAAAACCGATCACACTGTTCCACAGAAATGTAGCGAAGACCTTCATGCTAGATGTGTGATCTCACCATGCTGTGGAATTAAACTGACGTTCACTGAACTGTGTTTCTGTGTGGAGAATCAGACCTTTGGGTTCAGAACTTTAGAGCAGTCCAGCTCCAGACAACGGTCAGAATCGAGCTCAGCCATAACTCACAGTCAGCGAGGCGTGAAGTGGCGTATGATGAAGAACTGCCCTAAAAGCACACCTTTAGAGAACAGTTCCATGCTGTATTTTAAAGTAAGACTGGTCTGACGAACCGCAGACGCGAAGGAATGTGGCACTGAGAGATTTCCTTTATCCCTGTAATGCCCTCTCATTTTCCTGTCATGGGCTTTGACAAACCACTCAAAGCTCAACATTGTTTGTTGTTCACTGGAAAAACACAGCTTGAAGGTTTTCCCAAGTCAGAGATAATCCCACAATTAGGCGCATAATAGCTGCGAAGGCTACCGATGCACACAGGTCCTGCTCTGCAGGCCGCATGGTGAACTGAAGCCTCCTCAGAAAGGCTGCTAATGGTGTAGAAAGACAAGTACGGCCCAGTTGAGCGCCCAGAAAATTGGGTCATGTTCAGGTTCTCCCCACTCGTTTCCATAAACTCTCAGTCACTAGGCCTTTCCAGCCAGATGACAAGATTTCTATTAATGTTTTTAATGTTTATAGAGAAATGATCTTGTATTGGCAAACCAAAAACAAGTACAATAGTAAACAAAAGGATAAATTCTTTACACAACAAGACCATGAACTTGTTAGAATATGATAAATGATACAATACAGGACATTGTAATCAGGGTTTGACATGAAAATGTAGCTTACAAACAAAAGACCAGTAATCGTTTTCAGCGGCAGAAAACTTTAGTGTTAATAACCTGTAATTGTGTGTGAAAACAAATAAGACACAGTTAGCAACACAGCATAAAGAAAATGTTCAGGTTCTCCTCATTTCCATGAACTGGCCTTTCCAGCCTGATGACAAGATGCAATAAATGTCTGTTAATATCTAGGAGCCTGTATTGTTTATAGAGAAATTATTCTGTATTGGCAGAGCATTTGCCTGTATCAAGAAAGGACAGTATATCTATATACAATGGCTCAGAAGAAGTCAAAATGTTTTAAAATGTGGTAAATGATATAATACAGAACATTGTCATCACGGTATGACATGGTCACTTAGCCTCCAAAGAAAACATCAGCCTGTAATAGTGAAGCTGTACTGGAGCTTTTTGTTATTAGAGGACAATACGGCAAGATGACAAGTTCATCCGAACTGATGCCGATTGATTTTGGGATAGAAAAGGAACTCTAACAGAGTCCAGTCAGATTTAGCTTCTCTATATGTGTTCCTTTCTTCAGGCAGGATGGGACAGAAACAGGCAGATGCTGGCATTTTATGATAAAGGCATTTCCAAGGTGTCCATCTGAGCACTCGTGTTCAGATTTTGTTAGGTCAGTTCCGCTAGAGTCTAATTTCACACTAACTGCAAAAAGCTCTGCTCACAGCAGCCAAACTATAAAAGTTACAACAAAAATACTGTTCAACCACAGTTTGGTTAAAATGTTCAACCTGCAGTATCCCATCTCCATCAGAATTGCCTTCAAAAGCCCATTGTGATGGATACTCACGCAATACTTTGTCCAACTCTCCATAAAATGTGCAAATTATCCCTATGCTGACATCAAATCTTGATTTTCCACCCATTTACTTCAAGAAATGCAGATTTTTATCCTTGCATTGGGAAATTGTTGAGTGAACAACTATAAATGAAAACAAATATAACAATAATATGAGAGAATCTATAACAGTGCAGGTCTGACTCCTGTTAACTAGTTGTTGGTGAAACAGAGTCCAATTCTAGACTGTCCTGTAACTTTAAATGCACTTGTTACTGTTTCAGCACTTAATAGCTCCTTAATCGGGATGATTACATCTCGTTATCCAGATATAATCTTATTAGGTGGATTTTCATAGGTCAGTAGTGATGCATTAATAAAACTGGCTAATAATGGAACTCAAATGTTGAAAACACTGTAAATTATTTCTTAGCAAAGGATAATTAAGTGTATTTCAGTAAATATGAAGTGAGTAACATGCAAATGTAGAAAACCTCTACATTTGAGCACATTATCATTTACGCTGCAAAGATACGAGGCTAAATACGTCCCAGGCTACGAGAGTTTTGTGTGATCGTATCACGGTGTGTCTTGGTGGTTGTTTACACTTCTATGAAGGGCTGTTCACTTGTGTTCCAACGCATTTTAACACCTAATGTGTAAACAGGACCTCATGCATGAACTTCACCAGGGACACATCAGGAACTGCAGCCCTGCAGCTCAAAGCCAGAGGAACATTTTCGAGCATTTTTGAACATTCTGTCATTGTGTCACGCTGGGAGGGGACGTTACCGAGTGACACGTGAGGGGTGTGGGTGACTGCGGCTATGCAGTGTGTTCTACTGGTTCCATACACACACACACACACATACACACGGGGTCTGTTTCCATACCTCTTTAACATGCCCTTGTCAGCCACAAGTCACGACACAGTTATGCATCAGACAAATGAACGAGAGGGCGGTTCGGAGCAGGACACACACCCTCATCTAATCAACAAGACATGCAAACTTTCCAATGCAAAACATTCGGTTTAGAGTGTAACGACTTTGAATAATTGCTGTGTTTGTCGATAAGCTTTTAAAACTGTCACTCTTCACCATGCAGCCTTTAACTTGCTGACTATGAAGTTGAGAGTAAAGTAGTGTAGAACAGATGGAGCCCAGCAAAAACCGTAATGGAGATGTGTTCATTCCATGCCCTGTTCACGGATCTGCTTCACACACTTCTCTTTACTGTCCTAAAACATTACTGCTGAGTAGTGAGCACTGGCGGACAACTCTGATTTCAGCTTTTACTGGATCCCAAGCTGTAAAACAGAATTAGCCTGAAGGTAAACTACATGGACAAAAGTATTGAGACGCTTGACCAATACATCAACAGGCACTTTAATGACATTGCATTCAGACTATGGAGTCTGGACCAATATGGAGTTGGCCCCCCTTTGCAGCTGTAACAGCTTCCACTTTTCTTGGAAGGCTTCCCACAAGATTTTCTGTGGGAATTTGTTCCCATTCATTCTGTAGAGCATTAATGAGGTCAGTCTCTGATTGGATGAGAAGCCCTGGCTCACAATCTCCGTTCCAGTTCAACCCAAAGGTGTAGCTGTACTGGAGCTTTTTGATTGTAGTGATAAGATGAAAAGATGATCTCTATTGACTAAGATTGATTTTGGGATAGAAAAGGGATGCCAATGGAGTCCAGTGAGATTTAGTTTCTCAGTATATCAGTCCATCAGTAAGTCCTGGAAGACTTTTTAAACTAAAGCGTATAAATCTGTTGATCCGCACAGGCAACAATACCCCTGTACAGAAAACCTGTTGGTACACTGATGTGACCGAACAGTCTGGATAGATTTTACTCCTGCATTTTCTACTGAGAGACGATTAGTAGGTCAATAATAGGTCATTCTTTTCCTGGCCTTTTCATGCGCTAGGCGAATGCAGCTAGTTTTACGAAATGTCCATAGATTTATGGATGTTTGGTAACCCTGGCCTATATTCATAAAGCTCTGAGACTCTGAGGGAGATTATGAAGACGGGACCAGCTGGCAACAGCGGGCGATAATCCAGTATTAAAATAAACAATATGCATACCACACCTAACGTGCAGCTCCAGTGCTAAGTGCAGCAAAACAGACCAGAAATCACAGATGCTCAAATTGCTATGGTGATAAATTGGGGAGGGGGAGGTCCTGCATGCACCGAAGAGGTTTAGCAGTTACTAAAAGCCTCGTAAAGGCGAGTTGAAGGGAATCACCACCAAGTTACTGATCTTCAGCCAGCTATAAAGTCTGCTGTGAAGGTCAGAGCAGAGGGAAACACCGCGGTGTGGCAGTTCCACTACTGTACATCAGTGAAGAACCATGACAATTAGAGCCTGACCTTCAGTCCTGGCCATGAATATTAAAACATGGTCAAAAACATGGATCAACACATCACTATAATACTACTCATGCATTTCTGTTTTCTAATAGGATGTGAATGCTAAAATTACCGCACTGCACACTGACATTTCAGTCGTATATGAGGCACAGACATGTGAAGCTTGTAAAAGACATTCCATGTTTTATCTAAAGCTTGTAATAAACATTTACATACATTTTACCTTCTGTGTAGCATTTATAGTGACTTTCTCAGTAAAGAGTCCAAGTTGAGCTCATATTCGCAGTGACTAAAATAGGATGCGGGACCTCCAGAAGGCCTGGAATGACGGTCCCACTCAATGTCAATCAACATGTAATGAGTTGATTGGTCCTCTGACACTTTCTGATTATGTTGGTAGATAATCTGACATGTTAGTCCATTAATCCAGTGCCTGGAGACCTGACCAGCAGGATTTAACCCTATTGTGCCCAAACAAAACTTAATAATGAAAGAAGGGCAGGCAGTAAATATTACAGAATGCAAGTACAAGTAATTTGAGCATTTTAGTACAAATAATTACAGAATGTAAGTACACATACTTGCTGAATTTATAAACAAGCCAGTAATGATTCTATTTAATTCAAATGAACTTGATGGAATTACAGTACTGTTTTTTTAGTACCTATAAATCATTAGGCCTTCTCTGAACACCCAGAAGGCTCAAAGGGCAATTTGCATACACTCTGCTGTTTGCATACACTCACTTATCAGCTCCACTTACTATATAGCTACAGTCTTTACTCACAGGTCGCCGTCCGTCTGTTTTTGTCCATAACACAGGGTACCAAATGTTTATGTTTCAGAAAATCACATCAGTGTTTTCCTTCCTTCAATGGTTCTAGAGATAAACTCTTTCATTATAATACTTTTTAGTAAACTTAAAAGTGCATATATGTGGTCAGTGGATAATAAAATATGTGTAAATATAAAGCAGGGGGGCCTAACACTATGGAACCAAATGCTTTAATTTACCCCTTAAAATGGAAAATTAATGAAATTAATGAAAATTAAGGGGAAAAGTGCACAGAGTAAGGCTGATTAAGGGGTAAAACTACTGAATTTTCCTTTTGCTTTTATAAATTTGCTCCTTAAATAATAGAACCTCCTGAATTAATGTCTTAAATCTAAGATTAAGGGGTTTCACACTCATGCCTTAAATCTAATTTTCAGGTCAAATTAAGAGGTCTGTTTCACAAATTAACTGCCACTTAATTCAAATGGTTTGGGATATTTTCAGAAGTAAATTATAGTAGGGTCAAGCTCATTTTAAGCACATTGTCTTTCGTAATGTAATGAAGAGGCTGGTTGATTTGTCGG
>JBBPCW010000031.1:10082020-10092627 GCA_037974425.1 Phenacogrammus interruptus
ACACACACACACACACACACACACACACACACACACACACACACACACACACACACACACACACACACACACACCGCTGGCTGGCTGTATTGTAAGAGGCACCTTGACAGGAGAGAGGGACGTTACCACGGTATCCTGTCTCCTAGCGACATTGCAGCAGAGACAAGAGTCCGATCTCTCGGGGAACCGGAGCTCAACTTGCAGGCGCACTTGCTCAGAAGAACACACAGAACAAACCTTAATGATTCATTAAATCCTGGAACCTTCTGTCTCATGAATTCACGCCCTGATTAGAGATCCTGAAGAATACAGCAACACTAACAGGGCCCTTACTCAGAAACATTAATCTGTTACTGTACAAACAGCCTTTCAGCAAGAAAGGAGGCCTGCAGCCTGCATCCTATATCATTGGGGGTGCAACCAATCAAAAAGCCAAATGATGGCTGTGACGCTCAATCAAAAAAAACTTCCCATGAAAAAAGCCACAAGTAGATTGAGGTTAGAATTCGCAACAAGGTAAAATCAACTGTATACCACGTCTCTAAAAGCCATGCCAATAGAGGAACAAAAGGGCCAATGTTTGGCCTTGTTTGCCAAAAAAATAACTTACGTCAGATGTATTATTTTTTAATGGATAGTGTCTCTCTGCTTCACACAACAGACTCAGAATCTCAAGGGATACAAACAACAATAACAGCACTGATAAAAATAATAATTAATATTATTACTTTCACAGTTTGATTACAGTTTCCTCACAGATAAAATACAGTTTTAAAACAATGATAAATCATATCAGTTTAAAATATGTAAGCAATTTAGTCGAACCCTGCAGGAGGAGGTTTTTGCTCTGGTTGTTAAATATGATTTAATAATAATTAAAATTTTCTAATACACACAAACACAAGGATTAATGGTGGCAGATATATGGATTAATAATAACTGATCATTACTATTAACTGAGTGACGGTTGAGCGATTACAATTTCCTCAAGTATCACGCAAAAGTCTTAAAACAATAATAAATCATATAAAATAAAGATATGAGTGTTATATATTATTTATATGAATTCTTATATATAAATATATATTCTTTTATATATTATTTTAAAATTTAAGTATCCTTTGTATCTTTCGCCAACTTAGTTGATCAGGAAACTACTCAGAAGGTAAAAAGACAGAAAATGGATTAAGCTTTACGCTGTCATCTTCCTCTACTTGGCCACAGTAAGTCTCAGAATTAACCTGCGGGAGGCGCTGCAATACAAGTACAATATTGTAAACCACAATGATCTTATTAGTAGTAACTCTCAGCAGGAGGATTTCAATTCTCTTGTTTGTTTTCCGGATGTCATGCTGGATCTTGTGCTCGTTCTCTAAATCTCCAATTGTATTTCTCTCTAAATCTCTATCTAGACAGTTAGCTGTAAAACTAAATAGCAACAACTTTGACAACATGATGGATACTGACAAAAAATGCTTGGCCTAGTGGTCTAGTCTAGTCAACTTTATACAATAATATAGTTTAATCAGACAGAGTGGAGATGGCATAACAAAAGTATTGGGAAACATGACCATTACACTAAAAGGCATATTAATAATATTGTATTCAAATCCATAGACTTTAATATGGAATTGATCTCTCTTTGCAGCTATAACAGCTTCCACTCTTCTTGGAAGGCTTTCCACAAATTTTTCGAGTTTCTTTGGGAATTTGTGCCCATTCTCTCTGCAGAGCATTTATGTTGGATAAGAAGGCCTGCTCACAGTTTCCATTCCTATAAGTGTTGGATGGGGTTGAGGTCAGGGCTCTGTGTAGAGCCAGTCAAGTTCTTCAATAATTAAGAGGTATAGGTATGCATAGTGTATAATGACAATAAAACTCCCTTACTCTTACACTTGAAAAAAGTGAATAAATGCTCGGAGCTCCTCACACCCAAATTCTGATTCAAAGAGTAAGTGGTGTGTCCCCATACTTTTGTCCATAGCGTGTATAATGACAAAAAAAAATATCTTACTCCTACACTTCCAAACCTACCAATCTGTGTAAATAGCTGAACTACAGATAGAACGAATGCTCTCAGTTCCTCACTGCCAAAATCCAAATCGTTTTTTAATTCTAATTCAATAATTAAGACGTGTGTTCTAATATATAGCGTATAATGACAATAAAACTCTCTTTACTCTCACTATTACACTTTTAAACAATATAAATATCATCTAAACTCGGGTGTAAGTTAATGTTAACAACTCTCTCTGCTCCTCACAATCAAAACAAAATTCACTTTTTTCATCTAAAAAGATCCAAACGTGCTTGTCTTGCATTCCCTTTAAACTGGAGGGCTCCACTCCTCATGGAGGTGGTGTACGGGACAACAAAGAACGGATGATTATGAGTTATTCCTTCGTTTGGAGTGAGTTTAACTGATCATGTGATCCCAAGAGAGATGTAAAATGATAAAAGAATGCACATAAAGTAGATTCTGTGCTTTTAAAGCCGTAGTCTTTAATTCGAAGCGGTTTGTTTTGGTCTGAAAGCACCCCTATTTTAGGGAGAGGATGGTACGCTCCGCCCCATCTGTTCTCCTCTTGTGAGACTGAAAGAGATTGTAGTGGAGCAATGGCAACTCACTGGAGAGGACAAGAAGTTTGTCTCTGCATTTAAAGAGGTTTATCTCTGAGAAGAAAGAGGATAGAGGCGTGAAAACGGTGTCTAATGTGAGGGGACGAAGTGAAGGCTTAAGCCTCCCTTGTTTTTTTCTGGAAAAATGTCCCAGGGATGTACAGTTCGTGTGGAGGAGATCCAGTCCTGGTGGGAAGTCCCGGCCGTAGCCCACTTCTGCTCTCTTTTCAGGACTGCCTTCAACCTGCCTGACTTCGAAATAGAGGTACATCTTTATTTTCATTTAAATCTAACGATTATCTACTTTCGTTTTCTGTTTTGATCAGGTTGAACTCACCTGAGCTCCTAACTTGGCTCCTCTCCACAACAGTCCCATTACAGCTAGTCAGCTAACTTGGCTAACTAGTTGGTTTTGTTTATTTGTTTGGTTAGTTTCATTTTTTCACTTCTAAACCCAGTTGTCTACTTCTCCTTTATCTCTGGAGACACACATTAGCCTGTTCGGACGACTTTAATTTGAGAAAGTGTCTTTTACAGTGTTCTTTGTAGTGCTAACAAGAGCAACAAAACAACTAAGTTAGCCAGTTAGCTTCCACATTCAAATTAGTAACACTAGTAACGGTTTGTTTTGATTAAAGTATTGTTTACAGGTTTGATCCACACTGAATAAGTTGGGTGGCTGAGGGCAAAGGAGCTGTAGGTTCTGACCACGACTGTTTTTGTTTTGTATGCTTAATTTATTTGTAAACTTTATTTTGAGTTTATTTCCATCATATTGGCGTTGAGTACTGAATTTTAGTGCTAAATCTCTGTATTTAGTTACTTATTCGTCTTGTTTATAAGTGTTAACATTTATTTACAATGTAGAGAAGTCAGTCCGTGTGAAAAGTCCTCGTACTGAGCTGCTTTCTCCTCCTTTGTGTAGTTTTTGAAGGTTTCAGCCAAGTTCACGACGAGGTTTATTGTTTAGGTGGCCAGCAGACTGGCTCTCAGCTTGGGCATTGTTCACACACTCTCCTCCCTCGACCAAATGGTTCAGTATAGCCTGATAAAGTCTGGATTATTTGAACAATAATGGAAACGTTTGTTGCTTTATTGTAAAGTTTAACTTCTATTAGTGGCCTACAACTGTTTACGCAACCCTGCTTATCCAGTATCTCTTTAGAAATCAAAATATTAGCATAGGAGATGGACCCCATTTCAAGTCAAGTAGTTTGTCATTTCAACCATATACACACAGTAGGCTACACACTAAAATGAAACAACATTCCTCCAGAAGACCACAAGTGCAGACAGGATGAAAGAGAGTATGAAAAACCAGTGACAACATATAGTACAATTGACAGTAGCTACGGTCTGAATGAATACAGTGTTTTGACTGTAGCAGCAGAGAGTTGTGCGTAAAAATGCAGAACAAAATTGGACCAACCAGAAAAGACTTGTGTCTTGATATAACAAGTGAGGGAGATAGAAAAAAATGATTGTGCAAATATTGCTGCTGCATTTACAGCTTCTACTTTTCAGGTAAGGCTGTACACCACATGCTGAAACCTTATATTCAGCCACCAGAGCACTAGTAAGGTCCAACCAATCACAGTGGTACTGAACGGAGCTCTGTCTCTCCAGAGGAGCACTTTCGGGGCTTTATGCCCCTCCAGCCTACACTTGGCATTGGATATGGTGACATTAGGCTCATGTGTGACTTTTCCAGAGCACCCTTGTGTTTTTGTTTGGAGGGTAGAAGCTGTGTGCAACTTTTCATTTCTTTTTGTATTTTCATGTGTCTGATTTTCAAATTGGTATTTTTAAAAGCTGCTCTCTAAATTGTCAAGAGTATATATCAAACTGTTGAATTCGAAGCTCTCAGATTCCCCGCACGCATACACACACATTTTCCATGAGTTACTGCAAATGATTAGCAGTTATTTGTCATTATGGCTAGCACATCACACACTCAAATGCAGCAAAGTTACTCTTGTGGTTCAAGAAAAGATGGAAAAGACAGAATTAAGACACTTTTATATGGTGTATTTCAATATATCACCAGGTTATCACCAAATTAAATTAATGACATTGCAGGACAGCGCCCCTAATTTGCTCATCTACTGCAGTCTGCAATTTGTTTGGGGACGTTCTTCTCTGATCTTCCAGGATAGTTTTCTTCCACATAATCTTTCATGCCAGATGCCTTAATGTTTCTGCTGTAGCTCGTAAACTCTGGAGCAGATCACACACTTCTGCTCTGCACTTTTGTCCTAATTGTATGTGAGCAAGGTCACGGCATGGCGGACCACAGTACTGGACTTCTCCCTGCCACACGATCAGCCCCTGCTGTGAATAATCCTTTGTCAGACTCTTGATTAAGACTTCAAGATCAGGTCATTTGTCATTGTTGAGGGTCCTTGATGTCACTGGACATAATAGTCCAGTCCCTGTATAGCTGTTGATCCTTTGTGTCCGTCATTGTTAATAATCATACATGTTAATGAGAAATGACTGCTGGAATAGCCTTTTAATTGTGTGTCAGGAAATTAAGGTGATATAAAGGAAAGCGGAGGCATCATGAACCAGTCCAAGTTTTCTCTTTATTTGAAGGCATTTCCATTTGCTTTTTTATTTATTGATCAAATTTCCTTTTGAATTTGAGTTGAATTTATGAACTCTTTGGAATTGGCTGCTTATTTTTGGTTCAGCAGAAATGTACAGAATTAAGACTAGATCCACCTGTATTTACATTTTGCTGACATTTTCGTGAAGCAGCCCAGTGTCTTGAATATTGCTACATCAAATTTAAACCTATTGCAGATGTCTGTCATATCTTTTTATCTGCCTACACCAGTATAGTTCTGATATTGTTGGTTGTTGCAGCATCCTTGTGCGTTTTCCTCCGGGATAAATAAAGTTTTCTGATTCTGATTCATAGAAACTAAACAAGATTTCATTACTTCAGACCAGTCAGAAATTATTGTGTGGCTTTTCTCTCATATAGCTTTTGGACATTAATATTTTGAGCTGCTGCCCTGTGAAACATTGTTAGAAAGGTAGATTTGCCTTGTGTATGTATGTTTTCTTCTTAACTAGATTATTGCACTGCTGCTGTTAAAAAGCATGGCTTCTGGTCTTGAAATACCTCTGGACTATCTCTAATCAGGCAAAGCAGAGCAGAGCTTTGCCTCCAGCACAAACTGATACAGACTAACTGCTCTAACAGAAAAATGTGGAATTCAAGATATGAGCAGAGTTTCAGTCTTTAGTCCTTTCCTTGCAGTTGTTGAGGTACTTTTATAGTATTCTTCCAATATATCTTCAAACATAGCATGACCTATTGAGACTTTTTGACCTCAGTTACTTGGATATTGTGTGCAGTTACGTATAAATTACTTGTATTGTAATTGTTAGCTCTATTGACGCATGCTTGGGTTTTTTTCTTTTGACCAAGAGAGGGAGTTTCCCTTATTGCTTTCTTGTGGTTTAGATGTGTTGTGTTTAGCACATCCTCTGACAAGCTTCAGTAAATGTGTCTGACAATCTTGAGTAAATGTTTTCTGGTCAAGGGTTTCTAAAACACGCCCGGTGACGATGCTAACGTGCCAGCTTAGTTAGGCCTCAGAATCCCATGTGTTTGCTTTTAGCCCTTGGGTGCCTCCTAAATGGCTGGGCTGAAAAAAGCAGGTGGCTGAGCTCACTAAATAGCACACAAATCCGGTTGTAAGCGGATCCTGTGCCTTTGTCATGGGAAGAACCCTGGCCTGGGAGGTGATTGACTGATCAAGTCTTGATCATGGATCAAATGATGATGCAGTAAGACCTCTTTGGACCAGACTGAATGATCAATAGCAGCAGAGAATTGCTGAGAACATGGTTAATGAAGAAAGGCAGAACTTCCTGTGGCAAAACCCTGAATGATCTTCTAATCCAGTGAAGTTGTCTTGGATCACAGTTGAGGGACTTATTATACTTGACCATTCATCTGTCATCTATTTAGCAAAGGTTTTTCACCCCTTTTGAAGTGTAGATTCTGATATGGTGAAAGCCAGCTCAGTTCATTCTATTATGATGGTTTTTCACAGAAAGCGTACACAGATTTAGTGCCAATTTATGAATATCGTTCTCTCCAGACTCCTGTGAGCTCTTAACAGTGACCATTCGTGTCGTTCTGTCTAATAAAACAGTTGAGAAATCATGATTTCTCCAAGACCTTTGTGGCTTCTCTCCAAGGTTGGGGTGCTCAGCCCCATAAAACTTCGCTTCACGCCATTATGGGTGATTTAGAAGTTAGGCTAAGTGCTGCTTTGCAAGAAATCCCCCCGACAAAACTTTTTAAAGCTTGCTGGACAAAATGCGGTTAGGAGGAGGGAGATCGATCCTCGCGCCCTCGGTGACTGTCTCCCTTCAGAGCTCAGCCTTTGTACGCTATGAGACCACGCAAGCTGGATATTACAAACTCAGTGATCCAGGTTGAAAGTGGCTCTGCCGGCCAGCTCCCCTTTTTCTTCTGAGGCTCGGTTCCGGCGGCTTGACAATAGAACATTTTTTTTTCTTTTTACTTGGCAAGCTCACAAAACGGTTCCTCGCACATTGTCTCCTGGTTACACTTCACTGTTGCGCTCTGCATCCCTGCTTGGAAGAGAGAGCGGCTCTGCAGGAAGAGGCCCTACTCGCTCAAGCTATCTCCTCACTCTTTGTCTGAGCTGAGCACGCTTGATTTCCTGGCTCTGTGGCTGTGAAACGAGCCCTGAAATCTCCCTACCGCCAGCCGCTAAAAGACCCCCAAATCCTCCAGGATACCCCCCACCTACCCAGCTCTCACAAATACAGCCTGGGGGAGTTTACCCTGTCTGCTGAGCTCAAGGGGACGATTTTGGTTTTGTTGCATGACGATTTCCATATGTCTTCATTATCGGTGGGGAGAGTTGGTGGTCTCCTTATCTAGACCATTAGATTAAAGGACAGATTCTATGCTCTTATCGCAATGTAATATTGTTCGTTGTGAAAGACTGCTGTAAAGGGTAATTTATGCTTTAGCCTGTTATTTATATCTCTGTGCACAGCTTAAAAGCCACCCAAAACCAAATAAATTCAGTCGAAGGACATATTTTATACTTTTATCCAAATATAACATATGGCAGAAGGAACCATACCGCTAACAAATATTTTTTTCATTACAAATATAAAGGGGGTGTAGGTGGTCTAGTGGGTAGAGTACTTGCTTCTGGACCAAGAAGTCATGGGTTCGATTCCTACCTTCAGCACACCACCACTGTGTTCCTGAGCAAAACCCTCAACCCCCAGTTGCTCCAGAGAGACTGCCCCCTGTAGTTAGGGAATGGAAGTCGCTTTGGATAAAAGCATTTGCTAAATGCTGTTAGTGTAATGTAAATAAAGTGTCTTGAACCTTAGCTGCTCGATGACCGGGCTAAAAGTGGCCCGCAGCCCAACTGTCTGCATCGCTGCTTTCTGATTTGTTGAAATATCGTCACAACACTGTAAAGAGGCCGTTGTTTACTGTCTGTGTACAAAAACTAGAGATACATACTAACAACTGGGAAAATGACTAAAGTATAAACACAACTAACTGTTTGAGTGGAAAGATACATGTTAGTGGGAGTTTTCAATGCTGCTAATAAATGTACTGTGCACGGTGCACCAGGGTTATGTACTCGTGGCATGGCTAAACAGTGCGGAGAAAAAAATTAAGCTCAATGAAGACTATGTTTAATAAAAGACCTCAATAACAATACTGGTGTGACGCCTTGGACGTGGTTTTCGGACAAACTGCTATAAACCGTGGGAAGAGAACTGCACTGCACTGCTGACCCATCAGAAACTGTGTGTTGCTACACTGGAAATTCAAAGTGCGCTGCAACTTTTGTGCCATTGCAGTACAGGTTAAGTACAGTATGGGTCTTGCACACCCATGGAAAGTTGCCTGTAGTTTCCAGTGAAAGACGACTGTAAATCTTCAGCAACATTTTTATTTGTATTTTAAAAACAGCTTGTGAAATCAATGTTTATGTGATGCCAAACACTGTTTTCATACTATTTACACAATCACACTTCACATTTCCTCACGGAAATGCATTTTCTAGTTCACACAGGAGCACTACAGGCGCTTGAAGTTTAGTTTCACTTGGTGTTTGCCACCTGTCACAACAGAAGCATGTACAAACTAGTGAGTGTAATGAGGCATGAAGATCGGTTGGTAGGCCTTCATTGGCTAATCCCCCACCTGCTCCTCCTCTCTGGTAACACTGTGAAATTAGTTATGTATTTGGTTTATTATGCTAAACTGTACAGTGAGGAGAATTGCTGCTCTCCCTGGGGATCACTTTTTGCTAGCTGCATTCTGTCTCTTTTCTGAAGTAAATTAGGGCTGCTGTGTTTTGGGGACGCCATTGACGTCCTTAACGCTGTAACTGTTGATTTACATATTAATGATTGATTTTTTTTGTGTGTGTATAAAGTTTCTGCTGGGATAGTATTGAGGTAAAACTGCGGAAAAGCAAGTAAAAAAAAAATAGGCATGCTCTCGTCAGAAATTGGTGTAGTGTTGTACTTAGTGGTGTGAGATTAACGAATTGCATTTTAACAGCCTGTAAGTCGCTTTAAAATACAGTTGTGTGCCAAAGTCTGAGCAGGTCACCATAAAAACGTATAGAAAACGAACATTCAAACCTCCATGATTTGGCTAATCCATCAAACTTTAAATGAAAAATGTTAAACATATCAATTATATGTGAACAAAGAGTGATTTTGTGGGAAGTGTTTTATTGTGGTTCCTTTACTGTAGTGGAAAGTGTGATTTTTATTTTCTGCTACTGGTCTACAACTGCCAGTGCACCTACACGTGTCCTGGGTTTCTATAATGTCATGTTTATGGTGGATAATCTGATTATAATAAGTTTTGCTTGAGTTCCTGCATGTCCTTCATGACCATGAGTTCAAGATAAGGTTTTGGCCTAAACCGTATTACAAACTGTTGTAGAACAATGTTTTATACATTAGGCAGTATATTTGTAATATGTGTAATAAAGGAGCTTTACGAGAGATTTTTTTCCCGGTTACCACTGCTGTATCAGCTATTCAGCTGTTTCTCTACAAAAGAGCATTTCTCAAAGAATGAAATTTGTCACTCTGGCTTCCTCCAATAGATTTTTATATTATAAAAAAAATTGGTTAGATTAATCATCAATCTGCAAACAGCTATAAATAACGAAGCTTCGTCAACCACAGATGGACGCCTGTCTTTGGAAGCCAGGTGAAGGCTGTTCCCTGCGTGCAGCACTTTGGTTCCTCACTTATTAAACTATAGCTAATTTACGCCTGTCAGTAAGAAATGACATACCTGGATCAGTGGATAATTATGGTTACGCAAATAGCCCCAATTAGCACCTGTCTATTAGTGATCGCTCAGGGTACTCTGGAAGCACTAATTAAAGCAATTGGGTCATTCTCTGTTAAGTCAAAGAAGACTTATTACCACCTGTCACCGAGGAACTGCCCAATGAGGAACAAACGGATGCAAATTAAGTATTCACAGAATTTTTAATAACTAAATCATCCCTCCGAACTACAGCTGTGATACTGTTTCAGAAAGCATTTGAGAAATGTGTTCAGTCATATGTTTAAACCAATTTTGACAGTATTTCTGTTTAGTTTATTATTAGAAGATCCAAGATCAGTCCTTTCCAGCTCTGATTTTGTCCAAATTGACGACCTGTAGAGATGTTTGTGTCTTGAGGATGTTTTCGTGGAAAAGATTGGGATGGTTCTTTACTTCTGTTGACTTATCAATGTTGGCCTCACAGCTGTGGTTTTTGCATCTGGAGTACAATTACCCACCCACTCAGCCACACACATACATACGCTCAATCTCTCTCACACACACACACACACACACACACACACACACACACACACACACACACACACACACACTATAAATGTTCAACAGGTTGGTAAATTTAGTTTTATTTCTTTTTCTTCAG
>JBBPCW010000031.1:10109158-10131607 GCA_037974425.1 Phenacogrammus interruptus
GTGTGTGTGTGTGTGTGTGTGTGTGTGTGTGTGTGTGTGTGTGTGTGTGTGTGTGTGTGTGTGTGTGTGTGTTGGGTCAGTTGTGTCTTAAATTCTAAAAATAGGGGCTAGTTTGAGCTGAAAATAAGGATATGAGACACCTGTACATTTCTTATTGTTTAAACTTTCTAATATTAGAAAATTAATAACACAAATAGCAAAAACAGTTTAGTGTTTTAAGTACATTCTCAGTCTCAGAAGTATAAACACTGATTAAATGCCTGTTACTTTCCAAAGTGAGTGTAATTAGACCTGCGGAAGATTTAGTGCTGTGTGAGGGATGTTGAGTAAAAATCGTGCTCATAGTTTTTAATGAACATTTTGGTTTTCCGAGTTTTGAACAAATCGCACAAAGAAGAATATTGATGCTCTGATTTAATCAAATCACTTTCCTCTAGTTTCTAAGTACTGCTTGTAGGGACACGTCAAATATGGAATGGAGAAGTGGCTCTCTGGAGCCCCAGGTAATCACGGATTGTTGGCCATGCTAGCGTGTTTGGGTGAAGTGTTCCTTTAACGGGACGATGGGTTTTATTGGATTGGACAGCCGCAGGCGTCCTGGGGGTTGCCAATGGGCCCTGGCCTTTCAGAGTGCTGCCCTTTTCATCCACACGCGCTGAATGCCCCAGCGGAGCAGGGGAGGGGCTGTGTGAGCGAGCGAGCGAGAGACAGACAGAGAGAGAAAGACTGATGGGTTAGTGGGGGGCCTGCAGCTGTGTGTGAGGGAGTGCATTCTGCGTTCTTCAGATAAGCCCTTTCTTTTCCTCTTTGCTTCTCTCTTTCTTGTGTGTGTGTTTCAGTGGACTTCACTCCTGGCCTGGCTTGTTGTTTCTGTGCATCCTAGCAGGAATTAGATCTCTTCCCACTTTTGGATTAATCCAATTGGTGTGACCCAGAACTAATGTTTATTTGCCCAGTCAAAACTAATGTCATAATAGAGCCAAAGACATAGCCATTGTCTTCTCAGCTCAGAGCCTCAGGCACATGCATACATGCCCATTCGTTAGTTTTCAGTCTTTATTAATTAAATGACTAATAAATCGATTAAGCCTGAACCTGAGGTATATGCTGCACAGTGTTTCATATGTTGGTCCTAAGCAAAAAATTTTAAATGTGCTGGAACTTTCACATAATTCACATTTGAATGTTTTTCTCCTGGTATGGTGAATCCAGAAAATAGTCGATGCCTGTTTCAGTTGGATTTTTAAGTGATTAAACTAATTCCTATTTTAAACCATTTAAATGATTTTGTTTGGAAGGAGAAGTTGGTTTAAATTCTGGTTAAGACAAGCTGGGATATTTGGTGAGACAACTGAGCAAGACTTGGACAAGTTCAAGTGCAAATACCCACAATAGGAAAACCATCTTGAGCCCGGGTGATACACTGCAGTACTATAGAGTACTAAAGCCCTGCAGAACATGCAGAATGTGATTTATAATTTAGGAGTGGCTAGATATTTTAGAGCCTTCTGCTTCACTTGGTGAATGGGTTAAATGCAGAGGTGGAATTTCATTATGTTCACACTGTGCTGTGGTGTGTTCACGTATGACAAAATGGTCACTTTCACGTTCACTTTCATTGCCCACACATGATTTAATGTTAATGTAAATGTGTACATGATTCTGTGTAATGTTGGTACAGTGTAGTACATTGTCCTAGAAGGATGTAGACATCTGACCATCACACCTGAATGAGTTTATTGGGTATCCACATGCGTTTGGATTTACGCCTACTTTTATGGCTTTAAGAGCTTCCGCTCCTCAGAGGGGGATTTTGATGTGCATCTGTGGGAATTTGGGCACATGAGGCCAGGCACTGATGTTGGATGAGAAGGCCACAAAATCAGCTTTTCAACTCCAAGCGTTCATCAATCGCAATTATTTAAACAGCAATTTATTGTCATTGAAAATTTTACACTTGTGACCAATTTACAAAATCCTTGTCAGGCCTCAGACTTTCCGTGGCTACCTGGAGGACATAATCAACTACCGCTGGGAACTGGAGGAGGGCAAGTCCAATCCTCTGAAAGAGAGCTCCTTTGAGGAGCTTCCAGTCCGCACGCAGGTGGAGATCCTCCACAGGCTCTGCGATTACCGTTTGGACGCTGCTGACGTCTTTGACTTACTAAAGGTAAGAGCCTGCTGATTAGAGGTGTGCTTAGGTAAGCACTTGGCAAAATATGAACAAAGGAATATCACTTAATGGTGTTATGTTGAGGGTGTTGCACAGTGATAAGCAGCGTGAGCAGGTTGTCATTAAGGTGAGCAAAATGCCTTTCTATGGTGTGGTAATGTGATTAGCTCTGTGTCAAATAAGGACAAGTGTAAGTTTAAACTCAAGCCTAATACCTCAGTAACTGGCTTTAAGCAGTATATAAATAGATATGTAGGCCTTTTCTCTTATCACTAACCATGTGCAAAGCTTTTTACCAAGCCAGTTAAGTGTAAATCACAGAATTATACAATCACTTAAAGGGTTTTCAAAGGCAGAAGGTTATTACATCTAACCTTTATAGGAAAACGCTGTAGTTTTATAGACACTGTGACACTTCTAAAGTTCCTTGAACTGCCATTTAAAGTTACTGACCTTCCCCTCAGGGCCTGGATGCCGACAGCTTGCGTGTCGAGCCACTGGGTCAAGATGGAACTGGTGCCCTTTACTGGTACTTCTATGGTACTCGGATGTACAAAGAGGAGCCAGTTAAGAGGAAGACCTCTGAACGCTGGTATGTGTGAGTGGATGTGGCTTTAGTCAGATTTGAGGCTTGTTCAAGTAAAAGCAAATATGACTCTGTTCTTGATTTCTTCTCTCAGTGAAACCCCTGATACAAAAATACCAGAGAAAAAGAAGAGAGGGAGGCCACCAAAAAAGAAGCCTGGAGAGATGTCACCAGTGTAAGGCGTTCTTGTAGTTGTGCAGATTAAATTAATTTATCTTTAATGGTGATGTAACATGTATGTGTTTTTTTTTCTTTTCTGAAGTTTGTGCAATATCTTATGATTTATAAATGGTCTGCTTTCATGCAAGTGTAAAAAAAAATCATTCATTTTTACTTTTTATGATCAGTTAATTCTTTACATCCAAACTGACCACTGAACACTTGTATTAAACATTTATCTACATGCTTAAAATAAATATCTGTTCCCTGTTTAAAAAAATAACTAGTTTAGCACAGTGCATTGTCCTAATAGATTTCTGTACAAGTGCAGCAACTTTCTAATACAGTGCAAATTCTATTACTTTACCTCACCGTATTTATGTCGTAAAATTGAAATTCAGTTATAATAAAATAATGTATGGATGAATTGCTGGACACATGTTTGTCCTATTGGTTCCTCTCATGCACCATATTTACAGCATTAAAATCTACTGCTAAAATATAAATGTAACTGAGTTAAACTGGCTTTGAGATCTACATCATAGTACTGTATGGAAGCAAAAGTAAAGTATTGTGACATTCCTACTTTGTGCTGTTTTCCAGGGAAGTGGAAATATTGGAGGAAAATGAGGTTGAGGAGCGACAGCTGATTAAAGGTGAAATTACTGGTAGCCTTTACTGGCCTTTTGCATGGTTTGCTGTTCTAAACAACACTATGTTCACTCTGAATTTTACACAGCAATCATTGTTGATGCTGAAATATTTTGGTTTGATACACAAACATGTAAACTATATAATATTTTTGCACAAATAATTTGCTTATGATTTGAATATGTACAAAGTGCAAACTGGGGAGGTCAGTTTTAACCTCTCTGTGTGTATGTGTGTTCTGACAGCGCGAGAGCGTGGGGCCTGGTCTCTCGTGTGTGAGACTGAGGAGCAGTGGGTCAGGCTGGCTGACAGCATTAAGGACAAAAACTCTCCTCAGGACCGCCACCTATATCGCATCATCACCCAGAATTTCCTGCCTGAGATCAGCAGCATGATCGAGCACAAGGTCAGTCCTCCCTCCTCACTAGTTTCTACATTTATTTAGGATGAAAAATAGTGTCCCGTCCTTCTAAACAGGACCCCATCAATAGATAATGCGTTAACATTAAAAATGCAGCTTTAAATGAGACTCTAGAGCATTAGTATCTACTTTTAGATAATTAATGTGAATGAAAGAAGCACTTAAGCCTCAAGGTTACCCAGTTCCTTTTTTTCTTCTTTTTGAGTGCTTTTCTAGTCATTCTCATGTGCGGTGTGTAACTGGTCTGCACTCGCCTAGGTTGGTTTTTCTGGGAGAGGCCGCAGGGTCTGCTGGGCTCATCTGCAGGGGTGGGTCACAGCAGCTGCTCAAAAAGGAGCTGCTCATTTCTGTTCAGGCCAAGTTTGTACACCCACAACCTACAGCTTAAATTGGCAGCTGAACTGAACATTTACTTTTTTTACTTGCAGTAGATAAAGTCCTTGATCTGAGTTCTGGAGTAAATTTAGCTTATTGAGTTTAGCGCTGGAGCTATAAGACTGGGAAACACTTGTACTCAGTAATCACCCAAATCTTTTTTCCATAAATACATGCAAAAATTACTCTCAACTCACTCAAACCACGGACCATCATTAATGGGACTTGTGTATGTAAATTAGGCCTTCATTGAGCAATAAAAATGAACAAAGATATTTTAGATAATACTAAATTGAAGCTTTGATCATGTATTTACAGAAACATTTTAGGTGACAATTTCATTTCTAGCATTTGTTAGCAACATTAGACTCGTAGCTCTATTTATAAATTAAGAAGCGAAATCCAGACCCCAGATATGTCTTCGCTGATTGGCCACATTGGGGATAAGTAGGAAAACTGTGTGTATTTTTCTTAAAGCCATTCCGTTCAGTGTTTGTTTAGTTGCCCTTTTGTGTAATTGAGAAGTATGACTTAACTTTTACTGCCTTTCTCAATTTACTTAACCCAGCCAACCCTGTTTATCATGCATTCAGGTGACCATCGTACACCCCTTATTTTTTTATGTACGTGTGGGTGTGGGTTATATGGAGTGATAAGCTGCTTAGTTACCCTGGATGGGCAGAGTGGTCCATCTTTATGACCCTGGCACTTGACAGACACACACGGACAGGGCTGTCACAGCTAATCCATCCAGTCTGTGACATCAGGCAGACTCTTGCCTCGAGGCACGCTGAGGCGGAGCCTGGTGATTGACGGCCTGTGGAGTGGCAGGTTTGGTGACCTCTTAAGTGGCGGTCCATCCTGCACTACTGGATTAAGTGCTGGGTGGTAATGCACCGAGAATTTATCCAGAGATGACAACAGCGATGATGAAGATCGAAGCTCATTCACTATTCTTACAACTGTGGCTCTTTATCATGGGTAGCTCTTTCTTTACTGGGGCCTCCTCACTTCTTCTTTTTCTCATCTCCGGAACACCCAAAAATTTGAATAATTGGTTGTAGTTGTGAAGCCTCAGGCTCCTTTTCCTGTCATACTGATAAAAGCTTGTGCATAGAAATACATATGAACAGAAATGCAAATCAAGGGCAAGACACAAAATGTTGATACTTGTGGCCTTCTTAACATGCTTCTGGCTGCCTTTTTACCTCTTTGGGTTCAAAATCTGAGGCTAAGGCAAGACTTGGCTGCAACCACTGTGTGTGTGGTTCATGGATAAGACTTGCCTAGAATGATGCCACGACTGGCTGGAGGCAATGCAGAATTTTTTTTCATTTGCAGTGCTCAACCATATAAGCTGGCTCTATGTGCACTCGTCTACAAGCCTATGGTTAATTTAAGTAGAGCAGTGACGTCATTGTCTCAGTGATGTGTAAATGGTTTTATTTTGAAAAGTGATTTATATGGTAGCCTATATCAACCCCCTGTGGGGATGAAGTAAAAGAAATCAGATGGAGTATGACTTGACCCCAGTGACCCCTCCAACACCCCTGCACTTTTCAAGTGCTCCCCAGAGAGTGGATGGAAGACTAACATGAATACTTCTCTTTAGGAACAAGAGCTGCAGGAGAAGCTGTTGAATCCACCAGCGCAAAACTCTAAGCGGCTTTCGGAGAACTTCATCAGCAAAGAAGATGATGTAAGTGTTCTTTACATTCAGATTTGGAGGAAATAGTTTGGTGCAGAATCAGATTTACACAATGATCCCATTAACTCAAATGTAGCTGGTCGATTTTCACAGATATATTAATGCCAAACAGTGTGAAACTACATAAGCAAGTCTAAAACTTTGAATAAATACACCAACAGTGATTTATACACTTGCTTCGAATAGACAAAGTAATTCATTACAGTTTACTTATTGCTTTTGAGAAAAGTAATCACACATTACTTCAAATACACATTTGAACAGGAAGTTGCAATTACTTTATTCAGAAGTAAATAACTACAATAAAATAAAGTCTTTATCCTCTTTAAACAAAACACAACCAGTTATGCTTTATTAAAAATATCTGCTCATTTAAATTCTAGGCCTTAAATTATAGTAAACGTAAAATACAGTTTTTAAATGATTTTATTTGTTGAAGAGGAATAGTCCATCACCAGCTCGACCCAGTGTGGGGAAAAAAAGTAATTATTCCATAAGAAAGGTATGGAAGTGGAGCGGACTGCTAAGGGTTACAACACAATTTCTAAAGTTCTGGGGCTCCAGCTTTCCCAGATGTGACTGGCGTACTAAAACTGACTCATCTAGGAAGTCTACAAATTTCCCAGGTGAACAACTAAAAAAACTGCAGGCCTGTCTATCCATGACTAAGGCCAGCATTCATGACTCCTACTTTAGAAAGAGACTAAGCAAAAATATCCGTTGGGGAGTCCCTAACACAGAGTGGGGGGAAACCTGCAGAGGTAGGGGGGGTCCAGAGAGCGGCCGGGGGGTAGCATGATGAGAGAAAGAACAGCAAACGGAGAGCATGTAGGAGAACAAACACCGGTTATGGACTGACTTCCACGGATTATATTTATTTTACTGGTACACTCTAAGGGCTAATGACTGGAGACAAAAGTGGAGTATGAATGAAGATTGATCTCATTACACCTAGTGTAAAGCTAACACAATATTCCAAAATTAAAACCCAAAACAGTGGTAGAACAATGGTGGGGTTCTTGATCCTTCAGGGTCTGGGTAACTTGCTGTAATTGATGGAACCATTAAATTCTGCTCTATCCCAGAAAATCCCACAGGAGAATGTCATCAGCCAGTGATCTAAAGTTCAAGTGCTACTGGGTTACACATCATAACAATTTGAAGTCCAAGGGCAAATTGACATCTGAATAACTCAAAAGAAACAAAAGTAAGGTTTTGGAGTGCCCAGGTCAAAGTCCTGACCTCATTCAGATGCTATTGCAGGACCTGCTGCTGTTGATCAAAAGCCCTCCATTTTGTCTGAATCTCCAGTTACAGAAAGCATTTGGTTTCAGGATTAGCTGCTAGAGTTGGTACAACCAGTTATTAGGAGTTACTTTCCACGTGGGTGTTGCTGGTGTTGAAAATTGTTTTTCCTTCAGTATATGACTGGAGCATTTAAAACTGTGTTGTTTTCTCACATTCTGTGCCTAATGCACATTGTATCAAGATTTGAAACCAATAATTTGTTCAAAAATGGACAAAAATGATTCAACCAGGGCATTGAGGAATCTGTTTTACGTGTATAATGTGTACATTATTTCAAAGTACAGTTGTAACTGAACAGTAGTGCATTACACTACTAAGTTACAGGAAAGAACTATTGCATTTAATGCAACACATTTGTACTACACTACCCCATCACTGATGGTGATTCAGTGTACAGTAATCCCCCGCTTTTCATGGGGATTGCGTTCCAAGAGCACCCATATATAGTGAAAAATTGTGTTGTGTTTTTCCATAACGCAAATTGCCAGTCCGCCCCTGTATACGTTTTCATTAAGGTATTAAGCTGAATTTAAAATGAAATTTCGTTGGGCCTGTAATTCTCGCCCAAGATGCTGAGCTGCATTGCCAGAAGGGCGTTTGCGTGGCATAGGGCTTTTAGAAGAATGAAACGAAAACAGTAGAACAGGAGGACAGCAGCCAGTAACTGGAAATTTAGCTTAATTTATATTTATTACTATTTGTTATTGGTAGATTGTTTTTAGTAATTTAGTTTAATAACTAAAATAAACATTACCATTTAAAGCAAAAAAATTGCGAGAATATTTGTAGTTTCCACGTTATTGTGGAGATTTCCACGTATTTGAGAGTTCGGTTCTCAGAAAAAAAATCTGTGTGTCTGCATGAGTGACTCCTGATCCTTGTAAAACTGGGGGCATTATGTAGTTTTTGTTTTACATTTAACAGAACATGGGGTTCAATTCAATGTTTGGCCTCATACATTCAAAACCGTCAAAGTTTGCTTTCATTTCTCTATTCTCTCTTACAGTGTAAATCCAGTAAGTTCTGTGTATGTGTCTGTTACAGAACCTGAAGGCCATCTCTGAAGTGGACATGAAACAGAGAGAGGAGGATTTGGAAAGGCAGGCTCTTCTGGCAGAGCAGCGGCGAGAAGAGGAGCGACTCCTCCAAGAGGAACGAGAAAGAGAGGAACAGGAGAGAGTCAAAGCAGCTGAAGGTGCGTAGCATCCTCGCTCAACTTTTTCCACCCTGTTCATCATCCACCTCCACACGTAGCTACTGAACTCAAAAGTGCTTCCAGAAGCCAGATCAAATACAGATGCGCGCTCTTATGTCTACACAGCGGCATTGAAGTGCTTGCTTTTAACTCAAGGCTGCTTTAATTGCACAAAGGCCGTAGTTAGGGAGGAAACTCCCAAACCTCGTTCATCACCCAAAACCCCCTCTGCTCTGCTCTGATATCATCTGTCAGAGGGGGTTAATTAACTCCTGGTCGCGGCTGTGCCGACGGGCCACTCCGCTCGTTAATGTATAATGGATGAATATCAAGGCCCATGGAGCCCTTCAATGAATCCTTCCCGAAACCTCTTTAATCCTCACAGCAGGATTTGCCTGCCACAGCCTTTCATACGAGCACAGAAAGCAACTTGGCCCTTTATCTCAGCCGAGCCTTTTGATCAAGTTTGCCTTCTAAAGCTGCCCAATGAATTACTTATTTGACTTCTCACTTGTTAGACTGTTTCTTACTCGCTTGGAAAGCGTGGAGTAACAGGTGCTTTTGAAAGTGTTGCAGGAAGTACAAAAATGTTTCTCCATCTGTGTCTTTTGTATATGCGTGTGCATGTGCAAATGCCTGTTTGCATGTTTGGTTATGGCTGTTTTGCATGGTTGTTTCGTACAGAGCGTGCACGGAGGAGGAAGCAGCGTGAGGAGAGAGCCTGGCTGCTGTCTCAGGGGAAGGAGCTGCCTCCTGAGCTTCTCCACCTGGAGCCACACTCTCCCATCCGCCGTGCTCGGCGCACCAAGGAGCTGTAAGAGACATCCACTGTTTATCCATCAGTTTTTGATATTTAATAGCTTTGGTCCAGGTTGAAGATATGTTTTGTTAGACCCTAAGTTTGAGCTGAGTAGTGTGTATATTTCTCATGCTATGTGTTTTTCTCTCTTTTTATTTTCTTTATTTAAGCTTCATCTTTTTTAGGGGCACAGACTAAGATCAGTTTTGCCTCATTATGTCGCCTTATTTATTTTCTTATGTAGCTCAGAAATGGCTAAAATTTATAGTAAAAATGGTGAACTAGCCAAAATTAGTGTAAAATTAGTCCTATTTTGCTACACAGATGCCGCCTACTGGATATATTATGAATTGCAATAATCCATACAGTTAATCATGTGGTTATTCATGAAACGTAAATATTGTTTGTAATCATGTTTTATGACTAAATTCTGCGGTCTTGCACAATTTGATGAGTTCCCTATTCATGTTGTTGATTCAAGTTAGACAGGTCAAACTGCTTGACTGTAGCCCTATAGGACTGTGGTGTCTCTCACCTGGCACCTGTTTTTGAGGCGAAAACCCCTACAAACAGAAACGGTGACTCATTTTTTCCAGTGGTTGCATTGTTCCCTTGTGCTCACTGCCAGTTCTCTTTTTATGTTTCAGCTTTGAAATTGATGATGACTACGCTGCACTGTACAAAGGTGAATAGCTATGGAACCATTTTTACTAGTGAAGAAGTATAAACACAGCCAAGTTTTTTTTTTTTTCTCAGCCAAGTTTTTTTTTTCCCCCACTCTAATGCATTGCCGTATTTCCTCAGTTCTGGAGGCTCTGAAGGCTCACAAAGATGCTTGGCCCTTTATGGAACCTGTGGATGAGTCCTATGCCCCTAACTACCATGAGATAATTCAGGTTCGTGTCCCACTTTTCAGCTAATCCGGCTATAAACTCAAACTAAGGATTCCAAGCATTTCAAGTCAACCTGGAATCAGATGCCCTCGATAATGGTTTTCATTTACGTCCCAGTGCAATTCAGTGAATCATTTAAAAGACAAAATTCTTGTTTTGTAGCAATAACTAGTCAAATTTTTTGATGATCTTACTGTGCATTTAAAGGTCCATCCCACCATCCCCACTTACCTTAAGATAAGACACTGCTTGTCTTGAGGGGGCAGACATGATCTCATAACCAGAACATCTGGGGAAATTTGGGGCTGAAAATGGGTGGAATCAAGTGTGAAAATTGTAAACCAGTCCAGCAGCTTGTGAAGAGCTCTAAAAGTAGTGAGAGATGAATACCATTAGCCAAAGGATGATATGTAAGCAAACATGCCTCAAAGGACCACCCCTAATAACCCTTCCTCATAACTGTAAAACACAGCACTCAGTATTGCAGTATCACTATGCAGGAAAATGTTTAGTGTTTGTTAATGTTTTGTTTGATTGAACCATGAACCTTCACCATATTTTTGGACGGGTGTTGACTTAAATGAGAATTTGTGACTAAAATAAACATTTTACTTCCAGACACCAATGGATCTGTCCACCATTGAGAGGAAGCTAAATGAAGGAGAGTACATTGCTAAGGATGAGTTTGTTGCGGATGTGAAGCTAATGTTCGAGAACTGCCTGGAGTACAATGGGGAGGAGAGTGGTAAGTACTTTCAGTTTAAATTTGAACAAAAAGCACAACAAGGCATCAAATTTACAAGGATGTTGATGACTCTTATTGCTGAAAGCTAGTTTAGAAGGGAAGAATGTGTGTGTGTGTGTCTACTGACAGTGATTAATAGAGAGCGATTGAGCTGTCCTCCAGTGTGCTGGGACCTGCAGTGCCACACTGACATTCCTTTCCTGCAGCCCCCCTCACTGGAGCCATCCATCTGTCAGAACTCTCTCCCCCCACCAGCATGGGCTGCAGGGTCAGGGGTCAACCGCAGCTCTGACCTGGTCAGCGGACAAGCTCAAAGAGCAAAGCGAAGACCTCTGTGTGTGTGTGTGTGTGTTTGCACGCACTCACCCATGTGTGTTTTGTCTCACGTTGATAGGCAAAATGGATAAGACCTGTCTGTGTGTTTGCGTTTCCTCAGAATACACGATAATGGCTGAGTCACTGGAGCGCTGTTTTAGCAGAGCTCTGCTGAAGCACTTCCCCTCTGAGGATGGAGACACAGATGAGGAATTCCATGTTAGCAAGGAGGAGCGTGACCGTAAAGACAAGAAGAAGAGCAAAAACAGCCGCCAGTCAGGGCCTGAAAGTCTCATCCGGGCTACGGAACAGGTGCAGAAACGCAAAGCACCCAGCAGTGGCAAAGGAGGCAAGGAGGAGAACAAGCCCAAGTCTGCACCTCTGCCCCCTGCATACCACTACCCCAATGGTCCTCAGAACCTTCACCCAGGACAACCTCATCCTGACAGTGATCCGCGTTCTGCTATGTACCAGGCAAGGCCACAGTACCATGTATTTACTTACTTACATACAGCTCAATGTTGTGATGACTTTGACACTTGCATATCTTTAATATCTCAGATGCAGCGGCCCCCAGGTCCTCCCCCATCAGGCATGTATGGGCAGCGTATGATGATTGATCCACGATATCCATACCCTGGACAGAGACCACACATGACAAGGGGTTTAGGAGAGCATGGAACCCAACCCATGCCTCATTACAACATGCAGGTGTGACATTTCATCAGCTGTATCTGTTTTTAACATTTTGATGTACTTTGCGTTTGTTAAATGTGATTTATTTGTCATCTAAAGTTTAAGTATTCTGTTATGATTTATGATTGTGTTAATGCTTTTTTTTTTTTTTTTTTGGTAGGCTCCACCTGTTGGTGGTCCACACTTTGGTCCTAGATACCCAATGGGTTCAGAATCTCGACCAGTCCAACCTCAGCATCAGCAACATAATTACATTGGACCTACTCACGGCCCGTCACTCGGTCCGAGACCTGTGGCCTTACAGCCTGGAGGCCTCTGTACCCCTCCATCTGAGGGCAACATGTACCCATCTGTCCAACACCCTGATGGGCAATCCATTCACCCTGTGGGGAACAGCTACCCAAGACCTGGTGTTCCCATGAACTCCTATACCCCGTATGGTCCTCCACCTGGTCCATATGGTACTTGGCCTAACCACCAAGGACAGCAGCTGCCTGGGGGGCCGATGATGCAGGAGCAGACGATGGGCAGTCACCACCCTTACGGCCATGGCATGATGCGTCCTCCACACGTCGCACAATATCCCCCATCTAATGGCCCATACAGGATGCCTGCAGTCAGTTCTCCAGGACACATGGGCCATAGGCCTCCCATGACCCCTCAAGACTCCAGGCCACATTTGGGCTCCATGATGGACAGTCCAGAGATGATAGCCCTGCAGCAACTCTCAGCCTCGTCTTCCCGCCGAAACATTGGCTATCCACCTCCTCCAGTGATTGCACTGGAAAGTCAGCACTCCAGGCCTGTGGCAGAAAGTGCTGTGGATAGCCAAAGTGCAGATGGGACAGCCAAAGGTAAGAGTTTTCTGTCCCAGGGACAAGCCCTAAGGGGACACGTCACCCAGCATAGGTTGCAGATGATTAATGAAAACTAGAGCATGGTCAACTCTGCCTTCCATTAATTACTAGTAAAAAAGACATTTTGGGTGAAACACTTAGTAGTATGTTTTTATTTCTGTGTGTGATCTTCTACAATGTCTTCTAACCATATTTAAACTTTTGACTTTTTAAGGTTCAGAGGTGGACTTGCCTGATGAACGGTTGAATAAACAATCAGATGGCCCATCTAACCCTAATCCAGCCGAGCAGTCCAGGCGTGGCCAGCAGAGCCCTGGTGCCTCAGAATGGGGCAAGTCTCCACAGAAGAGAACCTCAACAGAAGTGTCTCCAGCGTTGCTTTCCACACCAAAAAAGGACAGACTGGAAATGAAGGGAGAAAACCATGAACAAGTCAGCCTTCCAATACCACACAACAGTCCTCAGTCCTGCTCTCAAAATGGCCTTCAACCAGGATCTCTGTCAAGGAAATCTCAGGATTCTTCTGTGAAGATTCCTCAGAAAAGTCCAGATGAAATGCTTCTCCGTCCCTCTCAGCAGATGCCACCAACTGCCCCACCACTGTTTTCTGAAAACGGCCCTTCACAGCCCCAAAATATTTCTCACCAAATGTTGCAGAGTCCTCCTCATCAGGTTCCTCAGGGTACATCTCCTCAGTACTCCCAGAATGGACCCTCACAGATGCCATATAACACCCTGCACCAGCAGATGTCCCAGGATGGATCTGCTCGAGGCCCACAGTCAGGGCCTGTTCATGGTACGCCACAGACTATGCCTCAGAGTTCTCAGCCTGGAGCTCAGCAGCCTGTCTCCCTCACACCTCTGCCCCCCAGCCACCCTGTGTCCCAGCCGCTTGCTCAACCCTCTCCTGCTGACCGTGGTGGCCAGAGGCCCAGCGAACCAACCCGGGAGCCTGTAGGGAGCTCTGGAAATAACAATCAAGATGCCAAGACTGTTCCTGCAAATACCAATGGCCACTTCAAACAGCAGTCTTTCATCCCAGAGTCACAGACTGCACCAAGCAGGCCAGAGCTGCCTCCATCTCACAGCCAAACACCACCAAATCAGTCCCTTGGTCCATCACGCAATACCATGGCTCAGTATGGTGGTGGAAGCATGGGTGGTCCAGCACCTCCACATTATGGCCAGGGGTACATGGGTAGAGTAGTGCCCCCTTCTGGCCGTTTACCGTTCTCTAGCCAAATGCCACCATCTCAGTCTATGAGCCCACATCTCAGTCCTGCCCATTACCCTCCATATCATCAGCAAGGTGCTGCATATCAGTACCACATGAGTCCTCAGCATCCTCAGGCCCATCCCAGCATGCGTCCTCAGTACCAGCAACAGCAGCAGTACTATCCTCAGCACCAGCCAAATAGCCGCCTTGGTTTTTCAGCAGGCGAGTGGCCAAGGCCTCAGTACCCGCACCCTATGATGCCCAACTCTTACCCGCCTGGGGCAGGCCCTGGTGTCAACGGCCGACAGAGGGAGAACACCATGTCACCTCTAGGCTCTGAAGGCTCCAGTGGTAGCATGATGTCCCCCAATCCTCTTCTCGATGGTGCACATGGTGGCTCTGCAGAGAGTCAGAATGGCAGCAGCCCAGCAAAGCCCATTCAGACAGAGGAAGGCTCAGACCAGCCCGAGAGCCCTAAAGAAATTCTGGATTTGGATAGCCACAACGCAGCCGCTCGACGCTGCACTTCTGCAATGCCGCAGCACAACTA
The DNA here is from genome assembly GCA_037974425.1 of Phenacogrammus interruptus. Lineage (NCBI taxonomy): Eukaryota > Metazoa > Chordata > Actinopteri > Characiformes > Alestidae > Phenacogrammus > Phenacogrammus interruptus. The sequence continues at coordinate 10,123,806 of JBBPCW010000031.1, forward strand.
TCTTTATGATCCTCGAGCAATGCGTCCCAGCATGCAGCAAGGTGGAGGTCCTCCGCCCCACACAGTGCCTAGTGGGCCCTACTCTTCCATACCCCAGCGCCCCAGTGGACATTTTCCCCCTCAGCATCCCCACCCACACCTTATGGAGGCCCTACAGCGGCCTCAGCACCTGCCCTTCTCTCCAGGCCAAAGCCGCATGCCCATGTACAGACATCCCCACACCGCTGGACACTTTCAGGGCATGATGGTGGCACAAAGAGACATGGCTCCTGAACACCTATTTCATGCTGGGTAAGAAAAAGCACTGTTCTCTTTGAAACTGAACACTGTAATTTGTGCAGTAAAGGTTGGGTTCAGGTTTGACTTCTGCCTGTGCTTTCTTTTGTTAGTAAACATAATATAGTCCAGCAGAGCATTTGAAGGGGCAAGAAGTCCATAGGACAAAATTGGGAAATAAAACCTGAATCTTGTATGCAAAAGTTGTTCACTAAAAAATCATTATAGAAATTAAGTTTTGAATTTTTTATATTTTAACTTTATTTTTGATGTCAACTTATGTAATTTAACCTGTAAAAGACAGGTTAGATCACATACGTTTTTTTTTCCCAGAATAAATTTCTTTTGAACACTGACTTCTGTCTCTTCTGCAGTAGGCAGAACATGATGAATGCAGCAGCTCCCGGCGGTCCTGGCAGTAAGCAGGGTGTATGAAAGGTAGGATTGCATGTGCATTAGATGCGGTTTCCTTACATTCTTTTTATGTGTGTCTTTTCAGTGCCATTTTGACCTATGTGTAGTGTTTTGTCAGTGGTTTCTGTAAATGGAAAGTGCCGAAGTTTCATGGAAGGTCCAGCACATGATGTTAAAATGTGCTTAGTTTCAAATTCACTTCCTCTTACTGCAAACCTGGATTGTGTAATAATGTCCCTTCTCATTTACTGCTAAACAGTAGGACCTGTGATGCTTGAAATGAAAATTATTTTCCTCCAAATCACAGAATTGTTGGTTGTAAGACTAAAAAGATTTTTCCATTCTAGGAGATTAATCAAATGGTGAAAGCAGAATGAAGAAGTGTGTCATCACCTCAACTGGAAGCTCACTTCCCTGCTCTGAAACTTGACTGTGAAAAGACATCTTGCTTTCTGGAGTGAATGTCATTTTTGTCTTATTCTTATCTGTTGGGGAACAACATTAAAGTGCTGCTGCCGCTGGATCGGGCGCCATCCTACAATGAGAAGCTGGACAGGCTTTGTGGGTCTCGAGGTGCTTGAAATCTTCCACTGCCTTGGGATCTTTTTACTCCAAACCTGGTTGTGACTGCAGCATTTTCTCTTCATACATTCCTGCCTGAAGGAGCCCTGCAAGCAAACTGCACTTTGATAGTGTGATCCCCTTCCCTGTAGGAGCCACAGCCTCCCAGGCTTCGCTGTGTTCGCAGCTAAAAGGAACGAGACCAGCAGTGGGTGATTGACCATGAGAGGTCTGAGGAGTTCTGTATTATTGTTCCTTTCCAAAGTAAAACTCAGGTGTTTTCCAGATGGTACTTGTAAAAGAAATTCTCAAGTCATCTCCTGTCCCTGTGGACACACTGGACACTCTGTTGCCTTTCGCACTCTCTTTGAATGTCATGTATGTGTGCAAGTTATTTTAGATATACTAACATTATCGCGTATGGGGCACTAGATGGCTCGCTTGCCCCTTAGGAAAAGAGCCCGTCGGGCCGGTGGTCCCAACCGCAGCAGAAGTTCCACTCAGTTCTGGCGTTTTATGCATCCTTCAACCCTGCCTTTGCTCGAAGAATGTGTTTGACTTCATGGATTCCCAGAGGACTCAGCTGCTCCTGTTTATGCACTAGAGATAGTCTTTAATACTGGAATTAGTGGCCTTGGACTTCAGGTAGATGTGCTACTGTGTATATATATATACGACTGTGTAACATGACTCTTATCTGAGATTATCTTCCCTGAACCTGTTATGCATGCTTTGTGAATTGCTTATTAGAGCTGTCCTGGTGGTTTATATATACACCACATGAAAAGGAAAAGGCTATGGCAAAAATAACATTTTCAACCCCCTTACTTCAGATTGTCAATCAAGTAAGACATGTTTGGAGTCTAAAATGTACTTCTTTAGTTTCGAACTGGAGACTAACAAGTATTAGTCAATGGTCACTCAAATAATTTACATAAGAACATCTCCAAAACTAAACTAACCAAAACCGTTTTTTTTTTTTTTTTTGGTTCGTTTTTTTTTTTTTTTTTGGCCAAGATATTCCTTAAAATATGTGAAAAGCCTCATTGCTTCAATCCTTTTCAGCATGCATAGAAGTTGGGATTTTATTACTTGGAGGGAAGAGTCTTTTTCAGAGAAGAGCATCACATATCCGACTGTGAAAGTAGCTAGCGTACATGAATAGGAAGTGTTTAGGACTGTCTAAGTCATGCTCGTTGTTTATTTTGATGCTTCCTCTTTCACACTTCAGCGTGATGAACTTTATGTCCTCAGGGTGTCATGCTTTTTATACGGGTATTAATGAATTGTTCAAAGGGGAGGCGATGCGTGAGAAGACAACTGGAACTGTGATGATTAATTGACCTCGATTCACTCAGTCAGTTAATTTTTTAAATCTTTGCGATTTTTAAGAATGTTTTTATTTTGCGTACCCAGCTGGGCCGAGCTGATTCGATCAAACGTTTTTGAACCTGGTTGTGCATTTGTTTTACCGGTCTGTCCTAAATATGGATTTCTTTAGGGGAAGGTTTTTGGTAGGGTTATGGAATTCTGGGCAGAGGAGGATATATTTTTCAGGCATTTCAGCCAATACTGATACATATACATTTATACAATGTAATAACTGGCACTGCATCCATCTGGATTAGCATTAAAAATCATTTATTTCTGCACATTCTTTTAAAAGCCAAAATGCCACGAGTTCTCTGCTGGATGCTGTTAAAGAAGTACTTCTTACCTAAAGAACCGTGAGTGTGAAGTACTTTTCGAAAGGCTTAAACAAAAATTACAAAATTACTCTCGAGCCAACTTTCCGAAGGGCTCTTTAAGGAAACAGGAGTATTGATTTCAGTGGCATTTGCACAGAGACCTTCTGGCACTTTTTTTAAAGAGTGGGGTTATGAATGTAGAATTTTATCACCTAAACACAAATACATTATCAAATATTGGTCAAATGTAGGTAGTCTTGTGCAGATGTATGAACACTCCTGAAATGACATGTTTTGCTCAGGGGGAGAAAAGGATGCACCCCCCTTCCCCCGTAGCAGAGGTCTATTGGCTGGTGTGGCTGCAGGTTTTTGTGCCAACCAATCAGGAGCTCACCTGATACCTCGGTTGATTAGGTGTTCTGCAGCCCCACCAGCCCTTTGTGGAAAAGATCTGACACCCCTGTTCTACAGGAACACACTTAGTTTAACATACTGAAAGAAGAAACCTAAATATGTGGCATAACTTATGCACAGGTTGCGTTTTGTGTATTTTTCTCCTTAAAATGTTAAATGGCACATAAACAGTAATTGTGCATTACCCTACGTGTCCAAACTTTTGCATACGATTCTATTGTACGTCCCTCGTTCAGGTTCCTATTTTTTTGGGTTAACATGCTTGCATTTCTTTTTTATAATGTGTGTTTAATCGCCCGTTTGTGTGTTCTATAAACCAGACATTAAAATGTGACTGCCAGCGATGGGCTATAAATGTATCTACCTCATAAAGAGAGATGTATGGCATTCCCACTGACGATCCTCCTAGTTTCTCACTGGTAAATTTCCACACTGAAACACAACCACTGCTTATCATATGATTGTATGAAAACTGTGTACGCCTTAATATCTCTTGACTAGACCAGGGCTGGCGGCGGGGCCCGATTTTTCACCCTGTCATTTGCGCTTCAAGTTGTTTTTTGTTTTTTCCGGCCTTCTCTGAGACAAAAGGGAATGTGAAGTGAAAGTCACTACAGAGGGGTTGGAGTTGAGACTGATCTCAGTCCATTTAAAAGGCTTATTGTCTAGGTGCTGGGCCTTTAGCCACTTTACAGGCCCGTTCAAGCCCTTTTGGCTTCACACACATGTTGGGAAAGGTTTTCGGTAGACACGAAGTGTTTCAGATGTTTTTACAGTTTATAAAATATTTTAAAAGAGGAGGCAGAACAGATGGCTAGCAGCCACGGGCTGGCGTAGACCTCGCCCAGCGTTTTCACGCAAACCTTTCTATGCTTGATAGGGAATTTTAGCAGTAGATGCTGTTATACTCTCCACTTAAGCTGTTCTTTGTGATAGGACATGCTAGTTTTAATGAACTGAGCTTGTATTCACTGTGTACAGGATTGGGGTGTGTGTGTGTGTGTGTGTATATTTGTGTGTGGGATGGAGCTGCATCTACTGATTGTTACCCCTACACTGTCTCTGCTGTTCCTTTCTGTCTACACTAGTGAAGCGACTAGACTTGATTAAATATGAATCATATTTATTTGCTGTTTTATCTTTTGTATATTACTTCAGGCTTTTTAAAAAATATAAATGTGTTCTTTCTCTCGTTTCATTTTTTTTTTAAGTTGACAATACCTCAGTAGCACAGCAGCATCAAAATGACTCTTGTATGATTGATTTTAATGTGAAGTTTACAAGTCCTTTTCTCACTGACATAGATTATTTTGGAAATGGACCGAAGTGTTTTCTATTCTGTACATTTCTTAGAATAAATAACTTTTCATGAATTCTTGTTCTCTTAATTCTCAAACATGTGTTTATCCCTTTTATGTTCAGGATTTTCTGTGGAAATGGGGACATTTTACTGTTCCTCACAAATGTTTTTCCACCCCTCACAATGTTATATAGTGAAAATGTTGTCTGATGTCTTTATTCTGATGTATTTATTTCACAGTAGCCTTGAGAAGCATTTGACCAGAAATATGTATATGCTACATATAAGTACATGCGTAGGTTCCTGAGTGGTTTTGGATAACAAATAAAAGCAATATAGGGTTGTTTAATAAAAATTTGGACACCCTATATAAGTGTTTTTGTTCTTGGACATATGGATATTTTAACTCAATTGTAACAATACTGGGAGATTCAAACAATTAAAACTGAAGTACTAAACAATTAATGAGACTTTTCAAAATCTTCTGTAAAGTTTTTCAGGATAAATATATCAGACCCCCCCTGCTTTTATTCCCACTTACACATGTGCGATTTGAGCCATTTTATCACATCAGGTGCACATGTTTAGAACATTGCTAATCTGAATTTTGAAGCAGACTTCCCCTGTTTAAGCCTCAGACATTTAGTTAGGTGTGCTCCTGACTGTTAAAGTGAGTGTGTTGACCATGGTAAGACTGAAAGCTGTCTGAGGCCTTCAGAAAGAAGATTAAAGCAGCTTGTTGCAGAGTCTGGTAAGGAATTTATGAAGATCTAAAAATATGCAAATTCAGCCTAAGAGCAGATTGCAAGATGCGAAGTCAACAAAATTTCCAAAAAATGTCATCATTGGCTGTACAGCAGGCTCTTGATACTGAAAGAACATCCCTCTGCAATCAAAGAGTGCACACATTTAACTTGCATGGGAGGCATGCAAGGAGGAAACCATGGTTCTCTAAGAGAAACATGAAGGCCAGACTGAAGTTTGTTAAAGAGAACGTAGACAAAGACTAGGATTTCTGGATTAATGTTCTTTGGACTGATGAGTCTAAAATGGAATTATCTGGACAGCAGAACAGAGGATGTGTTTGGTGCATACCAGAAAAAGAATCTCATACCAGCTGTGAAGCATGGTGGTGGAAGTGTCATGGTTTGGGGATGCTGTGCTGCAGCAGGACCTGACCAGCTCACTGTCATAGAATCCACCATGAATTCTACCGTATATCAGAGGGTGCTTGAACATGTGAAACCATCTGTAAGAAACTGAAAGCTGAACCGGAACTGGACCCTGTAACATACCATTAAACCCACCAAGGACTGGCTGAAAACAGAAATTTAGTGTCCTGGAATGGACAGAGAGTCAAAGCCCAGATCTTGATATGCGAACATTTCTCAATAAAGGACCATATATTTAATGGGAGTGTCCTAATTTTTTCCACATAACTGCAACTTTGGATCAGTGTTGGACTTTACAAATACAGAAATATAAAGTGAGGGACTCTCTTCTACACAGTTTAAACAATTGTTTATTTTTTGTACCCACTTTTGGATAGTATAAACAGCAGTGCAATTACTAAAAGCCCTGGAAAGAGACTGATTCAGAGCAGCATAGTCGTGGGATCAGTACGTGTCAACAAAAATATATATAGATATACAATGACATTCATTAGACACAGCAGGACACACACGCCATTCAGTCCCACGCTCACAATCAATTTACAATCCCCAATACACCTGACATGCATGTTTTTGGACTGTGCGTGAAACCAGAGACCCTGGAGGAAAACCACGCCACCACGAGGAGAACATGCAAACTCCACACACACACATTGAAACCTCCAACCCTGGAGGTGTGAGGCACCTACTGCGCCACCATGGGGCATGAAAGCAGTTCAATACTATACATTTATCCCTCGCTTTTTTTTTGGGGGTGGGGGGTACGTTCCAAGTGAAAAACCGCATTGTATTGTTTTGGTTAAAAAAAAATAAAAAAAAAGCCTTAAATGCTTAATGTAAACCCTAAATATGCCCAAATATGTGTAATTTCATTTTATGCATTTAATGCATTGCCATTACAGGAAATGTAAAGGTAAATAAATAATCAGAATCAGAAAACTTTATTGCTTAAAAAAATGTTAGCATTAATGGTTAGCATTAGCCCCATACGGCTAGCCAAAACAAAAAAAGAATTGTTGAAATAACTCTCTCTACCGACATGTTTAGACGGGGCACAGCTTACTAATACAAAATAAACTGAGATAACTGTTGAAACTTGGTGGGTGGGGTTAAAACCCTATAATAACAGGACAAGACAGAGCAGTCATGCTACAGGCTGCAGCAGGCTTCTTCTTTTTATGGCGGTTGAACACTTTTCAGTCAAGCTGTGATGTTTTTGCACAGTAGGGCGCCTCACTTCTGTGTTCCTGATAGAAAGAGAGAGAGGGAAGTGGAAGCTGATGACAAATAGAAAATCATCACTTCTCATTCCCATAAGTATCAGGTTACGTTTCTGATTATCAGGTGCATCATTTTAGCCCTGAACTATAGTTCAGCATGGGTATGAATCCCATCCTTCAATGTGTTCTTTGCATCGCTTGTATGGAGTTTGTGTGTCTATACAATAAATCCTTGCTTGTCTGTGGGTGTTCATATTAGAACTAATAAATCTTTGCAGAACCTACTAAATATAATCTACTAAATTAGTATGAAGCACTGTATTTTTATTACTGTAAATTAAAATATATTATTACTGTATTAACGTACATTCAGATACATTTCCATATAAAGTATAGTATAAAGAACTATACATTTTCGTACTGTCCAGAAAACACAAAGAAAGCGTGTCTTGGGATGGTGAAATGCGCTGGACTCAGAAGTGGGAGGTTTTAAAGTAGCCTATCCGTGAACGCTATTTATTTCTCCTTCCTGTTGATTGGCTGCTGCCCTGTGACGCATCTCGTTTGGCATTACACATTTTTTATATTACACATTTTTTATGTATATATATATCCCTTTAAAAGTATATTAAAGTGTGTGCGTGTGTGTGTGTGTGTGTGTGTGTGTGTGTGTGAGAGAGAGAGTGAGAGGGAGAGAGAGAGAGAGAGAGAGAGAGAGAGAGAGAGAGAGAGAAAGAGACGGTCCCTCCCCCCTTTT
>JBBPCW010000031.1:10156187-10174445 GCA_037974425.1 Phenacogrammus interruptus
CGTGCGTGCGTGCGTGCGTGCGTGCGTGCGTGCGTGCGTGCGTGCGTGCGTGCGTGCGTGCGTGCGTGCGTGCGTGAAATGTACAGGTTCCTATTCTTTTATGAACTATTGCTATGTAAAAAAAAATAGAAATGCCTCCATATGTGTTGTGTAGTTTAACATTTCTAAGGTATAATACATTTAAATTTTAATGTATTATTTTAACATTTTTTCAGTTTGGAATTTTGAATCAAGTATTGGTCAATAGTGTATAAAACAATAGTGACATGCACATTTTACACAGACACACTCCCGCACATAAATGAAAATAAATGATGCAGTCTCTTTTTTTTTTTTTTCCATGGCTGTAATGAATGTAATCCACAATTGTACACTCTGTTCATGCCGAAATAAACCTGTAAATGCTTAAGAATCAACTCGGTGTGAGATCTGAGATTTACACCCTTAATAGAAATGGATTATAATAAAGTTATAATGTCATTTATAGTGTGAGATGATATATGATATTAATGTACTTGTGTAACTGTTATTCTGCTTTGTAGTGATGTCGGTGTGGGCCAGTCTCAAGACGACAGCATTGTGGGCCTGAAGCAGTCGAAGCAGATTCCTCCTGCTCTGCCGGTCAGCGGAAACTTATCGTCCAGCAACCCTGACCTGCTGCAGTCTCATCATCGCATTCTGGACTTCAATAACCAGCCCGGTAAGTCTGTAATGCCTGTTACACTGTTGGCTGTGGATGAAGTGAGAAGGAAGGAAGGATCGTAGGGGTGGCGAGTGCAAAACACATCAGTTTGCAGCTGTTTTTCAGAAGAAATGCATTTAACAGTATCAGGAGCTCCGTGCTTACGATCTTTCAATGTTTTTATATAATGGGCTTTACATCTGTTGAGCTCACTGTGTCCTAAATCTCTTTCAGAGGCCGTCCGCACAAGTGAGTACACAAACTTCCGCTCTCCCGTGACCTCTTTGGAAATCATGCTTTTATCTTTAATGGTTTTCTCGTGGGACGTTGACTGCTTATACTTTAATGGTGTTGGTTTTGCCGTCCACGATCACTTCCCTTACCCAAATTTGGTAAATAAATAAATAAATAAATAAATAAACCCAAAGTGCTTCAAAAAGGATACTTAAAGGCAAAAATGCTAATGATTCTAAGAATGTATGACCACTAATATGGACTAATTACCATTATGCATCACGTCAGATGGTCCCTGCAAGCTTTCATTAATTATTGGTGGTGCTTTTCAAGTGGACTGTTGCTTTAATCTCAGCACCAGACATGTTAATGTTGTGGTCATCAGTTAAAGCCTCATCCAGTCTATTGATTCGTGTGTTTGTGCCTCCTTTTAGAGGTTCATTGATTTGGTTAAATCATCCATGACTCTTATAGAGGCTCCTTTATTTCCTAATTGATTCTCAGCACTCAAAAACAGGCTTTATATGATTACATTCACTGAACATATTCTGACACAACTCTCACTCTGTGTTTCAGGGTGAAACTGCATGCCATGAAAAAAAAAACGCATAGTTCAACCTGTTTAATCGTGTTTAATATTAAAAGCAAGTAAAGTTGTTGAAAATTAGAGCTATTGTATGTTTTGAGAACGTGTCATGATAAAGGCCCTTTTGCTGATTAACTGGTGTTTTGTCCTGAGATTAAAGATTGAGGTCTTTTAACTCTGCATTATAATTCGGGTGAGAGTCGGGTGGTGGTGCTGTTCGTTGCTAACTTCCGCTTGTAGCTTTACCAGTTCTGATTGGTTCCCGTTCTCCTCCTCAGACATGTCGGACCAGGTGCTGCGGGTCTTTAAGGCCGATCAGCAGAGCCGTTATATCATGATTGGGAAGGACACCACAGCCAAGGAGGTCGTGGCTCAGGCCATCCGGGAGTTTGCCTTGACCGCTGCCCCTGAAGCCTATTCGCTATGTGAGGTGTCCGTCACACCGGAGGGCGTGATTAAACAGCGCCGGCTGCCAGAACAGCTCTCTAAACTGGCAGACAGGATCCAGCTCAGCGGCAGGTACTGCCTGAAAAAATAACACATTTTACTCAGTCACTCAGAAAGTGAAAAGATTTTTCTGCTTTGTAACAACCATGAGCCAGTTTTACAGCCATAAAATAGTACTTTTGCAACAAACATTATTAAAGGCACAATATAAAGAAGACTATTGCACACTATTGTGTTTACACTCCAAAATATAATTTAATACAGCTTATTACAAATAAAGTGTAATGTGAAATATATCTACCGTAAACAAAGATCTTTATTTAACAAATAATTTCTTAAGACCTCTATATGTTCCTTAAAATATCATTCCCAAAATCTTTATAGGCGTTTTCTCTTTATCTGCAGTTTAATTGTTTATAGCCCACTCTGTCCTCTCCCTTCAAGTCTGTGTGTGCAATCTGGTTCTCAGGTACTATCTGAAGAGCAACATGGAAACAGAGACGCTGTGTTCAGATGAGGACGCTCAGGAGCTCCTGAGAGAGAGTCAGATCAGTCTACTGCAGCTCAGCACGGTGGAGGTGGCCACGCAGCTGTCCATGCGTGCCTTTGAACTCTTCTGCGCCATCGAGCCCACAGAGTACATTGATGACCTGTTCAAGCTGCGTACGCGATCCTCCGGACCCTCCAGCCTCAAGCTCTTCGAGGAGGCCATCAACCGGGAGACCTTCTGGGTGGCTACTGAAGTGGTCCGAGAACCCAACCAGCTTAAGCGCATGAAGATCGTCAAGCACTTCGTCAAAATTGCCCTGCACTGCCGCGAGTGCAAAAACTTCAACTCCATGTTTGCCATTATCAGGTGAGGGGGGTGGGGGGGTGGAGGGGTGGAAAATATCTACATCTGGAATCAGGGGGTCTTAAATCAAAGTATGTGCCGGTTCTAATATAAACAATGCCATGTACAGAGAGATCAGGTGCGTTTAGAGTGTTCAGGAGCTTGTACTGTTTTATCAGTTTATGTATCATGTTAACCAGTGTGGTGCAGTAAAGCTCAGTGTTGGTGTATCCGACGTGTCGCTAAGTGTCTGTTTCTCTGTCTTTTTGCAGTGGTCTGAATCTGGCGCCTGTATCCAGGTTACGAGGTACATGGGAGAAACTTCCCAGTAAGTATGAGAAGCTCTTCAGTGACTTGCAGGACCTCTTCGACCCATCCAGAAACATGGCCAAGTACAGAAACGTACTCAACAGCCAGAACCTACAGCCACCAATCATCCCTCTCTTCCCCGTCATCAAGAAAGACCTGACCTTCCTCCACGAGGGTGAGAGAGGCACCTTTACTTATGGGGGGCTTGACTTTACTGTTTCACTTACCATCAGGCTTTTAAGTTGTCATCTATGCTGCCTATGTAGCCTCTTCCATATTAACATCTTGTTTTTTGATTAAATGATTACACTGAGTACAGACCGAAGTACACTGCATGGCTAAAACAGTCATGTTCTTTAAGCTTATAAGATGTAATAAACTAGTGCAGCTTGTGGTGGTTTGTGAAAACAGACCCTGTTGTCTTTAACCATATACTAACAGACTTCATTATCTTTTTTCCTGGATGTAAACAGTATGTGACGCTTCCTTTTATTTTATTGATTTTTTTTTTTTTTATATCTGCCTCTCCTCTTTCCTGCAGGCAACGATTCGAAGGTGGACGGCCTGGTGAACTTTGAGAAACTGCGTATGATTGCTAAGGAGATCAGACATGTGGGCAGGATGGCTGCAGTGAACATGGACCCTGCACTGATGTTCCGCACCAGGTGAGTGTCCAAACAGAGCCTCGTCTCCGGGGTCTCCTGTCGTGTGCAGTTCTGAAGCGGAAGCCCGTATACCACCGAAGAGCTTCCCAGGCACTTTACAGCTGTATTGAGCCACAGCGCCAGACGTTAATACGAAAACACACACACACACACACACACACACACACACACACACACACACACACAGGCTTTCACTGGTGGTTTCCTATTGGTTGTGAATTTGTGTGTTCAGTGCGAATCAGTGTATGTGTATCATTCTGGATTAATTGTCTGTCTGTGGGCCTCTGGTTCTGCTCACCTTGTTACTCTTTGTCTTTTTCCTCGTCATCTAAGCATGTCTCCCTCTCTCTTTCTCTTTGCTTTCCTCTCACACACTCCTACCTGACCCCCCTTCTCTCTCTCTCTGTCTGTCTACCTCTCTCTCTCCTCCCTCTTTGCTCCGCACCCACACGTCACTGTTCATGGCTCTCCCTTACAGGAAGAAGAAGTGGAGGAGTTTGGGGTAAGTTTGGTGACCTGACCTCCGGCCCCATTGCCTCCTTGCTCACACGCACTCCTCCCTTCTCATCTTTAATTTCGGCTGCCTCCTCACCATTTCCTTCCTTTATTATTTCTCTTTTTTGTTTGTTTGACTGATCCTCCCGCTCTGACAAACAGCTGTTTGAGAGTGCGACTGCGATCACTTTTGCTACTCCGGGTCATTGAAATAAAAGTACTAATGAATAAAAAGTGCCTGCACTAACATAGCTGAGTTTTGGTTGTGCATTCTGCATGATACTATTCATTTGATCTTAATGTGATTTGTCATGATCCATCTTAGCAAAAGTGATGTAACTGTGTATAACCTCCAGCTACAGTACTTACCAGAACAGCATGTCTTTATTTAGGTTTGATTTTCAGTGCTGTGAGTCTTTTTTTTTCTGTTCACAATTTTGTTTGAATTATATATTCACCTTTACACTGAAGAGGGAAGTCTTAAAAGCTTGTATAAAAGGGCTGTCAAACAATTGAAATCTTTTAACACAGTTAATTACGTTTATAATGTACATTATCTGTCCGTCTGTTATCTGAACCGGTTCAGGGGGGTCAGAGAAACACCCTAGACAGACTGTTGGCTTAATTTGGACCCTTATTTAAAAACAGTTGCATAATGAGTGGACAAATTGAGCCTAAACACAGTTTCCAGCACACTTTATCGCGTTCATCAGCGTCCAGTGAAAGCAAGCGTGGTGGCATGATGAATGTGGTGGGTTCCTTTGGACGTGGAGAGAAATATCTGTCCGATGTAAATATGTATATTTACGATGTAAAGTGTCCCGGTCGTTTAAAACCAGTTATCATTATTTTAAACAGCAGTTCCATTATAATATTAGCACTTTATTAACATGTTGAGTTTGACAGCCCTAATGAAGTACCATTAAGCGTGGCATCATACCCTGATTCCCCCAGGCAGTTCCAGCCCATGTAAAACCTGCTTAGGAGCATTATGCTTTGGAACATTTGATATGCCTGTATATGATTTGCGTTTATTTCTCTAACCCTGTGCATCCCTTCAATCTGAGTTGAAGTGCCCCACTCCTCTCCGCCCCTTTTGTCTGATTGGCTGAGATGCTGAATGCATGGAATGTTCTAAAACTGCAAGGAATGCGACTTTCTGCATGTTTTGTGTCTGAGAGCACTGTCAGATCTTGGCACGGTGAAGCCCCCCCCAGCCATCCTCACACTGTGTGTGTGTGTGTGTGTGTGTGTATAGGTCGCTGAGCCAGGGTAGTGCCAATGCGGCAGTGCTGGATGTGACCCAGACGGGTGGGCATAAGAAACGGGTGAGGCGGAGTTCCTTCCTCAATGCCAAGAAGCTCTATGAGGATGCACAGATGGCTCGCAAGGTGAAACAGTACCTGTCCAACCTCACACTGGAGACCAATGAGGAGAGCCTGCAGACTCTTTCCATACAGTGCGAACCATCCATAAACACACGTAAGTGTCTCTCTCTCTCTCTCTCTCTCTCTCTCTCTCTCTCTCTTTCTCTCTCTCACTCTCACTCTCTCACTCACACATAAATATCTGCTGCTCTAACAGCATTCTCCGTCCTTTATTTAAAAATGAACATACTTAGGCTACACTGTATTGTGATATTTGTCTCAATTTATTTAATTTGCTCTGAATAAACTATCATATTTTGACGCCTAAACAAAACAAATCTATCTAAATGTTTGGGCATCCACCTGTACCTATACCTGTTCTTCTGGTGCATTATTACTGTTTTCAATACATCTTCATATTTATATTTTAAATATTTTTTATTTTTGTTGCTCTTACCTTTGTACTGTCCTCTTTCTGCCATGACAGTGCAAATTTCCCACTTGTGGGACTAATAAAGGTTTTATTAGTCTCATCTTACCTTATCTTTCTTAATAAAGGTTTTATTATCTTATCTTACCTTATACAAATATTTTTGTGCATCTACATGTATATCTACATTTGCTTTAGCCCTGCTCTCTGCTCAGCTCCATTACTAACTCAATCTAATGCCTCTACTGTGTGTGCTTTCTCTTCCTGCAGTACCTAAAGGCTCAGGAGACCGAAAGAGGCCAGACACGTCTCCAGTTGTGGCGCGAGCAGCTGCCCATCAGCGGCAGCAGCTCCAGAAACCCAACCAGGCCCTGCAGGTACCTGCGGTCGCCCTCTACCCCTCCCGCAAGAAAGTGCCCGTCAAAGACCTCCCACCCTTTGGTAAGTGAGGGCACACACATCACCTGCTTCCACCATTCTTTTAGTAAATTAGATTAAAAGGTAGTACCTCTATCTGTGGCTTAAACCTCTGACAGAGCTCGAGTATTTGTCCAAATTTACAATTTAGTTTGAAAATGGTTTTTTTAATTAGCTTGTCCCAGTGAATCACATGGATACCTGTTGAGTGCAAAAGCAAATCAATCTTGGACTGGTTTTCCAAATCCAGGTTCGGAGCGCAGAACCCTCATGCCTACATTCCCATTAATCCCAGCCCAAAAAATATGGATTTTTATTTTTGAAAACAGCCTGGGATTGTATATTGTGCAGAAATGTATTTATTTAACTGAATGTTACTATTATGTGTTCAAATTGAGAATTCTTACCACAATTTGATTGGTTTGTATTAATGTTAAATGCCTCGTATAATGTGTAGTTGTGCGCCATAGGGCCAGTGGTAATCAGAGACTCTGTATGCAGGCACAAGTTCTCCGCAGTCCCTGAAGAAGATCCTGTCTCTGTCCGAGGAAGCTAGTGACAGACACAGGAAACAGGCCGATGATACCGTCTCCAATGCTTCCTCTCAGCTTTCTTCTCCTCCTACGTCTCCACACAGTTCTCCTAAGAAAAGTAAGACCAGGACAGACAGCAAACACACACACAAACTCACACACACATTTTTATTTCTTCTTTTTGTTGTCTTATAGACATGCTCTATATATAAATTGTGGTGTTGTTGCCCCCTGGTGGCAGCCCATTTAAATCCAAGCACTCACTTGACAGCACATGACCAACTAGTGCTGGAGTGTCACACACAGTTCATGCTCCTGGCACTATGTCTCAGTCTTATGCAAGCTCACACACACGGACACACACAGGGACGTAGCCAGTTATAAATGGCACCCTCTAGTGTTCACACACATGCTTACTACATAATGCTGCCACCTTGTGGTGAAAATACCACATGCTCTGATTCCATTTCCAATAAATGGAAGTCCATTGTAGTAGTATTACTCACCCATTTGCCTTACATGCAGCCTTGGCATCTTTGAGAAGTCACTGCAAAAAGGCAGCAGCAGGTAATGCAGCTATGACAGACGTAAGAACGGCACCAGTCAGGGAGAGTCCCACAAAATTGGAGAGCCTACATGCTTTTAAGTAAATAAAGTATAAAGTGCCTAAAACAGTTCCCCTTTGTTCCCTTTGGAAGCAGCCCTTTATCGTTTATGAACATCACAACTGCACCTACACTGATATACGGTTGTATGCAAAAGCTTGAACACCTCCATCCTCACTGGGGCAGCTGGCAGCCTAGTGTTTAGGGTGTTCACCCTGTGACAGTAAGTTGTGGGTTTGATTCCTAAGACTGCTAAGCACCTCTGGGGTACCCTGAACGAGGTGCAGTGCCCAGACAAGCACTCACCCTCCTCTTCCATCTCTGGGGACTGGTCCTCCACAGAGCCCCAGGGGTCTGGTGGTAGTGCCCTACTGGGTAAAACACTTATGCTGTGAGCCCAATGACCACAAAGTTGCAGGTTCGACACCCCGCTTTCTAGCATTGTGTCTCTGAGCAAGACACTTAACCTTCAGTTTCTCCAGGAAGACTGTCACTGTAATTATTGTAAGTCTCTCTGAATAAGGGTGTCAGCCAAATGCCCCCTTTACATTTTAGCCCATCTTGCCCTCGATGGGGACTGCTAGGAGTCAGGGGAACAGGTGACTAGACAGGACCGTCCCCTCCGACATGTCCAAGATGGTCAGTGCTGTGGGTGAGGGGTCACGAGCTGGGAGGGGGGAAAGAAGACATGTGTTCAGTATCCATTACAGTGCAGTAGACACTATACACAGTACTGTGCAAAGGTCTGAGACACCTGTGGAAATGGACTTTTAAAAGTGTTCAGATTGGCCATGAATGTTTTTTTTCACAATGATAATGCTAAATACTAAATAAAACCACAATGAATAAATACAAATAAGATTATATAGCAAATAGTGATGTTATTTTCAGTAGATCACTGTGTGTAAGTATAAGTATGGATTAAGTATGGAGGTAGTAGTATGGAGGTGGTGTTCCATGTGAGGAACCACTACATGTGAACAATCTCCTCAGCAGAGCCATTGATGTGGGCAGAACGTGTCTTTCTGAAGTCCACAGTTGTCTCCCAAGTCTTGTCGACACTGAACTGAACCCCTTTCCTGTAATTACATAAATTATTTAATTATTTATAGTGCCCAAACCAATGCATACGATTGTATGATTGTATGTCTGTGGACTGTAGTGTAAAAAAAATGCCTTTCCTGAATTTTGCATGGACTCTCCCTGTGGGCTGATCCATTACTGTGCTCTAGTTGTAGAGACTTTGATAGGTGAGTAGAGCTGCAGCTGGCAGACTGCCCCCGTAGAGGCATCCGCTTTGGATCATCTGCCTTTGAGGAAACTCAGTTTGATTGATTTCTGTGATTTTGAACAGGAGCCACTTTGGTGCTTAGGTACTTGGCTGTTTTTTCTCAATGGCAGTGGCTAAAAATGGATGTGTTTTTGTTATTGATACAATATGAAGCTTGTGTTCAGAAATGTCAAGACCATTTAATATAAAGAAGGTTTAATATAGACAATATTACTGCTTGTGTTTGCAGACAGCTGTTAAAATTACAACACTTGGCAATAGAATGTTATTATTTTAGATGAATCAATAATTATTTATTATTAATCTCAGATCCACTCATAACAAAAGTATAGATTTATGTACCATAAAACAGTCCTAATTTAAAAACTAAACTAAAACCATATGCATGGACACACTGCCAGAGTGTAGCCAATGTGTGGAAAACACAGAGGAATGCTGTCCAACTATTTATAAGCTCTAATATCTCACCAAGATAGATTTTAAAATTGTATGTGGGAGGAAATTCTGGTTATAAATGTCTGGTTATTATGTAGTTCGCCTTGGCTTTTGCCCTAATACTGCAACCATCTCTTGTTTTCTACTAAACGACAACAATAGTTTTGTGTTATTCATTCTGACCAAATGAAGGGCAAATCTCTGGTTCTGCAGGTTTTGGGCGAGCAGGTGATAACCTGTCCGACTCAGGCCACAGTGAGATTTCATCCCGTTCCAGCCTGGTCAGCACCTCCTCCCTAGATATGGGACAGGACGAGCGAAGGCACCGTTACGGAGGAGGTGGTGAGGGTCCCGGCGGGGGTCACCGCTTGGAGCGTAGGGCAACGGCTGATCCGGACCAGTACAGTCTGGGGTGAGTAACTCCAGCAGACCACACTGTAACTCGCAGTTGTCAGCCAGATCTGTCTGGCCAGGTCAGAGTTACCCTACAGACAAACAAAACTATAATAGCACAATAAAACATAGTAACTTTCTTGGCTGTATGAACAATCCAGGTGTTTTACTAGACAAATCTAGTTGAATGGAGTCTAACATCTCTGTGCTGTAAAGTGCAGTGTGCTCTAGTTCTAGTTGCTCCTCTCACAATGGCTTATAATTTTCCCTTTATGGGAAATGTCCTCATTCCTTTTGCTCTTTCTCTTTCTTGTTCTTTTTCTCTTTCTCAGGTCGTACTCATCCATGCAGGACTGTAGGGGTGTGTATGCAGGGGCAACCATTCTTTCTTCACCAAGCTCAGAAGAGCTGACCCAGGACCAGGGTGACCGCGTGTCTCTGGACGCCGCAGACTCGGGCCGCGGTAGCTGGACGTCCTGCTCCAGCGGCTCCCATGACAATATCCAGACCATGCAGCAGGGCCGCAGCTGGGAGATGCTAGCAGAGGGGGCGGGTCTGTGGGCGGGCCGAGGGAGCTGGGCGTCGGCCTGCTCGTCCACATCTTCATCGGCAGCCTGCTGGGGAGAAGATTCTGAGGGCGACACGGGAACCATAAAGCGTCGAGGGGGAAAGGATGTGAGTGCCGACCCTGAGACCAGCAGCATCACCTCCACAGGCTCAGAGGAGTCCAAACAGCACAGCCGACGCCCATCACCCATCACTGCCGGCAACGCCAAGGGTGTGATCAGTAAGACTCATACTCACCTTTATTCCCCTGCAGGACTGATATTATTGCTTGGTTGTCTTGTATTTTTTTCAGGGAGGGGTTTCAGGAGCACAGTGATCTATTGTACAGAATCTGAATCAGGAAACTTTATTGATCCCAGAGGAAATTGTAATGACTGCCACAATACACAGACACAGTAACAATATAATATAAGTCTAAATAAAATCCAAATAAAAGACTGTAGAAAGAAAAAAGCTCTATGAATTCCCTACGCTTTATACAGAAATGCTGTATAAATACTATATATAAGTAAAACAGCTGAGTGAAAAACTACTGAGACTAATGGTAGTTTGGAGTAGATATCACATGTAATTAATCACTATTTACTGTATATGGTTATTTGTATTTATTCTTTTCAGTTTTATCTAGTATACAGTAATCCCCCGATTTTTGCGGGGGTTACGTTCCAAGAGTAGCCATGTACCCTAAATATGCCCCCAAATATGCTCCCAGAACACTTTAATTTCATTTTAAACTCAGTTTGATGCATTACCCATAAAGAAAATGTAAAGGTAAATAAATAATCCTAATCAGACAAATTTATTGCCTAAAAAAGTTAGCATTAACGGTTAGCATTAGCAGAGTGCAACGACTCATACAAAAGAACAAGACCGCTCTCTGTGCTGATGCTCAGTTAAGTCAAGGACTAGGTAGGAGTGAGTGAGTGAGTGAGAAACTCGGTTAGCATTAGTGGTTAGCATTAGCAGCGTGCAAAGACTCGAACACAAAAGAAACATTGAAATAACTCTCTCTACTCACATGATTAGACAGGGCACAGCTTACCAATACTGAATAAACAGAGAACTTAAAATTTGGTGGTGGAAAGTTTAAAACACTAAAATAGGATGACAAGACATCGAGCATGCAAGCTTCTTCTTTTTATGGTGGTTGACAATTGTGTAGTTATATAATACAGTTGGGTTCTTAAAAAAAAAAGGCGGGGATATTTGCAGTTTCTGCGTTATTATGGGGGTTTCCCCGTAAAATTATGAGTTTGGTTCTTTAAAAAAAAATCTGTGTTTGACTGAATCCGCAACTCCTCATCCGCGTAAAACTGGGGGATTACTGTATTTAGTAATATTATTGTGAAAAAAACATTCATGGCTCATCTGAACAGTTTTTAAATGTTATTCTCAGACTTTTGCACAGTTCTGTGGATAGTGTCTAATGGGCTGTAATGGATACTGACCACTTGTTTTATTCTCCTCCTCCCAGCTCGTAAAGATGGTCGTTACCGTGACCCCCCGCCCACACCTCCGGGGTATACAGCACTGACCATCTCAGATGTGACGGAGGGGGCAGCCCACGCTGGCAGGAGGCCGCCGGACTACACCACGGCCCTGCAGCGCTCCCGTCTAGTCACACACTCCCCTGACTCCCAGCAGCCCCCCACCGCGGGCAAGCCGGGGCCACCAGACCCCCGGGGCTCAGTGGAGGACCAGGCCCAGGAGATGGAAGAGGAGGGTGAGTGCTTGTCTCCCAAACTCAGAGCTCAGAGGAGGAGAGGCCCACACACAGCAGTGCCCCCCAGGCCATGAGTTACACACAACACCCCAGCAGGCAGGTAAAACTTTCCAAACTCTAGCTCTTCCTCACACACACCAGGGCTGCACGATATGGACAAAATACCATATTGCGATTATATTGCTAGATATTGCAATTGTGATACGTCTTATGTTTTCAAACACACTGGTAAGCCATTGATTTGATATGCATTATTTTGCTTATTTATTCTTGTTCATGTAAACACATTGATTTCGTACAACCACCGACAGAAAGCTGATCTGTAAAGTTCAAATATGGTCAGGATGCTTAAAGCACAATCGAATTGAACAGAATTCGTATGAGGGCTCATTTGCTTATAGCAGCTTTCTGCATTATCGCGATAAATATTTACAAACGGTATCGTGCAGACCTAACACACACACACACACACACACACACACACACACACACACATGCTCACAAGCTCACGCACGTTACCACACACACACATTCAAGTGCACACTCATGTACACTGCGTGTGCCTTTTGGCCACGAGCCTGCGCTGCATGCTGAGAAATCACCCATCCATGGCCCCACCACCATCACCAGCTACCAGTCACCACCTCATCTCACTCAGTGCATGTGTCGCCATGTAGAAGGCCTCACTCCACCACGGCAACTTCCCTCCCATCACTCTCTGCTCTGCAGTGTGTGTCGGCACTCTCTCATCAGTGCTTGCAGGGACATCAGTTCTGTTGTCTAGGATACGGACTTCTATTAATGCTTGCATACACACTAGCAACCGTGTGAAGTAGTCATGCTGTAAATAAGTACTTAAGAATAAAGAGCGCTTTCTGTGACCATGCTGTGTTGTATAAATTAGCAGTGCATGCATAGTTTGTAGATACTAGATGCATTAGCAGTGCTTAAGTATTTACCGTAGTGCAGAATAATTATAAACTCCCCAGCCAGAAAAAAATCACATGCATATTTCTTCTCTAACTCTTGGTTACATGTAGCATCTGTCTTGTCAGATATGAATTAATGTCTGACACCTTTCTCTCAAGATACTGTGCGTTTTAACTCACCCTCCTGCTACAGTCAGAGGAGTGAAATATCCAGATTTTTTTTAAAGGTGTTGTCTCGGTTTAGCTGTTTTTGCTTCTGCTTTTAGGTCAGTCTACTTCTATTTTAAGTGCTGGCTCCTCTCTTACCTACCTTAACATTAATGTGAGAGAAGTCCTGCACATTGCGTTTGTCTTGGGGGTGTTTAGTTGGGGTTAATAGGTGCTCAACTTGTATATTTATTAACACGTTCAAGTGACCGGTTATAGTCTTCGTTAGGGCTCTCTAGCTTTTTCTATTTGAGTAGTGTTTAATAATGGAGTCCAGGACAACTTTAGGAAGTTCCTTCATTGTGATTGCCAACCAATAGCAACATATTTTACGTTTAATAATTATGATTACTGTTGTTTTTTGTTATTATTATTATTATTATTATTAGCATTATTAGTAATAGTAATAATAGTGTGGTGTTGACATGTAGAACTTTTATTTGCTTTTGTTACTTTTGTATACAAGTATATTTTAATACAGTATCTGAGTACTGTTCCAAATATGTCAGTAAGTTTTAGGACTATGTGTTTATTTTTATAAATACATGACTTGGTCATATATTTTGGTGTGTACGTATATACTGACACCTCCATATTCCAGGAAGACACTTATTTACATTTACATTTATTTATGGCATTTATCAGACGCTTTTATCCGAAGCGACTTCCATTCCCTAACTACAGGGGGCAGTCTCTCCCTGGAGCAACTTGGGGTTAAGGGTCTTGCTCAGGGAACCAGTGGTGGTGCTGAAGGTAGGATTCGAACCCGTGACTTCATGGTCCGGAGGCAAGTATCCTACCCACTGAGCTACCTCCACCCTAAATATGACCAAATTTTTTTACTGTGGAAATACTATAGGCTAGGAGAACTCACCCAGTCTGTGGAAGAGATCTCTAAAATAGACCTGAGACTGTTGTTATTCTTACCTGACAAGGCTGATGCTGTTATTAAAGGAAAGAGACACCAGGGTTAGAAAAGAAACAATGCATCGGACCGTTTCTTGTCTGGTGAACTAATGCCACAGCTGTGTTTTGCAGCTTATTTCAGTCCTGTGTGACACTGGTGTGGTAAGACCAGCGCAGTGGAATGCATGTTGATGTTTGTGTTTGTTTTCTGACTTTTCTAATCTTTCTTCCTTCTTCCAGAAGATGAACAGGTGTCAGCTGTTTGAAGGGGAGAACACTCTCTACTGATGGACACTTGGCGCAGTGACCCGAGGTCCAATAAAGGGCCTTCGGATGCAGCCAGAATAACCAACCATCATCTCAGTGGCACTGCCTGTTTCTCTCCTCATTGGTGGATTCATCTCCCTTCCCTGCCTTAAATCATCATGAGGGGTTTTGTTGCCCTGCATGCTCAAATACTGTGAAGAAAGGAGGAGAATGGGGAAAAAAGAATGGAAGAAAAAGCAAATTACCTGGCACTTTGGAAAATCGAACTATTTAGCTTAAATAGAGAGAAAAACAAAAGACTGAAACTGAACTCGAACGAACACACAGCGGTGCGACATTCACGTAAAGACAAAACTGCCGTTGACAGTTACTGTTGGACACCATGGTCCTAAAAAAAAAATATCCTTCCCTTCTTCGCACACCGCCACAAACCGTTTTGTTTGCGCCTGCACTTTTTAGCTTATTTTTATAAAATGGGAACAGAATGCACACAGTTTCTTCGGTTCCTCTCATCTCTCTCTGGACTACAGGCACTCTGGAGCTACAAACTGTTCAAACACACAATCACGCTAATCGCTATCTCTCTCTCTCTCTTTCTCGGTCCCTCTCTCACTCTGATCACTCCGAAGTGTGTGTATCACTGTTACAGTATTACTTGTACAGTCGGACGGGTGGGACTGTGGGCGGTGATGTTAATGCACTAAATGAGGAAAGGAAGCACACTGGCATGACTGCCTTCCCGGAGCAGTTCAGGAGACTACTTCACTCTGTAAGGCACTACATCAGTGTAGAAACCCTGGGCTCTGCTGTTTGGGACACAGCCTTAACAGGACTGTGTTCCTCACTGGAAGATCTTGTCTTTGGTCAGTGTAGAGGTCGCACAGGCTCACCGATGGACTGATCATATCGGGTCTATCGACCAGAGTGCTGCCGCTTGGATGATTTCGAAGTAACTGGCAGGACTTTTTGGGTTTCTTGCACTTTTACATCTTCAATCTGTTCAGGCCTCACTCACTCTACCCACTACTGTTTGTTTGAGGTGGAGCGAGATCTACGTGTCACATTTTAGTTTGACTGGAAGCTTGTCCCACCCCGGCTTCACCCATGTTGTCCCTACTGAACTTCCACAGTCGTTTGCAGTCTGAAGATGAGAGGCTAAGGCAAAGTGCACTCAAAACCAAGAAAGAAAATTAATCAAGGGTGTGTCCACTTTCCACACATTTCAGAAGGATAAAATGCAGAGGCATCGCAGAGTGATGTGGGATTGGAGTGAGAAATCTCCAGAGCTGCGGCAGAGTTTTAGCCGGGAAAGGAGTCACTGTAAGAAATGCTACAAGCAGCTGCTCAAAAATCTACCCAGAACTGCACAGCACACCTTTTAACAGGCTGTGAGGTCCTTCACCTACCGAGGGTGAAGGACTGTGTTTTTTGTGTCACTGAAGTCACTTTTCTGAATTGGCTATCTGTTGGTAACACCTGCCTGTTACAGTGGTGTGCAGAGCCGCAGTCGGAGGGAAGGTGCTGCATCCTTCCTCACATCAACTTCATCTCAATCCAGTGTTGTGAGACCTTTGTGCCCAGTGTGTGGTGGCTTTTTGTGGTGCTATGTAGGCCTTATAAAGGCTTAAGTCACGCCCGTATGTACAGAGGGGGGTCCGGACCAGGCGAAACTGCTCAACAGCTAAAAGAACTGATGGGAAATTTTAAATAAACATGCTTCTGAGACTCGGTTTTGGGGGAAAGGGGATCATGTTAACCGACCCAAAGGCTGCCAAGCTGATTAAGGACTCGACGGATGAGAACAAGTCACTTTTATCGTTTATTTTTATCACTGAGTTAAGCTGATCACATTGATCAGTGGTTAGGAATGATAGACTTTGGGGGGGGGGTTGGGATTTAAAAAAAGAAAAAAAATAAAAGATTGCAGTGTTTTCCACTGTACCCTGTAATATCACTTCAATGTTTCTTTCTCTTCTTGCTGTATTTTTTTTTTGTTTTTTGTAATGGTTGCAATCGTTTCCAAAAAATAACAAAAATATCACATTTGTAAAGCAGTGGTTCTATAAATCATTCACTTCCATTAGAATTTTTGGAACTAGTCATGCTTTTTGGCGAGCTGAGTGGAGTCCTCTTTCGAAAAATAAGTTGCACAAAATGTACAAGCATAAGATAAATCGTAGTAGGTAGCGCTGCTACTCTGTTTGATGTGTGATGTCAAGTGAGAAGTGTACATTTAGCTGGTGAAGATTCTCTCATTCTTGACTACTTTTACCTGTACGTCTTTTACAAAGACAATTGGTGGAGTATGTATCGGTCGTTCTTTTCTGTCTTTCTTTCTTTTTGTATTTTTAATACAATAATTGTAAATATTGGTTCTATTTTTGTTGAATTGTAGAAATGTACTATGTTTATGCCTCAACATCCAGTTTATATGAAGCTGGGAATCAATAAATGCGACGAAAGGAATCCACTCATAGGTTTCGAACGCACTTATTATTTTATTATATTTTTTTCCCGTTTTCTCCCCGTCAAGGTTTTCTCTTTGGAATATTGTTACTTTAAATGACCTCTGGCACCATCTAGTGTTTGCACAAGATAAGACATGGAAGTAACTTGAAATGTGTATCTCATACTTTTTTAACTGACGAGTGTATGTCAGAATGAATAAAAAGACATCCATAACTACTCACTGTGTCTTCACTTCATCACTGACGGCTGGAGTTCTTTTTTCTCCGTCACATTCTCCGTATCATCCCTCACATTAAAAAGTAGAAGTGGGCTTTTGCTGTATCATTTTCATTCAAAATGTTAATTCCTTTACTGTGAGCAGGGTAACCCCAGTTTAACATGACCCCCTTCATTATTTACCAATTAAGTAATGAGGTCACATCAGATCTTGACAAATGTACTGAATTGCAAAGATTAAAAAAAATTCTGCATCATTTTATTCCTTTATTCACTTTTGTCTCTGAAGTGAAGATAAATTAGACCTTTGGGACATTCTCCCAAAAAATGGGACATATTCATGTTCTTCATATCGGCCCAGGAAGTTTTTTTATAGATGTTTCATCGTGAATACATGATATTCACTGGAGTGGCTGACTGATATCGCAATACTTTTAGCCATCATGTCGAATAATCTTCACTTACTAGTAAAATATAAAATTTTATCTCAGTTTTGTTTTTGCTTTGTTTAAAATACAATAATCCGATTAATTTGCAAAAATACTTCTGTATTGATTAAAATCTCATTATGAACAAAAAAAGACACCACATGTTTACTGAAATTAAGTGGAAGTGATAGAGACCTTTTTCAAGTGTGTATTAATAGTATTAACACTTTTTGATGAATAATAGGAATAACAAATACAGTAATACTAATGTGTGTGTGTTAGAATAAACGACCAGTTTATTTTCCTCATTGCACAGATTTGTGCATCATCTCTCCTGCAGAGATAGACATCAGTAACTGAACACTGTCTTGCAGATTGCTCCATCTTTAACCAGAAATCCTTTCTTTAAACAGAGCTGCTCGCTAGCAGGTACTGGCTCTGTGTGTGTGTGGCGTTTGCATGTTCTACTTGTGATGTGGGTTCGCATAGGATGCGTCCCTGTCTTGCACTCATATACCCCTTTTCCACTACACTGGTTCTGGTGCGAGGTGCCAAGAACCGGCCCGCGTTTACACTAGACAGGAGCTCAGCACGAGCCCTCATGAGAATACGTGACAGGCCACGCCCACTAAACAGAAACAAACATGGCCGAACTCAGTTCCTACTTGCTGGTCATTCTCCAAATTTGAGAATTTATTTCAGTATCCAAATGCAGCTTATTCAGCGGGTTATTAGCGTAGAAAGAGATTAGTCTCAGCCTCAGACGTCACGCCCACAGAACGTTGGCTAAACGTCTGATGCATATGGTACACTTAACTGGAAACA
>JBBPCW010000031.1:10310289-10322649 GCA_037974425.1 Phenacogrammus interruptus
GGGGGTGAGATGGAGAAAGTGAGAGAGTATGAGTGAGAGAGAGGGAGAGAGAAAGTGTGAGTGAGAGTGAGAGAGGAGAGAGAAAGAGAGAGAGTGTGAGTGAGACTGAGAAAGAGAGAGAGGAGAGAGAAAGAGAGAGAGAGTGTGATAGGGGCGAGGCAGGGAGAGAGAGGAGAGAGAGAGAGTGGTTTTGATTAACTTTCAGTTAACCTTTTAATCCTTTAATAAGCTGGTTTCTCATGGCTGTAAGCTCATTTATCTTGTTACTCAAAGATCATGTTTTAAAGACTGATAGATTTGTATTCATTTGTATCACAAACTTCTTTTTCCCTTCAATTTTGTCATGTTCAGTCCTACTTATTCGCTAAGTGTCTTCGATCATGTGGTAGGAAGAGGCCAGTTTTGCTCTTTTGTGGACATGTACGATATGGATCCCATGTAAACAGGGATTTCGTACATGAAGGCCATCTTTTGTTAGTTCTCTCTATAGAGACTCTCTTTCTCTCATTCTCCGGGTCGACCAGAGTAGGATGGATTCCACTTTTGAGTCTTGGTTCCTCCTGAGGTTTCTTTCTCCAGCTGAGGGAGTTTTTCCTCACCTCTGTCGCCTTTGGCTCGCTATGGGCTCGGACCTGGACTCTGTAAAGTTGCTTTGTGACAATTCGACCCCCAAAATATGCAAGGGTTACATCATTAGAATATCATTAGAATGTGGATCACCAGACGAGTGTTAGATGTTAAATGATCTATACATTGGCAGACAATGTGATGAAACAGTTAATAAGTGCAGTTAAAGTTAAAGGACAGTTTAGAGTTTGACTAGAATTAATAGAAGACCTGCACTGTTACAGATTCTTTCATCTTATAAAGGAAAATTGTCTTATTTGATGTATTTTCATGTACAGTTGTTCACTCAATAACTCTAATGATCAACAAGAATGAACTTTGGCATTTTATGAAATAAATGGATCAGTGGTGAAAACCTGTGACTTGTAAAAAGGTTGGGCTTATCTGTTAAGTGCCAGGTTTAGTAGGTGTGTTTGAGTTGGTAACTACGACACTGTGCTGGACACGGTTCCTCCAGGTCTGAAGTTGTGCACCCCTGTTTAATCAGTTTTAGGATACATGGCATCACATCAGAATCTCCCACATCGCATGCTGGACAGCCCAAGTTCTCTGGAGGCAGATTTTAATGAGCCTACAAAGCATCTAGTGATGCAGATGATAGCGTTAAAGACTTTTTTTCTTAAGACTCCCACCATGGCTGTTAAATTGAGAAAGGGTTTTAACCACAAATGTGGACTTTTCAATCTTGAGCTCATTCTCATGCGACAGGGTGAAAATGTATGACAAAAGAGCAGAAGAGAGTGAAAATGAGAGCAAAGGAGCAAAGACAGAGATTCAGCCAAAGTTATTATGAAAGATATTTTAAAAAGGTTGGGAAGACAGATAGGAAGAGAGCGATGAAGAGAAAGTATATATGTGTGTGTCTGTGTCTGGGGGCTGAGAGAGGCGAGGAATAAGACAGCATTGCTTTGCTATAGTGCATGGAGACACATGGGCAGCGATGCGTGTGCTCCAGTTAACTGATCGGTCGAACCGCACCGTGCAACAGGAGAGAGAGAGAGAGAGAGAGAGAGAGAGAGAGAGGCTGAAAGAGAGAGTGCAACAGCACTGTGTTGACTGGTTTCTTTTCTAGCACCATGATACTTTGCTTTTACCCACAGGGGAGCCAGATACAGGAAACTAAGCTGCAAAATCATCCTGTTTTAGAAGGAAACATCAAGTTGTTCATGACAATACTGCAGCAGCATCAAAGGTTAAACATAAAATGCATTAAATTGTGGTCAAATGATAAACTGTTGTGCTGAAGTATGACTGTCATTTTTCTTACTTACTTTACTGTAACTGCATTATAGTTTATCATACTCTAGTCTAATTGCAGTTCATAGTAACTGAAATAATAACTGCCCCTGCTATACAGGAATAAAGGGCATAATGGTTGAGCCATCAGAAACAGACATCATGATGGATACAGTTCCATAAAATCGGCCATTAAGTCTACAAGTCTATGTATAAGCTCCGCCCACTCACAGTGAAGTAGTGTTACTGTGGAGCTAAAATGTTGCAGGCTGAATGCCTGGTTATATGTATTTGTGATCATGGTTGTGACATCAGAAATATGATGGATGCAGTTTCCTATAATCATCCATTCAGCCAATGTTTTTAGCTCCGCCCCTTGTAGTGTGTTGTTGCTGTTTGTAGCAGTGTTGTAAAGGATACGGGGGAAATGATTAAATGTCCTGATAGATCATTACAGTTCTCTGTAGGATCCGGACATCTCAAAGGCGCGACTAAATTGTATTGTTTTCTAACAAAATATTTCAGTGCATACCGTTGAAGCTTCTTCCATACATTTCAGTTTAGGCTGCTTTTTGAATGAGGCATAATGCAGGACAGCCAATTATATATCGGTATAAACTGACAATTCATACAGTAAAGATTGACATTTCAATATAAAATATAGCTACAACTACTCAGAATACAGGTCCTATAAGCCTGAGATCAGACAGATTGCTTTTTTGTTGATTGTCTGATGTGACGAGTATTGATTGGTGAGTTGTTTCTGGTTGACATGATGGCGTGTCAGTGTGCGACAATCATTCTTCACATAAAAATGGCACAACATTATAGAGAAGCTTTGTTTTACAGTGTTTATGACAGGCTGATATTCTGAACATGTCCCACGCACTAACCCCGCCCATCTCTCGCTGTGATTGGCAGGACGTGATGGTGGTGGGTGAGCCCACATTGATGGGAGGGGAGTTTGGCGATGAGGACGAGCGTCTGATCACGCGGCTGGAGAACACGCAGTATGACGCCACCAACGGCCTCGACGATGACGATGACTTCACCAGCTCGCCGGCGCTCGGCAACAACAGCCCATGGGCCAGCAAGCCGCCCCCAGGCCAGGACAGCAAACCCGAGAGCACGGCCTCCCAGCCCTCCCAGTAAAGAGACACTACCCGCAGCAATGCCGCCACACCAACAGGGCGGCGCTATCTTTCTCTCGCTCTTTCTCTCACTCTTTCTCCTTCTTTTTCCACCAACAAGGTGCCGGCGCCTATGCTGGTGCTCAAGATCCAGCAAAATGTTTTAAAAAAACACCCACTAAATGTGTGCATGACTGGACACATCGTGAGTATTGCTCTATATAGGAGTGAACTATAGGAGTAACAGATCAGTAAATGAATTTGGATATTTCCTCACTTAATTAGTATTGAACGGCCACATAAACAAACATTAGTTACTTGAAAGAAGCTGAATTAGACAAATATAAGTGTAACTTTGAAAATAAAAGGTGGAAGTACTAAACTTCACAAGGCTATACCTTTCACAGTTTGAAATCTATATGTGCAGTAACCAACCAGTGTTTTTTTCATGATTAAGACACTAATGCTGCATTTAAATGATGATGATAGACAAAACAGTTGTTTCCTAGCAGGGGCAGTTTTTATATCAGTTATTATGCACTGCAATTACACTACAGTATGATGCACTATAATGCGGTTTCAGTGAAGTAAGTAACAGAAAAATGCAATTATACTTCAGTAAAGCAGTTTTACATTTTATTCAAATTTGTCCATGCAGTTGTTTAATCTTTGATGCCACCGCAGTATTGTCTTGGAAAACTGCAGTATTTTTTCAAAAGAGATGCCAGTAGTTAGAATAATGTTCTGTCAAGAGCTCAACTTGATGTTTTATTCTGGAGAAACACGCACTGAACACTCAGTCGCTATTATTTTATTGCCGTTACCATAGCAACGTTCACATAGTTCATGTACCACTGTTCAGTGCCTACCTGTAAACCCAGCGTAGGAGAAACTGACTGATGTACCTAATAGCTCCCTGAACTGGATCCATTTCTGTCACAGCCAATGGAAAATCAGTTCTTTGGACGACTTCACATCACACTGGTGTTATTGCACCCCATGACCCCAGATCAGTTCCAAGCCTGCAGGGTTTATAAGACTTTGATTTTTGATTTTGTTTTTATTGCAACTGGATTATAGGCACTGACACCTTGTTGGTAACAAAAGGGTTTCTTCTCTCTGACCTCACTTTCTACCCCAATGATGTAATTCTCCTGTCATGGTTTCAAAGGCAATGTCCATTTCCACCAGAGACTTTGATGGTTTCCTCACCAAACTTGGAGCGTCGCTCTGGGAGGCTGAACAGACTTTAATAGCAAAAGTGGTCAGGGGGACGAAGAAGGCCAAGAAAAGGAGGAGCCTGCATTAATGGTTTAGGAGACTAAAGCAACCCATCTAAACTATGGACGGTCACCAAGGTAGCAATACATCTACATGGCGATGGCAGGTTCCAGCGGTGCTGGGCGACGGCCAGTCATGGACGAGATGTTGGTTGTCTTCTCACTGGAGAGTCACTGAACTCTGAAAGCAGCCGCTGAGATCGACCCTCTTCGCAGTTACATCGTTTTCGGTTCTCTCTGCTTTATAATCAGCATCAGTTATTTTCATTCCTCTTAAGTTTCTTTCATTCATTTCACACTAACGGTGGTCGCGGTTGAGGGGGAAAGAGGATTCTGCAAATTGTGTAAAATTTACAGCTGTAATTTTACCAAAAAAAAAAACTATTATTTTGTTTTCTGGGTCTAACTGTGTTATTTTTAAGGACGTTGTGAATATTCTGTGATCTCCTTGTACTGTACCAATGAGGTTGGGACTCGTTCTCTGATCGAAGGCACATACTGAAAAGCATATCTGTCCAAATCTTACCTCTTTATCCCTTTAACAACCTGCCCTCAGACCGGGCTGTAACATGTTCCTGCATGATGTTTTGAAATCTGTAAAGCGTTTCTGTTCATTTCCCACTTCGGAGGCCATGCTGGGTTCAGTTCATCACTTTGGGGAAACTGATAGAAGGACCGTGGCTGTGTAAATAAAGACGCCGTCCGCTCGGTTGGATCCCATCGAAGGCCACTGACCCTGACCCATAATGGCAGCTTGTTTTGATTGACTTTCAGTGGGTGATGATTTTAGAGGGATTTTAGATGGATAACACTCTCAGCAGTGTGCGCCAAAACCAGAGTCCTTTTAATTATGCATAAAATTATTCATTTTTGGGCCAGTTATCAATTTAAGCTCTAGTAGCTCATGCACAAGTGGTGTTATTTAAGCAAAGATGCCAAGATTTACGACTTAAAGGGGAATTCCAGTGATTTTTCCAAATGATTTAAATCATTGAGATGTAAACAAAGTTATTCAGAATGATTTGATGTGAAGTGCTTTTTTCTAGAGAAAGTTATCAACGTAATTTTTTTACAGAGGTGGTGATAGGAGCCAGGTGTCCCAGAGGCATTTAATGCCTCTAAAAGCTACAATTTAATACAATAATCAGTTG
Organism: Phenacogrammus interruptus; assembly: GCA_037974425.1. Lineage (NCBI taxonomy): Eukaryota > Metazoa > Chordata > Actinopteri > Characiformes > Alestidae > Phenacogrammus > Phenacogrammus interruptus. The sequence continues at coordinate 10,315,714 of JBBPCW010000031.1, forward strand.
CATTAAATTGGAATGCATGTACAGCCTGGTGCCTGAGACATTGTTTCACTTTTGGACTAAAATGTATTTTTTAAATTCATTCCTGGCGGAGGGAGACATTGCAAAGCAAAAATATGTTCCATGATTTTACCATAAACATTTTTTTTAAATAATATAAAGATGTATAAAAAGCATCATAAAACACTCTTCTGCGACCCCTGGTTCCTATCACCACCACTGTAATGATGATGAAGATTGTGAAGATGATGATGGTCAGAAGGGTCGACAGCCAACCAAGACACGTATTCTGGGTCTGTTCCTTTGTGTTTTCATTGAAACAATATTTTTTTCCCTAAATAACTCGTACCCTGATGTATTTCCAAGACCAACAAAATGGAAGAGACCAATTCTGAAGTCTTTTGTTCCAAACTTGTATTATTAGAACTCTGCAATCTTTGTATAATATTTAGCAGAGGTGTTTTGTGTCATATCCAAAGTCTTGTATGTATGCTTTGCCATTTTGTGTGCCAATAAAACGTGCTTACAGGACGCTCTCGCCTGCTCTGTGTTCTTCAAGCCTGCAGAAGCCTTTGGGTTTTTACCTCTAGAGGTGGGCAGCCACTGCTTCAGTTTTATGGACTTAAGCTGCATTTGGAGTGGTAATATTATTGGCATTTTTAAAAAATAATATAATTTTTATTCATGAGAAATTAGGTTCAATTATAGCGAATCACATGTACTTCCAAATCCCTTTGGGTTAGGTCCTGTCACCTGTCACTTTAGAGCTTCGGAATGATAAGGGTAGTGGATAAAACACCACATTTCCAACGATGATGGATGCTGGAGTGTGTGTAAAATATCAGATGACTACTTTCAGTGTTGCATAAGTAACAAAACTTTTACTTTATTTTGATCTGATACTTTTTTGCTTCAAACGAGCATTCAGCCAGTTTTTCTCAGGATTCTAGCCAATCTGTGTTACCTTAAATTTCATTTATTTTTTGTAAGAGCTTAATACTCACTTGGGGTCTACGGGCATGAGGCAGGGACTCACCCTGGGCAGGGAGCCAGTCTAGCGCAAGCCACACACACACACACACACACACACCTATGGTCAATTTAGAATCCCCAGTTCACCTGACACATATGTCTTTGGACCATGGAAGAAATGGGAGACCCCAGATGGAAACCCACTCCACCACAAGGAGAACATGCAAACTCTACACACACACAAGACCAGGACCTGGTTTCAAACTGCCAACCCTGGAGGAGTGAGGCAACACTGCCACACACTCTGCCACCGTGGGGACAGTCTGAGTTACTTTAAGGGTGTAAATAAAGTGGGCCAGGTAAGAATTAGGCCTGGTGGTTAGGGAGGTGCCTCTGTGATCAGAAGGTTGTGGGTTTAAATCCCAGGTGGCACCTCTGAGGTACTGCTTCACTTGGTGAATGGGTTAAATACAGGGAAGGATTGCATGCTGTTCACACTGTGTGCTGTGGTGTGTTCACATATGACAGAATGGACATTTTACACTCTTATGGGCGCGGTCACAGTGTGGCCCCTGAGCCACCAACGCTGCTAATTAGCCATTGTGTTGATCTAGAACTTCAGTTACATAAATCTGATCAGACTAGACTGATGTTTTGCTGCACACTGAGATTTTCTACAGATTGTGCCATTATTAGCCTGAATTATAATGTGGATCACTAGATATCTTTAACAAGCTATTAAGTGGCAGCTAATGGGATGAAACAGTTAACAGAAATACCAGTTTGGCCCATTAAAAAGAGAATAATGTTATTTACATTAAATTAGAAGTACTGGAAATGTAATATATTGTTTCATGTGTTCACTGTTAACATCAGGCTAATAAAGTCAAAACTGGTATAAGCTGCTAATAAAAACAGGATTGACTGATGCTTTCTTCACTCGAGTATTTTCACCTCAAATGTGCTACATTTTCACAGAATGCTTCTTAAGGAAACTTGGCGACATGTTCTGAAGACGATATTAAACTTACATGTAGCCAGTCACCATGCTCACAACTTTTTTCCAGGTGCAAAAACTCGGTACACTTTCATCCAAGTAAAAAAATCTATTTGAATAGACTCTCAGCTCTTTCATGTGATCCTGTTGCTCCACCTGCTGGTCTTTCTTATCTTAGCCCCACAAAACGTGATCTTTTTCACCTCTATGTGACAAACTGCTCCCTTACATCTTCCAATCAGTTTCTGTCCATCCCTCTCTACAAATTAAAACACAAAGTTGAGTAAGCCTCCTGGAATTAGCTTAAACTAAAAAGTAGAACCTCTGACATAACTGCAATTTTTAAATATTATTTAAAACGCACTTGCTTTTGAATAATGTTTGGCTTCATCCTTTCAATAACTGATATTATTACACCTTGTTTTACTTCATACAACTACAGTAACCCCTCGCTTTTTGCAGGGGTTACGTTCCAAGAGCACCAGCATATAGTGAAAAACCTATAGTGAAGTGTGTATTTTTATAATTATGCCCCCAAATATGCTCTCAAATATTTTAATTTCATTTTAAACTCAGTTTAATGCAATACCCTTAAAGAAAATGTACTGATAACCTGGATTCATAAAAATATATATGTATATACATATATAATATATATTGTCACAAAATAGTGGAGGATATTTGCAGTTGCCGCGTTATTGTGGGGATTTCCGTGTACCATTATCAGTTTGGTTCTCAGGAAAAAAAAATCCATGTTAGACTGAATCAGCGACTGCTCTTCGTAAAAGTGGGGGGTTGCAGTATATATATTTACTGTCATTGTAAAAAAAAAAATGTTGTACAGCACTTTGAAGCAACTTTAAAAAAATTCTAAATAAATCTTACCTTACTGGACTTTTGGTGCACACTTCTACATTTGCATGTTACTCACTTAATATTCACTACAAATACTAGTATTTACTAGTTTACTAGTATATACTAGTATTCTTTGCTAACAATTACATTTACAGTGTGTTCACCATTTGAGTACCATTTTATGGGTTGGCTGGTGGCCTAGTGGTTAGGGAGTTGCCCCAGTGACCAGAAGGCTGTGGGTTCAAAATGCAGGACTGCTAGCGGCACCACTGAGGTACCCTTGAGGAAGGTACTGCTCCCTGAGTGCTGTATTCCTGGCTGCCCGCTGCTTCACTTGGTGAATGAGTTAAATACAGAGGAAGACATTCACTATGTTTAGACTGTGTGTAATAGTCACTTCACTTATTTGTCAGAAAATGTCACATTTGTTATTCATCACACATATATTTAACATTTATTTATAGGAGGTTTTTACGAGCTGTTAAGAGCTGAAATAGTGAACAAGTGAAAGTAAAGTTAAAGGATAGTCTAGAATGTGACTCTGTATCACCACACAACCAGTTAATAGGAGTCAGACATGCACTGTTACAGCTTCTCTCATCTTATGAAGGAAAATGTTTTATTCAACATATTGTCATGTATAGTTGTTCACTCAGCAACTTTACAATGTTCAGCAAGAATAAAAATCTCTAATTTATGAAATAAATGGATCACTGGTGAAAATCTGAGGTGTGATTTTGACTGTTAGCGTATATACTTTAATAAACATAAAAATCATATTTTTATATTTTAAACAAGTTTATATATTTTAAAGTACACTATAACTACAGTATGTGTCCTTATTTCTTCGATATTTTTTATTTTATTTCGTAATTGAATATAATACACACTTATATTCAATAAACGTCCGTTATTTATATTTGTTTACCTGTTAGTCTCTTTTTCTTGTTTACTTACTTTGCCGGGCTCTTTGATGTGATGACGTAGCCGCATTATTTTTTCCACCCGTTCTCTGACAATCTCCGCCTACCAGATACATTTATTGGCCATTGGCTAAGTCTATCAAAGCTGTTCGTCGGTGGCATAACCTCATAGCCAGTCCGTGTGCAGGATTCTGTAAGACATTAGCCAATTGTAGTGCAGGAAGGCGGGGCTTGTGTGAAAACGGGTGGGATACACGACAGCGAGTAGGGTGAAGATGGCGGACTCGTCATGTGTTGGGTTGTTGGAGGAAGAAGATTCAGAAAATGACAGCCCAGGCCACAGTACATGCACATGGCATGAAGCAGGAAGGATTCGTAAAGAGGTGCCCGTGACTGATACGACGGAAACGTTGGGTTTTTACGATCGACAGTCCGTCAAAGAGGAGCAGCGGGAGAGCTCAGGTGTGTGTCTGTTCAGGTAACGATAACGGCTGATACACAACATGGACAAAAATATGGGGACATACCTCTTATTTATTGAATTCAGGTGTTCCCTTACTTCCAGTGAGGGCCAATCTTAATGCTTCAGCCGACCAAGACATTTTGTACAGCACCATGATTCCAACTTTGTGGACAAAGTTTGGGGAAGAACCGTTTCTATTCCAGCCTGACTGTGTCCCAGTGCACAAAATCAAGCTCCATAAAGTCGCGGTTGGGTGGGTTTCATGTGGAAGAATTTGACTGTCCTCCACAGAAACCTGACCTAAACTTCATCCAGCACCTTTGGGATGAACTGGACCGGAGATTGCGAGCCAGGCCTTCTCGTCCAACATCAGTGCCCTACCTAATAAATGCTCTACGAATGAATGGATACAAACTCCAAAATGTGGTGTAAAGCCTCCAGAGAAGAGTGGATTATAGCTGCCAAGAGAGGACCAGCTCTGTATTAAAGTCTGTGTATTTGAATGCAGTGTCACTGTTAGTGTAATGGCCAGGCGCCCAATAACTTTTGTATATTTTGGTTGGTTTTTTTTTTGCTTTTTTGCGTATTTTGGTTTCTTTTTTGCTCATATTTCACAGCTGCACCATTTAAGGCGGAACTTATGCTACAGCCACGTGCTGCCAGTTGATTTTTGTTGCGTTTTCCAACTCACCGTTCATCTCCTTATTTTGTGTTCCTCCTTAAAAAGGCACCGACTCTAGAATGTAACTGATGCATCATTGAAGATGGAACCTGTCATTACAGTGAGAAGAAAGCATCAGCCAAAACATTGATGCAATATATGGACAAAAGTATTGGGGCCACTACACTGCATTCTAGTTTCCACTCTTCTTGGAAGATTCTCCACAAGATTTTGGAGTTTCTATGGGAATTTGTGTACCTTCATTCTTTAGAGCATTTATGAAGTCAGACACTGATGTTGGACGAGAAGGTCTGGATCACAATCTCAGTTCCAGTTCATCCCAAAGGTGCTGCACGGGGTTGAGGTCAAGGTTTTTCCAAACTGAACTTTTCCAGCAATATCTTTATGGAGCTCGCATTGTACACTGGGTCACAGTCGTGCTGGAATAGAAAAAAATCTTTCCCAAACTGTGTCGGAAGCATGACGTTATCCAAAATGTTTTTGGTCTGGTGAGGCATTAAGATTATTCTTCACTAGAAGTAAGGGGCCTAGGCCAAACTTTGGAAAACAGGTGGGTCCCATTACTTTTGACCATATAGAGTTATTTCATTGAGTGAGTCTAGAAGTGCAGAAAAAGAATGAACAGACAGTTGTAAATAAACATGCATTGTTATTTAATGAAACTAATTCAGTATGACTTCTGTTATACCCTCAGGTTTAAGCTCAGAATGTTTTGTTTGAACTGTGTCCTGTTTGTCACCACAGCAGCACCTGACAGCTGAGTCTTTTATCTAAACTGTAGGTTACCTTGAAAGGGAGTGAGATGCAGCAGCGTTGCTTTAACGCTCAGCACACACAATCAAGATTCGCATTTAATCTTCCCAAGCTTAAAGTGTAATGTTTGCAATGTGAACAATTCTTCCTCTGTGTTAAACCCATTCATCCAAGGGCTGCTTCAGTACAGAAGGAGAATTTCATGTGTGCTATGACAAATTTACACTTTACTCAAGTGGTGTGTGTGACACAGGAGCGGTATGTGTGTCGGGGTGGTGTGTTGGGACGATATCTAGTTCAAGAGCACCTCGGTGGTGCCGCTAGCAGTCCTGGGATTCAAACCCAAAACTTTCTGATCGCAGGCAACTCCCAAACCACCATGTCACCTGCTGTGGCCTAAACTTGAGTTAACCTTTCTAGGTGACTAAGGATATTGAGGTTAACTTGCTAGAGCCGATACAGATGTAGGAGGCGTGTCTGCCAGCTGTTGATCTGACACCATAATGCACACAGGCAAAGTACACATGAAATATTTACACGTTTAACAGTAAGATATATTGCGACTGCGAACATGAGGTTTACAGAATAAGAGTCTTGTTTTATATAGAAATCCTTGATTAATATTGATTATAAAATTAGAAGAAGAACAGTTCTTAAGATTAAACAGCAGGTTAGTATGACTCCTAAACCATTCATAATACTGTTGCAGCAAGTAATGTCTGAAGTACTATTTAGTCCATGTGCTCTCTGAAGATATTTTACAGATGAATAAAAATCCCTCTAAAAGAATGAGTCTGTTAATTACTTAATTGATCATGTTCTGATTCTGATCAGACAGGACCACTGTTTTTTTTTTTTTTTACCTAAACAACAGAAAATGCTAAAAAAGAAAATTGTGTAATCATAAAAATGTACATGGATTTTTAAGCTCTCTGCTTTCCCTGCCGAGATATGCAACTTGGAAGGTCTTGCTATTGGGACACCGTGGCAAGGTGAACAGGTCCCCTTGTGTTTATTGCCATAATAAAGAAGGAATAAAAAAAAAGGCGGAGGATGTTTGCAGTTTTCACGTTAAGGTGGGGATTTCCGCATTAGACTATGAGTTCGGTTCTCAAAAAAAATCTGCATGTGACTGAATCTGCGACTCCTCGGTACCTCGGTTTTTGGGTCACGGTTCGGTACGGTTCAAGATATAAGCAAAGTTAAGCAACAAAAAGTTCTAAAGAATGAAGCTTGGTTTGTTTTTGTGTATTTTAAGTAGAGCTGGGCCGTTATCGCCGGTAACGCACCCCCC
>JBBPCW010000031.1:10339965-10351397 GCA_037974425.1 Phenacogrammus interruptus
GCAGAGGAAGAATTTCGTGCTGTTCACACTGTGTGCTGTGGTGTGTTCACGTATGACAAATGGTCACTTTCACTTTGTGGATATCCTCGATTGTCCATCTCATTGTTTTCTCTACTGTTGCAATCAAACACACCTGTAAACAGAATGTCTCCCTCTCTTAAAACAAAAGCTTTTATTCATTACATATCAGGTTATTTACAAAAATTAGTTTTAGGTGTATATTTAGAGGGACTAGTTGTCCTCTATTGTCCAGTCTAATATGCATAAATTGAATGTTTTCGCCTCCTAAAATGACATCGTTTTTGTACATTATACATTGTGCTATTTGCGAAATGTATTTGTGCATTTAGCGAGACTAAACAAAAAGCAGTTGTCCTCTATTTTTATGTCCTCTCCTTTTACAAACATGTCAATCACAAACATTTTGTACATTATATATTTTTGCTATTTGCAAAAATGATACTTTATATATTTAGAGAAACTAAGCTTGGTCCACTCTCCTCTGCTTAAATTTTCCAGTGACTGATTGAGTCAGTTGTTCTCTATTGTCCATCTCATTTTTTCTCCACTTTTACAATATTACATGCCTCTTTTAAAATGCATCTAGCTTAGTTTCTCTAAATATCTACACAAAATAATAAAACATTATACATTTTGCGAAAATGATCTGTTTATCCGTATATTTATAGAGACTAAGCTTGATGCATCTTCTATTGTGCAGCTCCACTCTCCTCTGTTTAAATTTTCTTCTGAGCCAATGAGTCTCGTGCCCCGACTTCTCAACGGTTCTCGCGCTGGGTCCCCCGCCCTTCTCAGGCTCCGTAGCTGAGTGACGCAGCGGCCACGGTGCTCGATGATTGGTGGGTTTCAATAGTCGCGGGCTACTTGAACTGGGACAGGAGCAGGAGAGGATCAGGGGTGGAGGAGTTCAGGAGGACGTTTCTGGTGTGTGCCTGAGCTTTTAGCACGATTATGGCGCTTTTTGTGTAGATGCGGAAACGTTCTAAACATTTTGTTTACGTTTGTGACGGTTCGTAAGACGCAGGAGCTTTAAAAGACTCTTGTTTAGTCTGTCTTAGCAACGAGCTGCTTCTGTTTTCACCTGTGGTAGGTCCCTCTATGGTTCTTCGTACACATTGAGGAGCTTTAATATCGCTTTCAGATTCCTCATGTAGTCGTATCGTGTTCACTACTGCTTGAAGATCTTATTTTCCTCTGTAATTCTGGATTTTGTGCTTCATTTTGGTCTGCAGGACGAGTTTTTTTGCGTCAGGTTACAGAATGTCTTCTAGCGAGCTGGGAAACCAGGAGAACAGGCTCTCTCTACGAGGTGCTACCAAGAACAGACTGGAGAACCAGGAGAATGTGAACCCCAAACCCAACAGAACAGTTCTGGGTACTCTGGAGAATAACCCCAGACGACAGCCCGCCCTGAGAGCCTCCAAACAGGTCTGTTAGCCCACCTGGACCCATTTATTAGCCTAAAATGTGCATTTTTGCAGCTTAATCTAGCGCACAATTCTGCACGTAAATGTGCTTGAAGGTCGTTTTTTGCCTTATTTAAGTCTTCCCTCGTGTTTTTGTTTAGCTGAGGGGCTTATGTTATTGGCTAGCTTGCATTAGCACTGCTAAGCTAGACCCTTTTGTGTTTGTTTACAAGTTTATTTTTGGTCTCAAACAGTATAAGTTGTATTTCTGGAGGGTTTAGACATATATTAGTTTATTTAACGTTCTTACAGAGACGTAACTTTCTTTAAAGTGCCTTGATTTCTTTCCTCAACACATAGACCGCCATTTTAGCAGCTAGCCTGAAGTGACATTAGTCTCTAGCTGATCATGTAAGATGTTTTTAAAACAAAACATGTGCACCCCATAGACTGGTAGCTTGTGTATTTTTGTGCTTAATTCTCATGGTTTAGTTGCGTTTCAGTTAAAACTGCATGCTTGAACTGAGCCTTTGTGTCTTCCTGTTTTACAATCTCAAGAAGCCCTTAATGCAGAACTGTCCCTGTTTCAGTGGTCATATATATGTGGCAAACTGAATGAGATGAATGTATTAACATTGTTGCTAATAAGGACCGTGGTTAGTTCCAAACTAGACACGATGGTCTGTAAGATGCCATATTGGTCATTACAGACTTGCACATGTGGTGGGGTTTTTTGTTGTTGAAGTGAAGAACCCTCATGTCAGTTGTGTAGTGGCCTAGTGAATGAAACCTTTTACTTTGTTCTGCTTTAAGTAACAAGCCTTATTTTTACTGCCAAAGTAGTCTGGAAGCTGTTTAAGAGACCACTGCAAAATTTTGGAATTTTTCCAATAGATTTGAAGTCTTATCTAGATTACTTGAATTGGCCTTAAATTTCAAATCTGAAGGTTGGGGGTTTTTTTGTTTTGTTTTTAAAGGTCTGTGTGCCCCAAGCCCAGCCCTGTCGGTTGGAAGACCAGGGCAGAAGCCATACAGAGAAGCCCCCAGCCAAACAGCCTGCTTTTCAGATTCACGTTGATGAACCGGATGGCACCTGCTCAAAGACACAAACATCCACGAAAAAAGCCACCGTAGAATGCTCTCCACTTGCCCTGAATCCCAGAGTCACACGGTTAAGGCAGCCCCTTGCTACCATCGAGCTGCCTATGGATCTCAGTTTTGGTAAGTGGGGAATGCTGCTGTGCCTACATTCAATACTCTTGGATGCATCATGACTTGGATTTGAAACTCCTCCTTTAATTTTTTAGATTCTCCTATGGACATGTCTATTATCGAGTCTGAAGAGCGGCCGGCGAATGTAAACGAAGTTACTGAATATGGTGCTGAAATTCACACACATCTGAGGGACGTGGAGGTGTGTTTCATGTCTTGACCTTTGGATACAAAGCTATGGGTAAATGGGAACTGCTGTCTAATACTTGTCTGGGCTCTTTCAGCTTAAATGCAGACCAAAAGCAGGCTATATGAAGAAGCAGCCAGATATCACAAACAGCATGCGTGCCATCCTGGTGGACTGGCTGGTGGAGGTCGGAGAGGAGTACAAGCTCCAGAACGAGACCTTGTTCCTGGCTGTGAATTACATCGACCGTTTCTTGTCGTCCATGTCTGTCCTGAGGGGGAAGCTTCAACTGGTTGGCACTGCAGCGATGCTACTGGCTTCGTAAGTGTGGTTTTGTTCTATTTTTGTTGCGCTCCATCTGTCTGGTCTTGCTCACAGGCCTTCTGTCCCACTACAGGAAGTTTGAGGAGATCTACCCCCCAGAGGTGGCGGAGTTCGTTTACATAACGGATGATACCTATACAAAGAAACAAGTGTTAAGAATGGAGCACCTAGTGCTGAAGGTCCTCTCCTTTGACTTGGCCGCACCGACGATCAATCAGTTTCTCACCCAGTACTTTCTACGACAGCATGTCAACAATAAGGTGGAGAGCTTGTCAATGGTGAGTAAAGTTACTTGAATATTTGGTAAGTTGGCTTGTGGTTCTGTGCTTTTAATTCTATATAATTTCAGTTTCTTGGAGAGCTGAGTTTGGTGGATTCAGACCCATTCTTGAAGTACCTTCCATCTCAAACGGCTGCTGCTGCCTATACGTTGGCAAACTACACTATTGCAGGGGGTTCGTGGGTAAGTTAAATGTATGTAAACATTATGTTCAATAAACATTTCTTGATTCCCTCTTAGTCTTTTTTTTTGTTTTTTGTTTTTTCTTTTCCCCCTCAATCTTAGTCAAAGTCCCTTACTGAGATGACCGGCTACACATTGGAAGACCTTATGCCCTGCATCCAAGATCTGCATCAGACCTACCTCAATGCTGCACAGCATGCACAGCAGTCTGTCCGGGAGAAATACAAGAGCTCAAAGTAAGCCAAAAGGTGCATTTGTTCATGCTGTGTTCTTAAACTGTTGTGATGTGCCCATCTGATCAGTGGCTTTTCATTTTCTAGGTACCATGAAGTGTCTCTCATTGACCCTCCAAAGAAGTTGGCGTTGAACTGATCCTGCCCATCTTGAATCTTTTTGCCCTCCAATTTCAGACTCTAACAGGAATTGTGTACACATTTTTGAGATGTTGCATATTCCCTTCAAATTATGGATGCCATATCCTTTAAGAGGATGTGGTGCAGTTATTGCTTCATGTATATTTTTGTGCAGTCCTGTAGGATTGCTTTTTTAATGCTTGATGTACCTACATATTTTGTACAGAAGGTAATCAAGCACTGTTTTTGATCCTTTTAATTTTGATACTGACACCAGTGGTGTTCTTTACACACTTCACAATGTAAAGATCCTTGCCCCCATGACTTACTAATAAACCTTGCCACTGGTTTTCTAGCATACTGCCATGAGTGTTTTTTTTTTTTTTTTTTTTGGAATGGACTGGATTAAGGGTTCTGTATACTTGCATATTATGTTTTCTGTACTTGTTTCAAGCTACTCTGAGATCTTAATTGCTTATGTAGCTACAAAAGTAACACTACACAGCACATAGTGTGAAGTGATTCTTCCTCCGTATTAACCCAATCACCAAGTGAAGCAGTGGGCAGCCAGGAACACCGTACCACAGTGTGCTGGGATGGTACCTTGTTCAAGGGTACCTTAGAGGACCCTCTAGCCATTGGGGGAATTGAACCCACAATGTGAATGTCCAAACCTTTTGGCCACCAGTCTAGTTGAATTCATAATTTGCAGGTTCAGAAAGTGTTCATGGGTCATATTTTACTGATCTGCTACACAGCTGTGATTGTACATCTTTATCTTGGTTTAAAGTAGCAGTTTTGAGGTCTGCATGACTACAACTATTGAATTAAACTCAAATGCTAATCTGCAGGTTTGTAAAGAAATGGGCTTCCTGATTTTTGTTTAATTCAAGAGAAAGTAAAGATTTTATTGACCTCAAAGGTGTAAGAACATTTTATGTAAGTGAGCAGACATTCTCTACTGTGTTTGCACCCAGTGCAATTGGTAACTTACAACTTGAATAACAGACAGCCTTTGGGCAAGTAAGAATGCAAGGCAAACAGTAACTTAGGCTTTTAATTAGATCAAGTTTATTGATTAATTCACAAACATGGCAAATAACTGAAATATAAACAAAACAAGGGCTTTTTATTAGGTAATAGAAATGTACTCACTTTGAACAGTTTACATTCAAGGCAAGAATATTTCAAAAAGGGAGCTGCAGGTATTGAGGCAAATGGTTAAAACTACATCTTAATTTTACTGGTTCTATTTAAAAAGGGACATCCAAATGATCAAATCCTCCGATTTCCAAATTAACCAATAGCTGATCACTAATGTTTCGAATGTGATCAGATACATATATGGCATTTAGCAGCCACTTTTATCTGAAGCAACTTCCATTCTCTACCGACAGGAAATAGTCTCCCTGGAGCAACTTAGGGTTAAGGGTCTTGCTCAGGAACCCAGTGGTGGTGCTGAAGGTAGGATTCAAATCAATGACCTCTTGGTCCAGAGGCAAGTATCCTACCCACTGAGCAACCTCCACCATACCTTGAGATACATTTCAAAGTAATCCAGCCCCAAACAAACTACAATTGTAAAAATGGAACAAATGTTAGCTGAAACACACATGAATGACAATCTTTTTCCCTGCATGAGAACATCTAAAACAGTATCTACCTATTAATTAATTACTCTAAGCTTAAATATTTTCATCCAATCCCATAAGAAAAAGACATACATACATAGCCATTTATAAATAATCTTTCAAAAGCTCTGAACAAAGACCGGTACTGGATTCAAAGGTAAAATCTTTTTCCTGCATGTCTTAGATTCAGCGTTTTCCCTTCCAATCAGTGAAGTCTCCCCAAAGTAGTCACTGCGTTCTATTCAAAAGAAGAGATCAGCAGGAACTCGACCTCTGACTTCAGAGACCTTGTCAGCCTGCTTATAAATCTATCTTGGAGATCCTCCCTCCTACCTACTCATTTTGTAGGAGCATGTATGTGTGCATGTACGTATGAGTGTTTGTATATACACCAATGTGTGATGGTGTTTAGGAGCATGTGTTTATACAGAGAGACGAGGGTTAGACTCCTGTGGGGGCCAGGCGGCTAACGAAGGCAATGCTATTGAGGCACATTCTTCTGAAAAATGCAGGACAGGCGGGTTTCATCACAAAATGCTCCAGCAGAATCCTCAACTCTGTGAACAGGGTCCTGTGAACAAGAAATAAAACCATAATCCAATACTACACGTACTCTAGACAGTGCATGTTATAACACGAGTCATTCATAACACTATAAACAAAAATGCAAAGAAAGAAAAATGAACTTACCGACAGTAGGGGTTTCGTCTGGAGGCATAACGCAGAGTGAGGAACCGGTAGTAAATGAAGGGCTGCAGCAGACTGCCCTGTCCACTGAAATGGTTAAGAGAAGGTCATTCACAAGAGCAGACTCAAAGGCACTTATTCATTTAATTAGTTATTACTATCAGTGATTTTTAAACAGAATTATAAATAGAGCTTATAAAGGCTGTAAAGACTTTAAGTGATGAGAGTTCTCACAAGTATAGTAATTTTTTAAAAATGTAAGCTAAGGCAAACTGATGATTACCTTGTTAGTTTATTTTTAACAAAAAAGTAAATGATTTGTGTCAATGGCAAATCCTTTCAAAGGACTTTTAGCATGTTTCTTAAGCGAAGTGATTTATAGCAGCACCTTGCACATTTGTGGTGCACCCTCACACACTCCACCTGCCTAAAATATACTGTCCTGGGCTGTGTTGAGCACAAAAATATCTAGTAGAATAATCAGACATTTGAGTTCCAGACAGAAACAATTGTTCTATTTAAATCTCAGTACAGTAAACCGCCAGGATTGGGTTACGTTTCAAGAACACCAATGCATTGTGAAAAATTGCAAATATGTGATATTAAAAAAAAGGCTATTTTTATGGTGTAAACCCTAAACATGCCCCCAAATATGCTCTCAAAACACGTTTTCATTTTAAACTCATTAGCCTTCAAGGAAATGTAAAGGTAAACCCGTACTTGTACTATTCAGTTTATACTGAACTCCTATAGTGCTAGAATGTAAATACAGATATTACCCCTGTATAAACTGTACTGTAATTCATTCACTGTCATTTTCTTTGGAAAAAGCAGGTAAATACAGTAAAAAATTTACTTAATTTAGATTAATCAAAATACAGGGCTTGAAAAAAAAAAACAACAACATGAGAATACTCAAGACACTCCAGGTGCTCCACGGGAGATGCGTCACAGGGCAACAACGAATCAGCAGCAAGGAGAAATAAATAGCGTTCTTGGATTGGCTACTTTCAAACCTCCCGCCACTGAGTACAGCGGTATTTCACCATCCCAGGACGTATTTTCTTTGTTTTTCTCACAGTACCAAAACATTTATACAGTTATATTTTATATGGTAATGTAGCTGAATTTATGTTAATACTGATGTTACAATATGAGTAAATTATATTTTCCTTAATAATATAGCACTAAAATACATGAAAAATTATATATTGCCACAAATAAAAGCTGTGATGTCCAGGCCTTGTCCACCAAAGCCCCTCGTGCTGGTTGTTTATGTTTTGGGCAGCGCTGAGCAGTGGAGGCTCATTCTGTTCAAACAACACGAGGACGAGGGGGTGGTGGTAGATGAGGCCCGGACGTCACAAAAGCAAATCAAAATGCAGTGGGTATCTGCAGTTTCCGTGAATGTGCGGGGGTTTCCGCAAACGATTATTAGATCCCAGAAGACTGGTGTTAGAGCTGCAGCTATAATCAATGCAAATATACAGGTTACATTTACCTGAACAGCATGAAAATGGTGGCTGGCATCAGGAAAATCTCATTGCAGGCAATGAATTTGAGGATGTTCAGTTGATTGGCTGTGAGCTTGTTCAATAAGTTCCTCACAAACTGAAGGCTGTCTGGACCCATTGTCTAAAGGAGGAAAAAAGAAAATGCAAGAATTGAGAGGATTTTTCACACTTATTTGCATAATATAAGTGCAGGGGGTCTTCGGGTTACAACAGTCTCGACATACAACCTTTTGAGTTTAAGACGCTCAGTCCTATAACGAATTTGGTTATGTGTGGCGGAGGAACACACAGTAACGTGCCGTATGAGTGAGGGAGTTGGCGGCTTCCAGTATGCTTACCTGCGCCATTTTGGACTGTCAAAAGAACAAGTGTTCTTATACTTATTTTTGGTCATTTTTTCTGTCACTACAGTAAACAAAGACAGTATATTTATGTCCTTTTCATTTTTCTGTGCTTTAGTTGTGTTTTTATGTTCTGATTTCACCTATAACTGTTAGGAGAGGTAACTAAGGTGTTTGACTAAAAACTAAATTTGGGTTACATGACTGTCGTGGGAATGGATCTGTGTTGTAACCCAAGGACACCCCGGAAATAAAAGCTCTTTTGAAAGGCAAGTCATAACTAAAGCAACTCACATCAAGCACCTTCTTGGTGTATGTGCTGGCATGAAGAAGAGAGAAGAGGAACACAGGGAATATGCTCACTGAAAACTTTGGTAAAGGAAAGACTTTCACAACGGTCACAGATTTTTCACAACAATTTTAAAGCAGTGACTTCTCTCCACTGTTAGACTCTCAAATGGTCAGAACGTGTCTAGCAGGGTAGCAAAAAAGATACTAGTGATGGGGTGAGAGTTGACAAGAATGAGTGAGTAGAGGAGGTAATGGCAGCTGTCCTCCTGCAAAGCCTGGGCCAGAAACGCCCGGCTAAGCTGGAAGTGAGGCAGCCTTTGGTGAAGACGCAGAGCGCTGGTCAAAGCATTGGCTAAGAGCGCCCTTTGGTAGAAATTGGCAGCAGCCACAGGCCTGAGAAAAAAACAAAGAGAAAAATAACTTAGCAAGCTTTCTGTCACAATCAGAAGGATCAATTCAGTATGAAGAGACATGACCTTGTGGTTTAGAGGAATAGAGAGCTTCTGATTCAACATTTTTTGTAATGTGGCAACCATAAAAAGGATCATTGTCCATTATCTGGTAGAGATTGTTAGATGACTGTTAGATGAGGTTACTAACCCAAGCAGAGGAAGAATAAACATGATGGAGCAGTAGACAGTGAAGAGCCGCGAGAGCCACATGGCTGTCTCCAATTTGTTACTCAATAAGAATTGCTGTAAAACACACGACACAATGTTATTTTAGTATTCTGGAAAGGTTTTGGGATTTGATTCATGCTGAAAATCACTCAGTGGTTTCATTTTACGAAATTAAAAAGAGAACCATTCATAGATAAAATTTCCAATTTAGACAACCATCATTCTGTACTACTCACCACAGGCCCAGTCTGGGGCGGCGTTCGCTGCTCTGTATCAGCCATCCTTTAAAAAAGATTTTTGGTCTTTGTTCTGACAATGAAGAACAAAAACAAATATTAAATTTAGGGCTAAAGACATTCTAGCAACCATCTGTAGTGACACAAAGGGGATCTTAAATTATACAGAGTATATATGACCTGCAATCAGAGTAGTGCAGGAACTGTATTGGATGAATGAATGTATAATGAAAATTTGAAAACTTACATTATTGCACTTAGTAGAGATCAGTGGAATACAAGTCCATATTACTTAGACACTACTGCTTGCTACTAAAAAGTGTA
Source organism: Phenacogrammus interruptus (assembly GCA_037974425.1). Lineage (NCBI taxonomy): Eukaryota > Metazoa > Chordata > Actinopteri > Characiformes > Alestidae > Phenacogrammus > Phenacogrammus interruptus. The sequence goes on from JBBPCW010000031.1 coordinate 10,349,576, forward strand.
AAGTGTCCATTTAGTCATATGTGAACACACCACAGCATGCAGAGTGAATAGCAGGAAATTGTTCTCTGCCTTTAACCCATTTAGCAAGTGAAGCAGCAGGCAGTCATGAAAACAGCGCACCTCGCTCAAGGGTACCTCAGTGGTACCACTGGCAGTCCTTGGATTCAAACCTACAAGCTTCTGATCACAAGGGCAGCTCCCTAACTACCAGACCACCAGCTGGTACTATTTGCAATCATGTACTCCTAACCACCATCTGTGTCGTTAGTAATTTACTTAACTAAGTTACTTATCTACAGTATTTATACATTTGTATATATGGCATGGTGTATTTCATATAGTTTTTTCCTACGGTGTTTTGTATATTGAACTTTTATTTTTATTGAACTTATTTAGATGTATATTTTATATTGTTCTTTTCTCATAAGCAATTTCCTCCAAGATCAATGAAATTTTCTGATTCTGATTACTCTTATTACTTACAACACAAAACTAGCCAGTCTGTGAATCTTGGGAAGCAGTGGGCTTCTCAGTAGAATGGATTATTACATTATATTACATTATAAGATGGTCAATTATTTTGATATTAAATGGGGAAAAAAAACATATTACTACACCAACCAGGAACACAATATTAAACCTCGTGTCAGCAAAGGTTTTACTGAGCTATAAGCTCGTCTGTGTCACTGTCAAATTATAGTTAATACAACGAAGCCAGCATTAATACACCCAAATGTGTCAGTAACAAACCCTATATGTGTCTAAATAAAGGTGTTAATTTACTTTAAGCAGCTAGCAAGCATGACCAGCAGGTTAGCACCACATGCTAATCCCTTTTCTTTCATTTTTGGACCAGTTTGTGAATATAAATTACATTTTACTGTGTCATATTTTTTCATGTCTAATATAAACTAACTACAATAAATTCGTTCATTCATTCATTCATTTGGACCTAAAAACTAGTAAACACCAGTGGTTGGTGATCATGGAAACATCTAGAAAAAATCAACTTTGCTAACACATGCTAAAGCTAGCCAGATCACAGTAACGAGCCGTTAGAGCCGTTGGAACCACACAAAATATAATTTTATCCAAAAAGACCTTAAGTATAAAGAAACATCCTAAATTTCAGTACCTGTGGTGTTTTATAGATGCTCAGAATAGATTTCTTCCGAGACCAGGGCTGATCAGCTGACCTTGCAGCTTCTTTCTCCCAGTGCTACCAGCAGTTCAGAGGAGCCTTACTGCCACATACTGGAAACCGGTTCGAAATACATCAGGTGAACAAAAGTATTGGGACAGTCAGGGTTTTTTTTCCCAGGGTTCAATCATGTTTTTATTTTTACATTTTTAATAATGTCGTTGTCAAGAGTAACATGTCACACAGACTGTTTTCTCCATTGTGTTTTATCTCATGTGCAATTTTCTTGTGCAATATTCTCAGATATAAAATTCTCAGATAAAAAAATCTCATCTCATCATATTTTAATTAGCAATTAAAAGTAAGAATAATTCTGTGTAATAAAAATATATACACGACTATTTTGTAACTTACTGCTGGCCACTTTATTCTTAAATATTTCAGTCACATATAACTCTTCAGCATCACTAGGCTCCAACAAAATTAATAAATGAATATATATACATTAATTCATTTGTTCAGTCTTTCATTCATTCATTCATTCATTCATTTTGTATCTGTGTATTTGTGTTTGTGTGTTTGTGTGAATTTGTGTATATATCTGTATAAATATGTGTGTGTGTGTGTGTGTGTGTGTGTGTGTGTGTGTGTGTGTGTGTGTGTGTGTGTGTGTGTGTGTGT
>JBBPCW010000031.1:10375513-10389499 GCA_037974425.1 Phenacogrammus interruptus
TGTGTGTGTGTGTGTGTGTGTGTGTGTGTGTGTGTGTGTGTGTGTGTGTGTGTGTGTGTGTGTGTATATACATTTGTTTGTCACAGCTTAAACATCGGCCCAGCAGGTAACGCTACAGGCTTTGTGAATCTGTTCATTCCTGCTGGAACACAGTCAGGCAGCGCCTCAGTCTTGACCATAGAGGCTCAGTCAACTGCAACTCGTCAATCAAATTTTGCCATCCTTCGTGTGTCCGTCATCCAAAGGGTAAATCATTTTTTTTTTAAACTTTCAAAGAAGGTAGTTTTTAAATGTTATTCACATATAAGACTGTAATTATCTATTTAAAGGAATATAATATGAAATACAATGTCTTATGGTTTTAAAATGTATTTTAATTTCAGGCAGTCATTTTAGAATCATCTGTTCATCGTTCTGAATACATTTTATATAATTTGTTTATATTACAAGGCAGGAAACAAGACCTAATTTTGTACTGGCATCATTTATAGTAGTACATTTATAACTGAACTGGGCTGTGTGTTGTTTATACAGTAGATATGAAGCTTTACACTGTCCACTCAGTCTCTTACTGTTGCATTCACCCTAGTAAACTGGAAGCGTTTTCACCACAATACAACTCTATTTAATTTTTAATATATTTTAATCTTGTCATGTTGCTAAAAGACACACTGTTCATGTGGTTAATGTTGTAGTAGAAAAACACCCCCACTTGTTCACTGTTGTGTGTGTATAATACAGTAAATAATATCTAGTCAATAGATGTCATTTACTGTATTACAATAAACAGAAACTCTCATTGCTGTCACACTATATATTCCTCACAAATTTAATCAGATGCTCTGATGTCTACATCCCATATCTATATTCTTATCATTTATGTTAATGTAAAGTTTTTATACTGAAGAAAATCAGTGCTGTAGTATATAAGTTCTCACTTGGTGGTGGATTCTCCAGCTATAGACATTACTTTATGACTGAGTGTGTATTGTGTGTTGCTCTGCAGGACATTGACATCATTCCCCCGGTGTGTCGTGTGGTGAATGAAAGTCTGGACTGCCCCGCCCCATGTGGGAATGCGACGTGGGAGGTGATGTTACTCATGACGGACGGAAACGGCACCGGACTCCAGGATCCCCGCATTTCAGTCCTCATTCCAGACACGGCAATCAACCAGTCATCAACTGCAGTCATCGAGGAGGTTCAGGAGGAAAATGGCAACAACGCCACTTTGTTGACCTATAGAGCGTCCTGCTGTGTGACCAGTGTGGAGATTTCTGCTGTGGACAAGGAGGGCAACGTGGGTCGGTGCAAATTCAGCATTAGGCGTCCCAGCACCACGGGGGCTCCTCAAACAACGAGCCCTTCACAAACCTCCAGTACCATCAATCCAACTTCCACAGGCCCTCCACACACCACCAGCAGGTCAACCTCCAGCATCAACACAACTTCCAACAGCCCTGGAACAAAAGTATCACTCTGGACCACATTAACACTGCTGGCCCTTACAGCTCTGCTGCTCTAGTACACCCTGTAGGCACTTTGCACAGACCAGCACTTTATGTACTTGTGTCAATACACACAAGCCAAATGATGCACTTTCCTACTATTTGAGACAAGATGCAAAATCTTTGTGTACGAACACAATGTAATTTTTGGTTTTGTCTAAAACAAAAAAATAGTTTGTAATGACAAACTGAAATAGTATGTGTTGTGTTATGCAGATATGGGAAAACAGTATATTATATACAGTGTCCTGTATAATGAAACTTTTACTGCATTTTACATTGTGCAATGGTACTTTTACAACACTGTGTTGTCTTTATTACAGCCAATTGTAATCAAGGCAGTTATTTTTATACGCTTTTTGATGATATGAAATACAATTTGAAATACATGTCAATTTGTTTGGTTTGGTTCTAAAGTTTCTGCAGTTTAAGATTAGATCAATTATGGTAAAATTGTTCAAATAAAAATATGCAGAACAAAATTGCTCAACAAATGATTTATTTTATATACAATCAGAGCAAAAATGAGGAGTTAAAAAAAAATAAAAATACTGAGATTTCACACTTGGCCTAGAGAACCACTTCAGTTTGTTAGAAAGCAGGTATGGACACAGTACGATGGAAAGAGCTGAGACAAATAATTGAGCTTATTGTACTTTAAAGCAAAAGATGTTTTGCCACTATTTACAGAGTGACAAAAAAAATCAACAAAACCTCACATGTTTAGGTTCTGTCTGCAAAACTCGAGTCACAGTTTGATTAAAAAGAAGAAAATCAGAGGGTAAAAATCCTTCAATGTACATGCAGTTGTGCTTTGTTGAAGACCTGCATGAAACACAAGTTGGCGAATTCCTGCACATGGAATAACATATAATGTGTAAAGTTTACATCAGTATAATAGAAGCACTAATGAAGTTTTGATTTAGAACCAAATGATATGATGATCATCGGATGAGTTTTTCAGTTACTTGTGAGAACCATGCTAATGCTCTTCAAGGGCACCTATAAACGTTTTCCAAATACTGACATAAAGCTACATAAGCTCAACATAAAGGCTTAGTCCAGTGTTAGATATCATTTGTAGCTTTTGTCCATTATGAGGCAATTCCACCTCAGTGAGTATTAAAACCATTCATGCTAGTTGGAATAAGCCTTTATAAACATCTATATAGGTTTATGTCATCATGAAACCTGTGTGTACCTTCAGTTATGCCTTTCTCAAGATTTCTACAAAATAAAAGTATGAAATCGTAGTTTAAGGTCATTGCTCTAGTTTTTATGATCTGAACCCAGAATATAAGAAACATGAAACTTTATGACAAGGTGACAGACATTATGTTAAAAGGACGCTGTTCTTTGTTGAGTTGTGATGTTTAAATACAGATGTTTAAAATATTATTTAACCTCAATGTATCCAGGTTTCCATTCCTCACTCCTGTAACTACAGACCTGACATAACAGATTCAGAGTAGTTATTAAATAACTAATAACAAACTGACGGCTAATAAGTTTGTTTGTTATTAAGCCCAAATCTGGACTGCAGTGGTGATTCACCATTGCACTGTAATTTGGAAGAAATCTAGGCTTAATCCATATCTGGTTAAGTGGTTAAACCTTTAAGCTCCTTTGTATATGCACATCCTGAGGCTTACTATCCAGTAACTACATGTACAACAATGCAAAATGAATTATAGCCCATGTAGGAATGGCAGTCTGGACAAAACTGTGGAGGTTAAGGAGTTAAAGACAGAAGAAGCATAAGGTCTATGGTCACATGTTGCTGTTACTGTCAGGCGCTGGAGAAGCACTGGTGCCGTTTGAGATGCTCCGTGTCGGTGAACGTCTGGCTGCAGTGGCCGCACTGCAGTGGGCTCCTCTCGCCCCTCTCGCCACTGTGAATCTGCTGGTGCCGCTTCAGGTACTCTACACGGCTGAAGCGCTTGCCACAGGCACTGCACTCGTACGGCCTCTCACCCGTGTGGATTCGCTGGTGTCGCTCCAGGTTGCCCAAGCGGCTGAAGCTGCGACCGCACTGCGGGCACCTGTGGGGCCGCTCACCCGTGTGCACCAGCTGGTGGCGCTCCAGCGAGCGCGAGTGTGTGAAGCGCTTGCCGCAGAGTTCGCAGCGGTGCGGCTGCTCACCCACCTGCACACACTCGTGGCTTTTCAAGTTCCAAGCATGACTGAACGCCCGGCCGCAGACAGAGCACTGAAAAGGCCGGGGCTCCGTGGCCAGTGGGCATGTGTGTTCTGCCAGGTCCGAGTCGGAGTTAAAACCGCCGCCGCACTGTGGGCAGAAATGCAGGGGGTCACTGCTCTCTCGGCCGGACTCCTCCCCCTCTTCATCGTCCTGACTCCCAGCGCCAGAAGGGAGCTCGGCTGGTTCTGTTTTGTGTGTAGACGGGGGCACATCCTGTTGAGAACTGGTCAAACCATCCAGACCGATAAATTCCACACCTTCTGCCTCCCCTCTGACTTGAGAGGGACTGCTCATAGGGGGCTTCGCCTCCTCCCGCTCACGTTCCGCCTTCAGAGCTGTCTCAAGCCCGCTGAGCTCGTCCCCGCTGGTCGTGGGTTCCGCTGACAGCGCAGGCGGCTCCTCCCACGCTTCGGCCGCAACCGATCCAGAACCAACAGAGGCATCCAGCTCTGCTGAACAGTCCAACATAAACACACGTTAAGAATCCATCGCTCAGATGTGTTCTCCAGACCTGGATTAATCCAGCACAGTTTGGCAACGTCCTTAGTTATACCTGATTCAACTCAGCGGTTAGTTAAATGTGTATTCATGCAGGTAAATCACTAAACTGTAAAGGACCCCATCCCTCTACAACTGGAGCTCATAAAATCTAAATGTGCAGATTTCGAAGGCATGACATACGAACATATTATAGATAATGTGACATTAGATCCAAAGCAGCATATTAGTTTGGGGGAAAAAAATAATAATCCATGTATTTAGACCTCTAGCTGTCAATTTTTACTGTACAGCACAAAAGCTGAAATTCTCCTTCCCTCACTGTGCACAAACCACTCACACTGTCTCACAATGCCTTGCCTGCCTTCTCTCCCACACACAGCCTCGCGGTGCTCACCGTGGGTAGAGCTGGACTCACTCTGGCTCATCTGGAGCGCCTCCTGCAGCAGCCTCAGAGAATCTGACCTGTACCCCTCCACCTGCTCAGACCGAGAAGCAGAAAGGAATAACAAGAGAGAACATCAAAATTCGTGCAAAGTAATACTGCATACCATGCAATTGTCTGTCCAGATTTGATAGACACCATACATGCCAGTCGAAAAAAAAAATACTGCTAGATTTTTCAAGCAAGTCTGATGATCGGATGTATTTCGAAAAAGGACTAACACATGACCAGATTACTTGTCTACTATAAACATGCTAATAGTTTTTCTATTCATTTATCATTTTATATGCAAAATCACAGTTTGTGTTTCCAGTGTGACTGAAAATAAGAGCATATTCTCTTTTCTTTTCAGTGAGTAACTGTCGCTGTATATTAGTGGTCTGTGAAACTCTTTCAGTATGAGCTTCAGTCTCTTCTGCTGCTCCTGCTCTGTTTAATACCTTTCAGCTCTCAGCCCTGGCTCCATCTCCCTCCTCCTCCTTGTTGTGTTGCACTCTCTCTCCCTCCCTCCTTTCTTTTTCTCTCTCTCTCCCACTTATCTTCCCCTGCAGCTGCTTCCTCTCCTCGGATTGGCTGCTCACCTCCTCTTTAATGCTGGCCACCTCCTTCCTCTCCCCAGAGACACGTCTCCTCTCCGCCTCCTCCTCCTCTCCCTCCTCCTCCACCTCATCCGCCTCTCTCGCAGTTGGCAGATGGACTCGGAACACGTCCCTCTTCGCCTCCGTCGCTCCTCCGGCCCCCTCCTCCCACGCAGCAGCAGCAGCAGGACCAGCAGCACCTCCACCACCACCACCACCACCACCACTCCACTCCTTCCCCTGCTTGGCTCCTGAGAGAGAGAGAGAGGAGGGAGGAGGGAAGAGGGAGGAGAGCAGAGGGAGGAGGGAAGAGGGAGGAGGGAAGAGAGAGGAGGGAAGAGAGAGGAGGGAAGAGAGAGGAGGGAGGGGGGAGAGGGAAAGAAGAGGAGATCAGGAGGGGGAGGGAGGCAGAGAGTGAGAGGAGAGAGGGAGGAGAGAAGAGAAGAAGCTGAGGAGTGGGTCGCCATTACTGAAAGCAAAGCAGGAAAGTGAGAAACGCGCCACAGACACTGGGCTGAGAAGATCTTACTGGTATCCACTTTGCGTTTCTTGACCCCCGTCTCGTCTGCAGCCAGAAGCCCAGCAGCTCTGCGGTTGGTGGCCCAGGCCATGCCGTATTTCCTCTCGTTCCTCAGCTTGTTCTCCGTCAGCCTCAGGCGCAACTTGAGGGCCTCGTTCTCCTTCCTGTTCAGGGAGATCTCCACCAGGTAGTCGTTCACCGTGTCCTGGAACAGTTTGGTGATCTCGCACACCGAGGCTCGGACCAGACTGTCCATGACGGCGGTCAGGTGAGCCTGGAAGGTTTTCACCGAGTCTGCCATCGTTTCTCACACTCTTACAACCTTCAAACTCTGCTCACCACCTTCACGCACACATGCGCTCAGTGCTCCCCTATAACAATTATTATTAATAATATAATAAACAGCCCCTCCTCCAAAAAACGCTTTAATGTCCTGCCCAAAGTTCAAGTTGTAGCCTGATCTCATAAATTGACATCCAGTCACTCCTTATCTCGCAGTCCATCACCCTGATCTCTCAGTTCTTCACTCTTATTCCTCATATTTTCACATTGCATTACTGCTCCTGCATGAGGCTCCACTCTTTAACGCGTTAACACTCGCGGTTTAAGCACTCCCAGAATGTTTTTAATATATAAAACCTGTCAGGTAAACTTAACTTAGTATACACACCCACACACACTCGCTCTCACCAACCCTATGGGGGATATATCCACAACCTCTTGAGCGTCAAAACCACAAAAAAAGACAAAATCCACGCAGCAGCCGAGGCCAAGTCTCTCTCCACAGATCCAAAACGAAGAGGATAAAGACCTAAAAGCCCCCCGTTCAGGCACAAAATAGGAGAACGTGTTGTCTTCTGTTCCTCAACTCCTCATACGCTGCTCCTCCTCCTCCTCCTCGCCTGCAACATTGTTTCCGGGCGTCCGTCTCTGCGCATGCGCGGGCTTTTGTTGATCTGTTTAATTATTTATTTATTTATTTTTACCGTAAATGACTGAAAAGAACAGCCTCCAGCCTCCAGGACGGTCCGTTCGCTACACATAAACTGGCTGCCACGTCAGTGTGTGATTTAAAGTAGCCGAGTGTCTAAAACATACGTAAAGCAATAAATAAAGAATTGTCAAATAAAACATTACTGAATTAAAAATGACAAATAAAACCATTGTAATTAGTGGTTTAGTGTGTTCACTATACAGCCGCTACACCGGACAGCTGCCACATTAAAATCAAATCAAGAGTCACGTGTCATGGTTGGGACGTATTTCAAATAACATTCTTTTAACATAATGTCAAAGAAATGTCACTGGTTTAACATATTAACAGGTCACACACAAACATGAAGCAATATGTTCAAATTCAAATAAAAAATACAAATAAAACAAGACAAGATTTAAATCACTGACAGGTAAAGAGAATAACATTGATAATCTCATTATTATGTCATGGGCCAAATGTATATATGTATACACACACGCCTGAACACACACACAAACACACATATACATACAGTCACGGCCATAAATATTGGGACATAGACAATGGACTTCAAATGAAACGAACAAGATGTGCTTTAACTGCAGACATTTCAGCTTTAATTTTTTAGTGTATTTACCTACAAATCAGGTGAAGGCTGTAGGACAGTTTTTATGCGTGCCTCCCACTGTTTAAGGGACCAAAAGTAATGGGACAAATGTCAAACTTTCAAACTTTAACTTTTTAATACTTGGTTGCAAATCATGTGCAGTCAATTACAACCTGAAGTCTGGAATGCATAGACCTCACCAGTTACATCTCTCGTGATGCTCTGCCTGGCCTCTACTGCAACTGTCTTCAGTTCCTGCTTGTTCTTGAAGCATTTTCCCTTCAGTTTTGTCTTCCACAAGTGAAATGCATGCCCAATCGGATTCAGTTCAGGTGATTGACTTGGCCATTGCATAACATTCCACTTCTTTGCCTTTCGCAGAATGCTTCAGGTCATTGTCCATCTGCACTGTGAAGCGGAGTTCTGAAGCATTTGGCTGAATATGAGCTTCACTGATGAGGTGGTATGTTTTGGGTAATGAGCACTTTCTTTTCTTCTCCATACTCTTCTCTTCCCATCACTCTGCTATAAGTTGATTTTTGTCTCATCTGTCCATAGGATGTTGTTCCAGAACTGCTGGATGGCTTTTTTAGATGTTGTTTGGCAAACTCTAAACTGGCCTTCCTGTTTTTGAGGCTCAGCAGTGGTTTACATTTTGTGGTGAACCCTCTGTATTCACTCTGGTGAAGTCTTCTCTTGATTGTTGACTTTTACACACATACAGGTGTACCTCCTGGAGAGTGTTCTTGATCTGGCCAACTGTTGTGAATGGTTTTTTCTTCACCAGGGAAAGAATTCTTCGGTCATACACCACAGTTGTTTTCTGTGGTCTTCTGGGTCTTTTGGTGTTGTTAAGCTAACCGGGGCGTTCCAAACAGTTGATTTGTCCAAACCCAGGGTTTTTGCTATTTCTCTGATGGGTTTGTTTTTATTTTTCAGCCTAATGATGGCTTGCTTCACTGATAGTGACAGCTCTTTGGATCTCATATTGAAAGATGACAGCAACAGATTCCAAATACAAATAGCACACTTGAAATGAACTCTAGACCTTTTATCTGCTCCTTGTAAATAAGATAATGAGGGAATAACACACACCTGGCCATGGACAGTCAACTATCAATTTTGGTCCCTTAAAAAGGGAGTCACATACAAACTGTTGTAATTCCTACACCATTCACCTGGTTTGTATGTTAATACCCTCAAATTAAAGCTGGAAGTCTACAGTTATAGCACATCTTGTTCGTTTCACACAAATCCATTGTGTTGTTGTATAGAGCCAAAAAGATTAAAACAGTGTCATTGTCCCAATATTTATGGACCTGACTATATTCAGATATATTAACCATACAAACAGTTATGCAATCAAACAAATTCATTGTAATTAGTTACCTCGGCACATCCTGTACACCAGGCACAACATTAAACCCACTGACTGGTGAAATGAATGACTGATAATCTCCTTATGGGTGGGATATAGTATTGTGGGAGAACTGGATCAGTGAAACTGAGATAGCTTTAGTGATTGAGCACTATTCACTTTTGGTATGTGCTTGAGTGGCATTTGTGATCCAGAACTAATAGTTCAGGATTAGTATATCCTTACAACAATATTCCAACATCTAATGTAAAACCTTCACAGGAGGGTAGAGACTGTTACCTCTTAATACCACTGATTTTAGAGGAAACATTGCATGAGTAGAGCTTTGTATACAAATGGCCAGTTTGGACCCAAGATCCATTTTGATCTTAATTTAAAAGGAAAATGTTGTTTTCACAATACTGGGCTAAATCAATGTCCAGACAACCCACCCAAGATGCATCAGTGGCATTTTTTAAACAATATTTTTATTAACCTTTCGTTTTTATTAACTGCACATACAGAAAATCTACAAGGTATACACACAAATAATAATAATAACAATAGAAACACTTTTTAAAAAGCTTTCCACAGTATAAATATGACTCTGTTTTACATATGTCTACTGTTCCAAAGGAATTCTGTATTTTAACAATTGTGTAAATAAACTGAATGTTTGGTTGTTGTTTATTCTGAGTCTTTTAGTGGGAACAGAGTCCAATTTCCTAAGTCTGAACCAAGTCTTATGTTATGTTCAGTACTTATTTCAGCAAAAGTATGCATCACATTGCTAAACTGTAGCGGAAAACACATTCCTCAAAAACCCGAAGCACTGATCTTATACAAACACTATATGGACAAAAGTTTTGGGACTGGTCATTACACCAAAAGGGACTTTAATGACATTGGAGTTGGTCCCCCTTTGCAGCTATGGCAGCTTAAACTCTTCTTGTTATCTCGTTTTGTCCAAAATGTCTAGGTCTGCTGATGCATCAAGATTGCCCTTCACTGGGAATAAACGTGGACAACAGGTTTGTCCCAATACTTTTGTCCATATAGTGTAATTACTGCATATTTTTTTATTCAAGGGCCAATAGGAGGCGCGAGCCCATGTCCTGATATTCTCGCGTGATTTGAAAAGGCAGACTGGTATAAAGTCCAGGCTCGGGGGAGAAGGCTGCTGTGTGTGGAGGTGCACCTTGCTGGAAGAATATTCTTTTTTTTCTTATTCTTGCACGATTTTATCTCTCAGCTCTTCATCATGCCGATGTTCGTTGTGAACACAAACGTGGCGAGGAGCTCGGTTCCTGAAGGTCTGATGTCTCAGGTCACTGAAGAACTGGCCAAGGCCATAGGCAAACCAGCCAACGTGAGTATGTGTGTACGCGCGCCTGTGCGTGTATCTCAGTTTAAAGTAGCTTTTTGGCAGAACAAGGAGCTGTGTTGCCAAAGCAGAATGTGATATTCAATATTTAATTGACACCGTACTTCAAACATCCTATGAAGACCAACAAATGCATATATGTAGTGTGTACAGATTGCATCAGAATTATGCATGCATGCATGCATGTCTGTATGTATGCATGTCATAAATGGTAAAGCATATATATATATATATATATACCTTGAATTTACCATTCATGCCAGTGTTTTTGATGTGCCCTTCTGCTGTAATGTCATGCATCCAAGCTCGTTCCCAGACCCGTCCTGAAGTCCTGATGGGTGTGAAATGTGCAGTTTTATAATTAATCGAGAGGCAGAATCAGGGTCAGAGGTGAACTCATTCAAATAGGACAGTGTTATGAAACATCTTCACCATTAACCAACTCCTCTTTGTCACGCTCACGCTCAGAAAAGTACAGGGTTCTGTTTTTAGTCACATTCGTACAGTTTTTGGAGCCGGAGGTAATTAGACGTGGGCGATTTGTCAAAAACACTACCAGCCCTAAATTTTTGCACACCTCTAGATTTGCCACTAATCCATTTATTTCTTATTGAGTGTATTTCTTTGTAAATATTAAGTGATTAATATACCACAACCTTTGACTGGAAGTTTATTTCATGATCATTGATACTTGGAGACAATTTAATGGCAGTGTTATTACTCACCAGTAATTTGTTGAGATACATTTTGTGCTGTAATGAGAGTGATATTTAAGCAAAGTGCATTATAATTTAGATCCTTTAAGATTTGATTAAATCTTAAATCAAACTTGTCGGGCTCCTTTTTTAACCAGATATGCAGGAAAGATCCGTGTTATCCGTGTTATGATCAGAAAATTGATTTGTGGCTTATAATGACTATACAATAATGTCATAATGCCCTTCCCTAATGTACAATGATCATGATACTCATAATAATGGCACCATTTTGTCATGGGTCTGAATATGACTACTGTCCTGTATGATTTAATATGGGAACGTTTTGTGTGTGTGTTAGTACATCGCTGTGCACATCATCCCGGATCAGCTGATGATGTTCGGGGGCAAATCGGACCCCTGCGCTCTCTGCTCCCTCCACAGCATTGGAAAGATCGGAGGCTCACAGAACAAGCAGTATTCCAAACTCCTGATGGGCATTCTCAACAAACACCTCGGCATTTCACCAGACAGGTACATCATGTGAAGAGCTTTTTATCAAAACTGGCTAGGATGTCATTAACACAAGAAAAACTGTACTTCTACCTTATTGAGGGCCACATCAGTTATGTCTTGAGTTGAAGATTCAAACTACATTTGCTTAAATATGCAGCTGGTCCTCAAGTACAACAAAGATCTGTTCCTAGGACAGTGATGTAACTTGTCAAAACACAAGTCGATAATCTAACAGTTGTAAAATCTAGAACATAAAATATCAACAAAATCACAGAAAAGATAAAGGACAAGGACATAAATATACTGTACCTGAACACTGTTCTGTATTAACAGAAATAATGACAAAAAATGAGAATTAGAAGCCATGATGAAGGCCAAAAAGTCGCCAAACTCCTCTCTCACTCATATGCTCTGTATGTGTATTCTAAACTAGTTTGCCCACGTCAGCGCCTTGAAAGGTCACGTGTTGTGACCCTCGTAACCCGAGGACCCTTTGTACTATGTTTTCACATTACATTTACTTTTATTTGTGGCTTTACTTTGGTTTTTCCTTTGTGTCTCTGTGTGTCTGCAGTTGTAACATATGCAATTTCCTTTGGCATCAGTATTTTTTTTCCCAGATTTTTTTAATAATGACATTTGTTAACTGTCTAAATTTCCCATCTCGACCCACTATTCCTTCATTAACATTGCGTTCATCTTTTTGTTGTGTTTCAGAATCTACATAAACTTTGTCGATATGGACGCAGCGAATGTAGCCTGGAACAACTCCACTTTTGGCTAAAGGAAATGTACTGTTACCCACTTATTGCCCAGGCACCCTTTCCTTTAGCTGCAAGAATAATACCCGGCAAAGCACTAAGCAGATCACTTTAGTCTTAAATCGCATTTAATGCGGTTTGCTTTCTAACTAGTGGCTACATGCGGACCCCCTGTTTTTTCCCTCTAAAGATACTGATGGTTAACATTCCAGTGCTTAAACACTGCATAATGCTCACTGCGTTTCTGATCATACCAAAAGTGTTAAATTTGCAAATATGAATAAACCTCTACCTTTATAAGGATCTCAAACATTTACTGTATTCAGAAAGACAATTAAGTCATAGTTGGAAAATAAAGCAAGCTGTTTGTTAGGCTCTGTTCTGTAATGTCGTATGCTTCACTGAGGCAATAAAATGTTTGTCTTAATTTGGTTTTCAGTATGCATTCTTTATTTTTTTTATTTTTAAGAAATCTCTATTGTTGGATAGAACTGTAGGACAGGTTGATTAGTTGTGATGACTTGGCATATTAGAAAGTAAAAGGGCTGTGTGTTTACCCATGAATTAAGTTATAAGGTAGATTCAATATGAGTAGGGAAGTAGGATATGGTGCATGATAAAGCATATTAGGTGGAGCCTTTTGTTAGGTTCTTATCAGGCAGGTGTGTTCATGCACAGTTAAAGACTACAAATAGGATGGCAGGTCTAACCTGCAGAATTAGTTTCTACTGTTCATGATGATTAAAGAATGATCAATGTGAGACTGGAAAATATGCAAGATCTGCACCACTGATAAAGAAAGAATGTTAATGAACAATCTGACCTTTAATTGTAATACATTTGGTCTTAAAAAGCAACCCTTATGAAGATATATTAACAAAATCACATGTCACAATTAGTCGCACCCCCAAAAATTTCTTTTTAGGTCCATTGCCAGAATCCTCACCCAAACAGAGCCCTGGCAGCACATCAGCCTTATCTCCACTGGCTCAAGTCCTGTATCTCATACAAAACCCTCCTCACTCATAAATCATTCCCCTCGAGATCCACAATGAACGTTCCCATCTCTGGACATTCTTGGAAGGCTTTCCATAAGATTTTGGAGTTTCTGTGGGAATTTGTCCCCATTCAGTCTGAAGAGCATTTATGAGGATGGACTGATTTTGAACGAGAAGGTCTGGCTCACAATCTCCATTCTAGTTCATCCCAAAGGTGAAAACCTTTCAGTGGATGAACATTTTTGTGAAGTACATGCACTAAATGGACAGAAGTATTGGGACACCAGACCATTACACCAACAGAGACACTGTATTCAAATACATAGACTAATACGAAGTTGGTCCCCCCAGCTCCACTCTTCTTGGAAGGCTTTCCACAAGATTTTGGAGTTTCTTTGGGAATTTGTACCAATTTATTCTTTAGAGCAATTATGAAGTCAGGCACTGATGTTGGACTAGAAGGTCTGGCTCGCAATCTCCGTTCCTGTTCATTCCAAAGGTGTTGGATGGGGTTAAGGTCAGAACTCTGTGTGGGTCAGTCATGTCTTTATTGAGTTCACTTTGTGCCCTGGATCACAGTCGTGCTGAAATAGAAAAAGTTATTTCCCAAACTGTGTCCACAAAGTTGGAAGCACGGTGTTGTCCCACATGTCTTGGTCTGCTGAAGCATTAAGATTACACTTCACTGGAACCAGCTGAATTAAACAATTAGGAGGTGTGTCCTAATACTTTTGTCCATATCCTCCTGACTACCAGGATAAAAATGTTTTTAAATCACTTTTTTTTTTTAAATTTCCCATATTATTTGAGAGGTAATGATAATAATGAAATCATTTTTTGTAAAAAAAAAAAAACTTTTTATTTTCAAGATAATGAACAATATAATGTGTCCATTACAGTGGACATCGGAACTCCATACATGGCAAATTGAACCATATTTTAA
>JBBPCW010000031.1:10389599-10401112 GCA_037974425.1 Phenacogrammus interruptus
GTGTGTGTGTGTGTGTGTGTGTGTGTGTGTGTGTGTGTGTGTGTGTGTGTGTGTGTGTGTGTGTGTGTGCACTATTGTGACTAGATCTCATTTTTCAGATGGGAAACATAGTTTTACAAAACATCCCGTACTCCACCTTTAGGAGTCTTTTGGAGCAAGTTTATATAGTCGTCAAATTCAAAAGCATCTTTAAAAGTTTTAGAAGCTAATAATTGAAATAACTTGGCGTGTTTTAGACACGTAGAACATTCCTGCAGGTGTTTCCTACAAGTGTGTTTTTGCCGTAGCTGTATTCAGCTGCCCCTTCAGATGAGCTAACACAGGAACTCGTTGGAGCAACTTAGCAGAATATATTGATGAAACAATAGAAATGTTGACTTACATTTAAGTACATGATTATAATATTTTGATTGCAAATGTGAGCACAGTACCATCCTGTTTCTGAATAATAAACAAGCTCACTCAGCAGCCTTGCTAAAAACAGTTTTCTAAATGACCTTAAGGTTGATCTGTTATGTTATTTATGTAATAACATTGTGATAGCATCAAGTAATAATATAGTTGTTGCTGTTATTGTATTATAAGTCCAAACAGTAAATCTAGATGGAGTTTAGTTTACCTTATAGCCAGAATATGTCTGCCTGTAGTTCTGCGCTGTGAACATGGTCTTCCACATCCATTTAATTGAAAAGTTTCTTTGCAATAGAAATGAATCATAATATGGGCATGAATTCTACATCTCTTAGACCAATCATTCTGCCACTTTCATTCTCACAACAGGTTAGTTATGTTTCTCTTTCTCTTTATGGAGGAAGTAACGCTTAGGCAAATGTGACTGGCTGTGAGTTTTTAATTTGCAAGTGGTCAATATTTACTTTGTCACAGATGATTTTCATTATTTAATTACTGTCTGTAACATAAACCCAAATGCTGAGTATAAGATAACTCAGAACCTCAAGCTCGTCTGCTGTTGCTGTTTTTGGTTTACCATTTACACTAGCATTCCATGAAAATGTCACTACCATACGCCCTTCAGAGAACCATCAATGGGATGTATTATGATATTGTGCATAAATCACACTGAGTGGTGGGAAAACACTAGAATGTTGGTAACACTTTACTATATGATCAGTCAGATATTGAAGAGTTTACAAATGATTTATCATCAATAAGCAGTTATAGTACATAAATAAAATAAACAACAGTAACTTGTTGCCTGCCATATAGTGATCCCACATACATCTATACCAGGGGTTTCCAATGTTACCCACAAATAGACAGTTTCGACCAACTGATGAAACAAGTGGAAGCAGGTGAACTCCTACTTGATTTAAGTGAAAACCTGCCCGTTGCAGGTAAATTGCCGACCCCTGATTTATACTGAAAAAGCTCAGAGCCAGCTGGTTAACTTTGTCTTCTCGATCAGAAAGCATTCTAACTAATAAACATTTTATAAACCATTTATAAGCACTTTTCCCTCTGGCCATCAGACTCAGAAATGAAACAAACTGTGTACACACACACACCAAACACACGCACGCACCCGCCCACACGTCTGCCCGCCCGTCCATCACCTGAATGTCCCAACTCCTCCTCCTAACACACTGGCTAAACACACAGCTTAAAACTGATCTTTTCTGCCTTAAACAAACAACTCACACTCTCATTGCCTCTGTAAATGCTCCTCCCTTTATTATACTGCTCATGCTCTGTCCTGTTGCTACTATATTTGCACAATTATATTTATTGCCACCTACTTCTGCATTTTTTGCACACATAACTCTCCATTGCAATTATACAGTATCTGTCATAATACTGTATTCATTCAAACTAGTACTGTAGCTGCTGTTATACTTTCGGCTGCTCCTTATTAGGGGTCGCCACAGCAGATTAACTGTCTATATCGCCTGTTGTCTTCCTCTCTCACACCAACTGCCTGCACTGTCCTCCCTCACCACATCCATAAACCTCTTACTAAACATTCCTCTTCTCCCCTTCCCTGCAAATCCATCCTTAGCATCCTTCTCTCTCCCAACACACTCAGAGTCTCTCCTCCGCATCCTTCTCCCAACACACTCAGAGTCTCTCCTCCGCATCCTTCTCCCAACTCACTCAGAGTCTCTCCTCAGCACATGTCCAAACCAACCCAATCTCACCTCTCTTCCTCCAAAATGTCCAACAGGACCTATTCCTTTAATAAACTCATTCCTGATCCTGTCCATCCTCGTCACTCCCAATGCAAATATTAACATTTTCAAATCTGCCACCTCCAGCTCTGCTTCCTCTTTCACTCTTGCTAGTACCTGCCTAGTACCTGCCTTTTCACAAATCACTCCTACCACTCTTCCCCACCCATTCCACCCTGCCTACACTCTCTTTATCAGCTCTCTTTCCAACTCCCTGTTACTTTGGACTGTTGAACAAAGGGGTTTGAGCTCCTCCACCTTCGCCAGCTTTACTCCCTACATCCCCTCAGTGTCCATCCTTCCCATTCCACTGTCTTCCCTCTCACAGGTAGCACTCTAACTGTTGACAGCACTAAATGTCCTGTTGTTTTGTTGTTTTTCTTGCACTTTTGTCCTGTCTGCACTTATAGTTTTGTGCTGTTTGTTTTTGTTCTTTGTATTGCACCTTGGTCCTGGAGGAACATTGTTTGTTTTCATTATGTATTGTGTATATGATTTAAATGACAATAAACTTACTTTAAACGTACTTACTAAGAAGTCATATCTGAAAGTCAGGTCACATTGCAGGAATGTACTAAGGTGTTGTTCTTTTTTTGTATTTCTTTGTGGTCACCATACTCCATATAGGTCATGGTGGTGGGCCCAACTGATGTAGGGAAGACGACAGTGTGCCGGCTGCTTTTAAACTATGCCGTGCGGCTGGGCAGGAGGCCCACTCTGGTGGAGCTGGACGTTGGCCAAAGCAGCGTAAGACAATATGATTTACAAACCCTTTCCACTCTTTTAATGCATGATTTTGTGAAAACTTTTTCAGTTGCTATATGCAGTAAGTCAGGGGATAAGTGTCACATGTTCTTTGTGTGCTTTGAATTGGTTCAGGTGTCTGTTCCTGGAACTATGTCAGCGCTGTGCATCGAGCGCCCTGCGGATGTAGAAGAAGGCTTTTCTGTCCAGGCTCCCCTTGTCTTCCACTTTGGCTCCACCACACCAGGGACCAACATCAAACTCTATAACAAGGTTAAACCAAAGATAAATACTAAATTCAGCACAGTCACACAAGTAATATGTCTGTATCTGAAATTAACATCAGATGTCAGTTTTATGGAAGCTCTGAAAGGCTCTGAATTCATATTTTTCATTTTCCCCTCATAATAGGTTAATTTCCTCATATAAAAGAATAATAACTTTTTAAATTATGACAAGAATATTATTGTAATATAAGAGTAATTGTATGTGGCTCTTCTGTGGTTAATGTTCAGTAGTTGGCAAAAGTGAAACCTTTACCATGAGCTGGAACAGGTAAATAATGACAAGACCTTTTTATGAGAAGGCATTTAAGAATGTTTATAACGATGCATTTCTGTAGGCGTGTTCTAAGAAAGTAATATCTTACTAAACTTAAGACATCCTACATTTATTATTTAGGAGCAGCACGGGCAACGTTTGCTCTTCATTCTTTCTTCTTTCTAGATTATTTTATTCTGTTTTCTTACTAACATCATTTCTCTCTGTGCATATGTAGTTGACGTCGTCTCTGGCGGAGGTGTTCTCCCAGCGCTGCGAGGTGAACCGCAGGGCCAGTGTAGGAGGCTGCATCATCAACACCTGTGGCTGGGTGAAGGGTTCGGGGTACCAGGCCTTGGTCCACTGCGCTTCCGCCTTCCAGGTGGATGTGGTTCTGGTCTTGGATCAGGAGCGCCTCTACAATGAGCTTAAACGTGACCTGCCACATTTTGTCCGCGTTGTCCTCCTGCCCAAGTCTGGTGGTGTGGTAGAGCGTTCCAAGGACTGCCGTAGAGAGACTCGTGACGAGAAGATCCGGGAGTACTTCTACGGCTTCCGAGGGGTTTCCTTCTACCCACACGCTTTTGACGTGCGCTTTTCAGATGTGCGGATATACAAGATCGGGGCACCCTCCATCCCAGACTCGTGTCTGCCCCTGGGCATGTCTCAGGACGACACGCAGCTGAAGCTGGTGCCGGTGAGTCCCGGCCGGGACCTGACCCATCACGTACTCAGTGTCAGCTGTGTGGAGGACGAAGCGGATGGAGGCGCGGGACGCAGTAGGGGCATTCTGGAGAGCCCTGTATGTGGCTTCATTGTGGTTACAACTGTGGACACTCAAGCTCAGGTGATGACTGTGCTCTCGCCTGGACCGAGGCCACTGCCCCGGCACACTCTGCTCATCATGGACATTCGCTTCATTGACCTCAAATAGAGGAGTGAAGAGAAGGACTGCTGGGGCTGTAATGGCCGAGAGTGTACATGAGACAGAGAGATACATGAAACACATACATTTTTTTTTCCCCTTACTGAATTAAAGGATTCTTTTAAAACTGCAGTTTTAAAGGAAGGCAACTGCATATGTTCTTTTACTGGAATGTTTTTTGTATATAATAAAAATATTAGTCTTTTGCCATGTTCATTTTTTTCCATTACAAGTTAATTTGCAATAAATAATAGCTCATGTGTCCAACAGCATTCTGGATCACTGCATTGTCAGATCCTAAGACCAGATTATACCTGAATGAAAGTCAAGGTAGGGTAAGAGTTGATTTCATAGGGGGAGCCCATCAGAGATCCACCTCAGTACAGTTGGAAAAGAACTGGAACCAGGTAATTAAATGATTTAAATGTGTAATTTTAAAGTAGAATTGACAACAAATGAGGCAACTTGTAAGTGTTTATCTGGCTGAGCCCAGGTGACATTCTGCTGCATTAGTACTCCAATGAGAAATGTGGACTGAGTGCAGACCATCGTTTAGGGAGGTAAGCTAACATAAAACAAGAAGATATCCACTCTGAGAGAGACACGTTGAAGAAAGCAAGTCGGTTTCTCCTACATACAACAGGGATATCCTATTTTTAGCTTGAGGGAAGGAGCATAAACAAAGAGGATTTTAATCTGCCCGTCCCTCTACCTCCCTCTCAAAGCTAACACAGCTACCGTTAGCATCGACCTCTGACCAAACCCTAAGAAAACACACTGTAAGTAAATTTACTGAACTTATCTCTAACCTTTTGAGATGTTTATTTTCATTTTTCAAAACATTCACGCCTGTTCAAAATTCACTTATTAAGCCGCGACCCTTTATTTGAGCCAACTTTTAATGTGTTCAGTTTACTTTAGCTTAGCGTAGGCTAATCTAGCTAGATGAAGGGCCGTTTCTGTTTTTGAAGCAAACTTTCTTTCCAAAATAAGTCTCAATATCAGAGGTCTTGATCATGTCTGTTTATATTAGTCTAGAGTTTTCAAATTAGATATAACGAGGTAATTTCATTTAAAATGTGTGCTTTCGATTGAAACTGATAGTATAGGTACTGGCTATGTAACTAGCCAACAATTATGAAGTACAGGAGTGCATTTGTGGTGTTTAATCCAAAATCGAGGCTGTTAAATTGTATTTTTAGCCTCTTTTACGTTGTTGTCTAGTGTCTCATGACCTTACAAGGGGTTTGGGATGATTTACAAACAAGTTATCCTAATGTGTCATTTTTCCACTGTAATGTTTACGTCTTGTCAGTGATTTAGATAGAAGACCCAGTTTTCTGTGCCTAGCAGTGTATATCAGTCCTTGATGTCCCTAAAGTTAAGATGAAATTAAGGTGTATCACACCACCACATTCAGCTAGGTATGGAGGTGTATCATCATTTCATGTTCACTATATCAGTTCTCAGGTGGCACTGAATGAAAGTGTGTGGGTATAAGGTCAGCATTCATTGACCTGTCAGTTATTGTGTATTAATAACACAATCAAGCAAATCATTTAATGATTGTAGGAAACAATAAATGAACAAAAATATAAATTAGAGTGACATGGGTGTGAGCAGTGCCAACCAGAGAGATAAAAGCACAGAGAAAGTGTAAGATAGGCACACCCTTTTCCTGGTGACTCAGATGTCACATCAGGAAGAAGGAGAACAATCAAGTTTCAACATGTTGTGTATACACAGACAGCACAGGGCTGTCACACACACAGACTTATATTTGGCATTGAAAGTTTTTTGGGGGGTAAAAAAAAGTGTTTGAGTTAGTCCATGTCTCCTTAGTCAATCTTCAGCGCTAAAGGCCGGATTCAAGATCCTCTGCTTTGTCTTCACATAAGTCTATGATGACTGTTTTCTAATGTTGGCAAAACCAATGTAACATTATTTTGGCATACAGTGATGTTGACTTGTGCTTATTTATGTGAATGATGAGCTTTATATCCATACTATAACACTCCAGGACTGTGATTATATTTGCATCATGCTTGAGACTGTTCTGATTGTACAATTTAACATAATTGAAATAACAGAATTGAAATGTTTCTGTTCTGAAAATGTGCTTACTGTCTAGTTAAGGGCCGCTGTTGTGTAATTTTAGGAGATGACAACAGAATAAATGACTTGTTTAATGTACAAAACAGCACTGTTGATAAAAACTTTGTGCTGTCTTCTCATGTGCAGTTTTCTCTTTTTCCTCAAGGTACACCACCCATTCTGCCTCTAATACATAAGAGGAAGGAGAAGAAATTGTAGACAACCTCTGTTCTTCACTGTCTGCTTCAAACAAAGAGGGGAGTGATGGATTGCAACACGGAGCAGAAAATCTTTTGCACGCTGATGTGTCACCTGGGTATCATGACATATGTACTCGCCATGCTGGACATGCAGACAGGCAAAGAAGTTGCACATGGGCTCGTGGCCCTTTGAAGGACTCCACTAAACGTACTCATATGGATACTGTAATAAAGTATTCACGTTTTTACTTAAAAGACCTTTTTTTTTTTTCCTGGACAAGTGCTGAGTGTCCAGATCACTGTTATATGACTGTAATATGAGCTATTATTTGGGCCAGAAGACTGCAAGAGTGCCATTTTGTTCTTGAGTTTCATAATTAAAGTCTTTTATTAGACTATCTGTCCCACTGGGCATTGGAACTCTGGGCACTGTGGCAGCATTCATTTTTTTCTACTTAACTTTAATTTTCTGTTCATATTGCTCATTGTTTTCGGTGACCCTCCATTGTCCCTACGTTGACTCGTGCGTTCACTTTCACTCGTCACTTGGGAACATGGAAACACATGCCTTGTGACTAAGAAAGAGTACTGTAAGTCAGTTAACTGAGCTTTCCGAGTCAGGGACAGTTCTTTTGCTGCTGTTTCTCTTTCTCTTGATTATTTTTTGGCTGAATCATGGGGCTTATTGGCGATTTGCACTGAAAAGAGCTTTGTTATCACTTGATTTATCATTTCTCTACCAAAATCTTGTCACGTTCAAGCCATATAAATTTATTTTTGATGGACTTATAGATATTTTTTATATCACAGTTTAATCATATCATATATTGTATATGTATTTTTTTAAGTATAAGGCACAGACATACAAACCATAGGCACCTGCACTGTGTTGGGTTGGGTTCTGTGCAAAATTGCTCACTCACGCTTTCTCTGTTTCCTATTTTCCACATTTAACTGAACCCAAACAGTTAGTTTTATCATGACAGAGCGTTCCTCCTGTAGCCAGGCAGACGGACAGGGGTCCCTGCCTATCTGACCTTGTTTTAAGTGTTTGGACCTCTCCAATGCCTGCGGGTCTAAGTGTGGGCGGGGCTCTTGGAGACCCCTCCCCTTCCCGCCCATTCCGTCCCAGCCGCTATGTGCCTGTCTCTGCAGCGACAGCCTTCCTCGTCGGGGCTACAACACTCTTCCTCTGCTTCACGTGAGTCTCTTTTCATGCTCAAATGATTAATTTGTGTCTGTATTTCACTGGTGAATTGTGCGCCTGTCTGTCTGTCCATAGTTGTCCTTGGCTAGCCGAGCGTTTCTCCTCGTCTATTCCTCTCTACAACACTGTGGTGTTCCTCTTCACGCTGGCCAACTTTTGCATGGCCACGTTTATGGACCCTGGCATCTTCCCCAGAGGTACATTCTCCTGACTTTCTGTCTGTTAAAACATTAAGTGGAACTCACCAGATTGTTCAAAATTTCCTCATAATAAAGTGGTCCTTTATAGTCACGTGTGAACACACCACAGCACACAGTGTGAGCAATGTGAAATTCTTGCTCTGCATTTACCCATTCACTGAGTGAAGCACCCAGGTTGTGGGAACAGTGCCTTTCTGTCCTGGGATTCAAACCCACAACCTTTTATCACAGGGGCAACTCCTAATCACTAGGCCACCAGCTGCCCCAGAATTTTTATTTAGTCAATGAGATGTAGTCACAGAGTTGTTTATTGTTAAATAGTTTATCATTCTTTTCAAGTGGTGCTGATGCAAATCTCTACCTTGCTACCTTATATGACTAGTGAAGCTACATGTTTTATATGTGATGCTGATAATGATAAAATAAACACAAATAATTTTGGAATATTGTTTTGCAATGCTCTGAGAAGATAAAGTGTTCTCAGAGCATTGCAACAGCCAGTGTTCTGCACAGTTTTGTGATAGAGTTCGGTAGTGTCTCTACCGGCAGCCACCCTGAACTACTCTCAAAACACAAACAACAAATAAACTAAAGGGCTGCCTCTACCGGCAGTCCCCCACATACGTCACAGATAGTAAGTTATATTTATTCGATTATATGTAGTCAGTTCTTAAAGCTCTTCTGTTAATGACAATTGGTCATTTCTCTGACTGACGGTTTCCTTTTTTATATATACCAAAAATCCATCAAAAAGAGAAGACTAGATAGAGAGATGCGTGATGTACTTGTTGTTTCACTGCAGATTCCCAGTACTTTGAGCTGGTACCTTTGTACATCTACGCAAGCTGTTTTTCAAAGGGCTACTTTTGCTTCTGCTTTAGTCATTATTTAAACAAGTTAACATTGTTTTGGCTGCATTGCCCATGTCTGATAACAGAGCAAGGAAGACACACTTGATACAACTTCATTGATCAGTTGGTGTAATTCAGCTGTTGACTGCTATGATTGTCAATTATTTCACTTGTATTTGTTATATTGCATTTGATATTAGTTTCTATTTAGTTGTAACTCAGGTATTAGGTGTATTATGCAAAAAATGCAAATCCCATGTAAAATAGCTATGAGATTTGAGATATTTGATATATATATCTATGAGATATTTGAGTAGTTAAAACATAATAACAAAAGCAATTTTAATATTATTATTGTGTAATTGATATTATTATAACTGTTAGTAATAAGAATAGAAGTAGGACTAATAATGGGTGTAGTAATGGGCATAATGATAATAATAATAGTAATACATGTGTGTACTTTGTGTAGCTGAGGAAGATGAAGATAAGGAGGACGATTTCCGGGCTCCGCTCTACAAGACAGTGGAGGTGAGGGGGATTCAGGTGCGCATGAAATGGTGCTCCACCTGCCGTTTTTACAGACCACCCCGCTGCTCACACTGCTCTGTGTGTGACAACTGTGTAGAGGTACGCATTTACAAAAACACATTCAGGTGTTGACTGTACGTGTAATTGTGCTGTGTACATATAGATCAGTATCACTTATGTCTATATTTGTGTTTCTGTATGTATGTGGTGGCCATTAGGAGTTTGACCATCACTGTCCGTGGGTCAATAACTGCATTGGACGACGGAACTACCGATATTTTTTCCTGTTTCTCCTCTCCCTCACTACTCACATTATGGGAGTGTTTGGATTCAGTCTGCTTTACATTCTCAAACACACTAAACAGCTGGATGAAATTCACTCTATAGTTACGTATCCTTTGAACTCAGAAACGACTGAATTGCATTTATGAATATTTGTCACAACAACCAGTACAAGGACAGGCATCGGAGTAAGAAAAAAGTACTATGGAATCGTCTGACTGACATTTTGAAGCATTTTATGCACTATTGCTTTGATCTGCTTTGTCCTTTGTTCCTTATGATACTTTGGATTGAGCCTTGCCCTGCTGGCCCTCATCTCTCTCTTATGCATGTGCCTACAATATCAGTACCACAAAAAAGTATACTGATCAGCCACAACATGAAAACCACTGACAGGTGAAGTGGGTGATATTGAATATCTCGTTGCAATGACACCTGCGAAAGATATATGTGGTAAAAAAGCCAACAGTTATGGTGATGTGTTTAAAATAGCAAAATTAGGCAGTGATCAGCAAAATTGGGCAGATACCTACCATAAGTGGTATAAAAAAGGACAGCGAATGAACCAGTAACAGGCTGTGTGGTTCAGAACCACAAAAGAGCTACTGTAGCACAAATTGCTGCATGCATGGCACTGCACTACAGTGCATGCACTGTAATCCACTGTAAAATGCACTATGGAAAGAAGGCAAGCCAGTGGAGGCAGTGTGATGCTCTGAGCAATGTTCTGCTGGGAAACTTGTGTCCTGGCAATCATTTGGATAATTTTTTGACACATACCATGTACCTAAACATTGTTGCTGACACACCTTAATGTCGATGGTATCTTTTAGTGGCCGCAAGATAATGCACCATGCCAGTCTGCCAGTAACATGACAAAGAGCTCAAAGATTGACATCCAAATTTCCCAGGCCTCAGTTCAACTGAGCATCTGGGGATCTGCTGCTCTTGTTGTTTTGTGCTACAGCAGACCTACAGATGTCTTTTGGGCTTCATGTTTCAACAGACCAATGGTGCTTTGGCAGCTCAAAAGGACGTACACAATGTTAGCCATTTTTAAAGTTGTGGCTGACAGGTAAATATACTTACAGGAGTCTAGCGTATGAACCTTTGGTTTAGTCTTGCAAACTGACAAAGACACAACAGACTTTTAAGTCCTTAACCTTATCTTCAGTATGGCAGTGATGTGTGTAGCTGGTCTTTTCTTCGTCCCAGTAGCAGGACTCACTGGGTTCCACATTGTACTGGTGGCCAGAGGAAGAACTACCAATGAACAGGTGTGTTTGTGTGCATGTGCAAGTAAAACAGTGGGAGATATATTAAACTGCTGTGCTGCAGGTAACAGTAATTAAATCAGCTGAATGTATTTTAAACTGAACTATATTTAAAGTTCTTTTGTTCCGAGTATGTCACTGCAGTATTTCTATTAAAACTGAGGACATTTGAAGCAATATCTGTGTTGTGAAGTGGGCCAAATTCTCTTTTTCCTTTTCCATATCTGCAGGTCACAGGAAAGTTCAGAGGTGGAGTTAACCCTTTTACACATGGATGTTGCAGAAATATTTCTCATGTCCTCTGTAGCTCCCAAGCCCCAAGGTTTGCACTGCTTCTTAATTTATGCCATAACAAAGTTGAGATCACTGTGGAGATTAAATAGATGCTTTATCCTGACGTGAAGTATTGTGTGTGTGTGTGTGTGTGTGTGTGTGTGTGTGTGTGTGTGTGTGTGTGTGTGTGTGTGTGTGTGTGTGTG
>JBBPCW010000031.1:10450276-10464662 GCA_037974425.1 Phenacogrammus interruptus
TCAGGGTACCTCAGCGGTGCCTAGCGGCCTTGGGGATCGAACCCGGACTTTCTGGTCGCAGGGCAGATGCCTTAACCACTAGGCCATCCCCCTAAAATTGTCACCTTTAAATTTACACTGTGCACAGGATGGGTAAAAGATCATACATTATAGTATAAAAATCTATAAACAGTATAAAAATTGGGAAAACTCACTTTGGCCTCTTCTGTCGGTTCCTGTTTTTGTTTGCCATCACCTTCTTTCTTGTGCCTCTCCCTCCATCTCTCCTTCACCTTCTGAGTCCATCTCTTCTTTACAGGATCATCCCATTTCCTCTTACTGGTCCTTGACGTGCGAGTTCGAGTCATTTGTTCAGCAACATTGATCTCTTCCCTCTTTGTATCCCCTACACCCACACCCTGAGTCCACACACCACTGTGGCCACTGTGTTCCTCTGGCGTTTTCCATCCCAGAGTGGGTAATCTGGACGGCGGGGTTGAAAGGACGGAGGCATTTTCTATCGTATTTATGGATGTAATGCTGCCGCTGCCATCACTTGCCTTCCTTTGTGAAACTTTCAGCTGCTTCCTCTCCCTTTTGGGCGTCTCAAGATTGTTGATGGGAGAAATGACACTCTGTTGTCCATGGCTGTTTATATAATCCCATCCTGGTGTAGCCAAGATGCCTTCATGAGATCTACTGGATGGCTGGACACTCCACGGACTGTCCAAGTTGGTCCAAACAGAGGGAGATTCTCGTTGCTGCTTGTCCATGGAATTACCAAACACAGCTTCAGATGAACTTTCTGCAGACTCTGCATTCAACTTGGCTGGAGAAGGTGCATGCTCTTGCGTGTGTATTTCTCCCCGTTCAGCGTGGGTTTGGAGCTTCAGTCTTTGAAGCATAGACTGCAGGAGGACCTGAGTGTCTGAAACGGGGCTAGGCTTGGCCATTATGAAAGCGAAAGATCGGCTTACATTACACACACTCACTAAAGTCTGTCACCACCACCCAAAACAGTCAAAATTAAAATACCTCATGTTTTGAAGCTCAAAAGAACTGGCTTTTCTTCGTTTCTCTCACATGTTCATATCACCTTGAGCATATTCACCTGTTTTATCCTCAAAACCAGCCCACTCTATGGCTTCAGAGTAAAAGGTGCCGCCATAGCATAGAAATCCACCCTGATTTTTGGTTCTTCAGAGAAGTTCCTTGTTTTATGAAGTTCCTTGTCATATAAAGAACCAAAAAAGGTTAATGATCAAGGGGCTCGGGAGGGGAAAAGGCCGAGCCAGGCAGCGAGGTGTGTTCTGCCACGACAGACAGACCCAGACAGACGAGAAAGACGAGTGTGTCGAGTTGACATCACTCCTTCAACGTCATCTTTTCATCTCCCAATCTCTGTTTCTCCAATCCACTGTCACTGCAATCCAGCTCCTCTGTTCCAGGATCTTCTGCTAAGATGCAGGACCTTCTGCTAAGACATTAAAGGGATTTGAAAGTCTGGCCACTTGTTTTATTCTGCCTCAAAAGGAGTCAAAACCTAAAATTACACCAAATGACAAACAGCACAACAAAAGCTGTATCACAAAATGGTTAGATTCTGACTGGAAAAACTTTTTTACCAGTTGATGTGTCCGATGTTACTAGACCTCATACAATAGTATTTATACTTGTAATATTTGCGTATGTATATCACGTTAAACCAGAATAAACAGAAAAAACCCAGAAAAAAAGTAATTTACTCATTTGAACAGCCAAGACTACAGAGAAACCATAAATATGCTTACAGTTTAATAATAAATTACATCACTGACAATGTTTCAAGCATGTATGTATTTGAGAGTTGAGAGCGAGAGAGAGAGAAAGAGAGAGTGTTTGTGTGTGTGTGTGTGTGTGTGTGTGTGTGTGTGTGTGTGTGTGTGTGTATAAAGGACATGGTAGGGTGGAGATAAAAAAAAAAAGTTCTTATGAAATTCTAATCGTTATCATCTCTCCCACAGACACAAACTAAGATGATTGTGTTTCTTTACATACTTTATTACTTAAGTTTGTCACTTGATGATATTTTGTATGCATAATATTATTTCCATTCAAAACTCCTCTCTAAAAACATTACATTTGAAACAATAATAAAATATATAAAACTGTACCAGTTCTTACCAATAATGAATGATCTTGATTGAAGACGCTGACGACGATGATCTATTAGCTGAGCAGTACGATGAAAGTATAGTGAAAATAAAAACTGCACAGCAAAACAGGATTTATACTTAATCGGGCGATGCTTCTTCTTCAGGCACTTTAGTGAGAGTCATATCTTATGACAGGTCTTCTACTGGGGTGGGTGGGGGGGGGGCGGTTTAGTGGTGTCTGAGGAACATTGTGATGGGAAGTTGCTGTCATTGTCTCTTCAGATTGGCAAGGAGGTTTTTATAGGTCTGAATGGCAGCATCGATGCCATTATTAACTTTAAGAGCCCGAACCATATAGGGATCCCATGCTTCAATCATCTCTTGCAACTCTTTTGCTGACCTAACAATTTGTAACAGACGTTCCAATGTCAGGCCCTGGTCCTCCTCCTCGTCTTGGTCTGGATCTGTCGCGCCCTCCTCCTCTTCGCTGGCAGACTTCGTTAACTCCACCAAATCCTTGTCCGTCAGGGGTTCAGCGTGGGCATCGATGAGGCTGTAAACCTCATTTTGAGTGATGTCGTCAAAACCTTCGCCGCCAAGCATCTTTGCCAGTCTCACTGCCTTGTCGACAGCCTTGTGCTGAATTTCTTCAGGTGAGACGCCCTTGCAGTCATGGACACACGCTGGCCACAGCTTCATCCAGCATGCGTTAAAGGTCTCTTTTTTCATGTCTTCAAGAGCAGTTTGGATGATTGTCATGCTTGTTGCGATTGTGAAATTACGCCAGTGACCCTTTAATGTAAAATTCTCGTCCATGTCCATTGCATCCACAAGGTGTTGGAGAGAATTCCTGGTATAAAGAGCCTTGAAGGCACGGATCACGCCTTGGTCCATAGGTTGGATGAGGGAGGTGATGTTACCAGGAAGGAACTCAATCTGGACTCCCTCATAATACAAATCAAAGGGGTGGTCCCCAGCATTGTCCATAAGGAGTAACACCTTGAATTCCATGCCTAAGTTGTGAAGGTATTCCTTGGCTTGAGGGACGAAGCACTGGTGAAACCAGTTGGAAATCAGCATTTTGGTAATCCACGCGTTAGGGTTATGCATCCAGTGAACAGGCAGCACGTTTTTATTTTTGTTTTTGAGGGCCCTGGGGTTCGCCGATCTGTAGATTAGGCCTGGTTTTAATATATGACCAGCAGCATTGCCACACATAATGAGCGTCACTTTGTCCTTCTGTGCCTTAAACCCTGGAGCTTTGGCTTCGTCCTTTGCGATGTAAGTTCTGGGCGGCATCTTCTTCCAGAACAAACCAGTCTCGTCCATGTTAAAAACTTGTTCGGGCTTGTATCCCTGATCTTCTATGATGTCCCTGAAGGTCTCAGAGTACTGCTCCATGGCTTCTATGTCGGCAGGTGCTGCCTCTCCATGTGGAGAAACAACTTTAATATCAAAAAGTTCCTGAAAACTATCCAGCCATCCCTTACTGGCTTGAAAATCTTCAGGCTCTGGTGCTGCTGATGGTCCTGGTTGCGGTCCTTTGGACTTGTGCTCGTTCTGCTCTATGAATTGCTTCAAGGTCTCGGAGTACTTCTCCGCAGCTTCTATGTCGGCAGATGTTGCCTGTCCACGTAGAGAAATGCTTTTAATGTTGAATCGTTTCTGAAAACGATCAAGCCATCCTTTACTGGCTTGAAAATCTTCCGGCTCCGGTGCAGTTGATGGTCCTGGTTGCGGTTCTTCGGTACTTTCTGTTTTGACTTCTGTGGCGAACTGCTGATACAATATCCGTGCTTTATCACGGATGATGTTACCGTCCAAGGGGATGTCGTTCTTCCTGCAGTCGGTGATCCACAATGCCAAGGCAGATTCCATCCTGACGATATTCTTATTTCTTACGGTCGATACCTTTTTTGCACTATTACACAAACTTACTGCTACTGTACTCCTGATTGCTGCCTCGTTTTTCTTTATGTAGCGCACGGTGCTCTCGTTCATGCCATAATGGCGCGCTACAGCGGCATAACTTTTTCCTTCCAGGAGCATATCCAGGAGCTCAACCTTCTCCTGGAGTGTCTTACACTTCCTGGAGTGTCTTACAGTTCGCTTAGGTTCAATGGCAGTAGCCTTAGAAGGTGCTGGGCGTTTGGGTGGCATTTTAGCGCTTCAATAAAAACAAATTTAAAAAACAACGACAGCACTCACTGAAACACTCGAGCTAGCTCCATGCGGGAAACTGTTATGATCCGGGAACTCTGGACTGCATGTGCCAGAGAGCCGTCATTGGGCAACAGCCAATCAGCGGGAAACAGAAATGAATAGCACTCTCGGATTGGCTACTTTCAAACTTCCCGCCTCTCATACAGGAGTATTACACCTTTTTTTTATTGAAGAAAGAACTCACAAACACACTCAGACAAGCAAAATTTTCTTGCGTAGAAAAAAACTTCCCAAGGCTAATGATTGTGTTTACAGCCAATTCATATAATGCCAAGTCATGTCATATTTTTTTCTGAAAAAATGCGAAAAGTAAATTCACATAAATTCTCAATTTTAGGAGCTAACCAATAATTAAGGTATTCCTAAAAAGTGTAGGCAAACACAAATTAATAAAAACAAATGTTCTGTTGTTTCAATGTGTTCCTCAGAAAATGAACAGTTATTATGATCTATAATCTCAATATTAATAATAAAAAGGACTCCATGAGCTCCAGTCGCAGTTTCATGACGTGTTGCTCTGTGATTGGTCCCAGACAGTAGCGCGCCACTCTGGAGGACAGTACGCAGAGACATGAGAGGAGAATTATTAGTAGTAGAAGTGTTATTAATAATATTAGTAAACATAAACAGCATTTCACCATGCTGTATTTACTCGCAAGTATTGTCTGTTCCTGATAATAAGGGTTCTGGAATGTGAGCAGATGTCAAACGGTCATTATTTCGTCCTCTCCTCTGGTTAAGCTAGTTTTATGGTGTTATTTGTTTATGGTGTTTGTTTATCTGGATATATGAGGCTGGGTCTCAGGCTTCGTCCACTTGTTTATTGCTCAACAGTACAGTTGCTGCAGGATGGACTGCGTTACAACAGGGGGAAATGTAAAAGGTGAGTTAGATCGGTGATATTTCAACACCTGTAGGATTGATTAGAGAAGATAATGTGCATCGTGACAGTAGCAAAGTGGAAACAGAAGCAGCATAACAAATAGAATACACGCTGTACTGCACAACAGTGTAATATAAAAAGTACACTATACATATATTACATAAAATTATTTGTACACAGTGTATGTATACACTATACGGACAAAAGTAACAGGACATCTGACCACTACAACTTGGCATTGCATTCAAGTACATTGACTGTAATACGGAGTTGGTGCCTACTTTGCAGCTACTGTATAACAGCTTCCACTTTTCTTGGGAGGCTTTCCACAAGATTTTGGAGATTCTTTGGGAATTTGTGGAATTTCGTTTTACAGATTAAGAATGATGGTTTGTGGGACTGTGCTTTAAACATTTCCTGCAGTCTACTTGAAGTGCCAGCTAAACAAATGTAGAGTTATGTGCAATTGACTTACATTTGACTAAACAATCGTAAAGTTAACTGCCCTGAATTTGAAAATGCAGATTAAAAAGGAAAGTTTTGTGCAAAAGTGAGGCAGTGCTTTGCACACAAAGAAAACATAATTACAGCTAAGTACCATAAAACCCATGTAGAGTTACATGCCATTTAATCACTACACAACCCTAAAATTAACTGACTTAATAGTTGTTATAATGATATATGCTATATTATGATTGCCACCTTTATTAGATATAAAAATGTTTTCTAATATGCAGGTGCTATTTTGTCTAAAAACTTGTTATATCGAATATTTCTGCATGTGGGTGCACAGCACTTTGTAATGAAACTTTTCACAAATATTCCACCTTCATATTTCTCTAAAATCTTTCACTTTTCTCATTGCTTTTTGGAACAGTGTTGTATTGTGTTGCAAGTCATTATTGTGGTTCTTGCTCATCATTGCTTGTAATTTGTATTTTGCAGTGCTGGCAAAAGCAATACACTCCCTTTCAAGAATTGGAGATGAACTTTACTTGGAGCCTGTTGAAGATGGGGTTAGTGCCTCTGTCTGGTTAAGTGTGTAGTCAGCACTCTATATTCTCCAGGATGCAGTCAGTAGGCTTAATCCTTGTTTAGTTGTTCATAAACATATGGTTATATTTATTTGCCTGGGATACTCTTTTTCTTGCATGTTTCTATGTAAACATTTGTGTATGGATACTAATATGTTTATGTTTTGCAGCTAACTCTGCGAGCAGTCAATTCATCCAGATCAGCCTTTGCCTGCTTCCTGCTCTCTCCACTCTTTTTCCAGCGATACTACGTCCCTTCTGATCGGACCTTCCGCTGCAAAATGCCCATCAAGGTACCTCACGCTCCAGACTCTGTTGTGCTCTAATAGTATCCAAGTTGTGATACTTTTGTAGTATTCAGTACTTGTAATAGCAAGTGAAATATCCTTGCAGTATCCTTGTCCACTACACCAGCTCCTCTCTCTCTATCTCTTTATCTTTCTATCGCTTCCCCAACAATAAGCCTTGGGTAACCAAAAGCATACTAAACAAAAAGAAGAGAGCTTTTGGTAACAAAGAGAAGTTGAGACTGGTACAGATTGTAGGATTGTAGAGGGAAAAGACTCCCAGAGGAGGAAATAACACCAGGCAGGGGTGGAACGGAATGATGGCCGTTAATGGCTTGAAACAAAAGAGAGGTGTTAGGATGAATGGGGATGTGAAATCTGCAAACAACCTAAATCTGTACTTTAATAGGTTTGACTGCCCTACATCTCCTGGATCAGCTCTTCTCACTTTATCCATACTCACCCACCTCTTCTGCCCCTGCAGCCTGAGCAGGCTTTACCTACTGAGGTCTTTCAATGTCTGTAAGACAATGTTGACCATGTTCTATCACTCTGTGGTAGAGAGTGTTGTGTTTTTGCTGCTGTGTGCTGGGGCAGTGAGGTGAAGACAATTGATGCTAACAGGCTGAACAAGCTGTCCTGGGTGTCTGGCTGGAGAACCTGGAGGAGGTGTATAAGAGAATGGTGAAAAAAAAAGCTCCTTAGTATCATGGATAGCCTCTCTCATATCTTGCACACCATGATGGGCTATCAGATCCACTCATCAAAAGATCCATCGGCTCTAAATGCAGAACAGAATGTCACAGAAAGCCCTTTCTACCTGTGGAAATAACTCATTTTATTGCATTTTCTTGGCACAAATAAGTCACTTTTCATAACCACTTCTACCAATAATCTGATTATGATGTCTGTTATGGTTATTTGTTAGTTATTTTGTTATAGTTTTTCACTTTTACTACTGTTTTTTTTTCAACTATTGTCTTTTCTTTATTCCTCTTGTTGCACTTGTTACAAACGAATTTCCCACAGGATAAATAAGGTTCTTTTTTCTCTCTGTCTCTCTGTCTCTCTCAGAGTGTGCAGGCAGTGTTTAGGTCTCTGTCCTCTCTGGAGCGCTCTGTGGAGAAGTGCCGTATTGAAATGAGCAGTGAGAAGAGTCGTCTGACCATCACTTTACACTGCAAACATGGTAAAACTCACAGGTCATTCACTGTGACCTGACCTCCTTTGCTGACTTGTAGAAATACAGTGATGTGCTATAGCTGTCTGAAAATGAAGTTGTCATGAATTACTTTTTTAACATGAGTCAGTTCCACCTCACTCACTTCATTTTGGTGCTTGACATATTCAGTATGCTCTAATACATGCTCATCTACAGCCAAAATAAATTTCATGTGTTATTTTCAGACTGACTATGTCTGCAATTTGACCACCATTTTTACAGCCTGTGTTTTTGTTTCAGGGCTTTTAAAGACACACAACCTGTCCTATCAGGACTGTGAGAACTTACAAGCAGTGTTTGACAAAGAGAGCTGTGCGAATATCCTACGAGCTCAGCCCAGGTCTGCACACTACAGTCTTTTTTTCCTTCAATGTTACATCTCTCCATCACTTTTAACCCACGGAGTGTCGGTCTCAGTGGCCCTGTTCACACCCTGTTTCATGTGTCTAACAACAGGACTGTAACACTTTGCACTCTGGAATAACATCTGGCTAAAGTTAATATCAGACCAGCTCCTACAAGAGAGATCAGAATGAAATGATCATTTTGAATGAGCTTAGGATGCTGTTCCGCCTGCATTATCATTTTTCCAGATATAATCCTGACCCTCAAGGTGCATGAAGTGCCAGATGTAAGTGAGTTGCTCTCTCTGTCCTCCCTTTTATACCATGTTCCCCTTCTCCTGTGAGCAGGTTGTGGGTGGATACAGTTCTGCACTTCCCTCCGTCTTTGGAAGAAGTGAGCGTTTTAGTGAGCAGTGATCGAGTATGGCTTAAAAACCATGTGGAGGATGATGCAGGTGAAACTTCTTATTTCTGCTTACTATTTCATATTGTTTATTACTAATAAAAGATAGTAATATTGCTATTTAAAGATGAAATTCTGGAAGGTTAACATCACATTCGCACTATGCTGTTACATATTACTGTAGTGTCTATTTATTGTATTGTCTCTGTGCTGTTATCTCACATCCAATTACATTCCATTCACAATATAACATTACAGAGTTCTGGTGTCTATTGTATTGTCTCTGTTGTAACTTGCTATACGTGGAACAATGATCCATGGAGAAATGTCTTATCACATGTTCACAGCTGCTGATGACAGCAAAGTAACACTGAACCTTGAAATGCAGTGACCCTTCACTTTCGTCAAACTCTTTTTCTCTCTCTCTCTCTCTCTATCGCTCTCGGTCTTTCGTGCTCTCTCTCTGGCTCTCTCTCTGGCTCCTGCTCTCTCTCGCTTTCACTCTTTCGCGCTCTCTCCCTCACGTGCTCCTGGTCTTTCGCTCCTTCTCTCTCTTTCTCTCTTTCACTCCCACTCTTTTGCGTGCTCTCTCTTGCTCCCTCTCTCTCACTCTCTCTCTCTCTCTCTCTCTCTCTCATTCTCTCACTCTTGTGTTCTCTCTCTCGCACACTCTTGCTCTCTCTCGCTCCCAATCTTTGGATCTCTTTCTCTCTCTTGCTCCCGCTTTTTCTCTCTCTCCCGTCCTTTCGCGCTCTCTCTTTTGTTTCTGTTCTTTCTTTCTCTCTCTCTTTCTCGCTCTTGCACTTTCGCGCTCTCTCTTTTGCTCCTGCTCTTTCGCTCTCTCTCTCCCTTTCTTTCACTCTCTTGCTCCCGTTCTCTCTCTCTCTCTCGCTCCTGTTCTTTTGCTCTCTCTCTCTCGCTCCTACTCTTTCGCTCCCTCTCTCTTGCTCCCACTCTTTTGTTATCTCACACGCTCTCACTCTCTCAGACTCATCACGAGCAATGATGACCGAGTTGTGTTTAAGTTCAGAAGAGTTTGATCATTTTGCCATCAGCTCTGAGACCAGCATTACCTTCTGCCTGAAAGAGCTCAGGGTGACTACACACACACTCGCACATTCTCTAATACTCACTCTGAACAATGCGTCCATACCTCTAAATGTAAACCCTGCTTCTTTCACTGTTAGGGGCTGCTGGTATTCGCGGAGTCGTCTGGTCTTCCTGTGTCAATGCACTTTAATGAGCCCGGCAGGTGGGTGTCAGGGAAAGAGTTTGCAAAATGAGCTCTAGCTTTTACACTGTTCAAAAATATTAATGCCCAAAACATTGTCAGAAAAAAACACCTGCACCAAAGTACAAATGCTGTCACTGGGGATGCTTATATGTCTTTAATATTTTTAGTGAGGGAACATTACTGTACCATATTCTGTGCATTTATGTAATCCATGTTGCCTTGGCTCCATGCAGCTTGTCTTGACTCCAGGCTTTTTAATTTTTTTATAACATTAAGCATCATGTTGTGCCTTTTGAGCAAACATTTAGTGTTTTATGCATTTACAGTACATTTACTTCTGAATCACAGATTTGATTCCTCTGTCTAGAAAAAAAAATTATCATTATTAAATGGAACAAGTTTAACATTGTGTGTGTTTTTGTGCATTTTCCCCAAGCCCTGTTGTCCTGAGTGTATCAGACAGTGTTCTGGAGGCTAATTTTGTACTCGCCACTCTGTCCGAGGACTCACATCAGCGCAACCACAATAACAACAAGACTGACAGGTAACTTTCAGTTCATGGTACTGAACAACTATGAAACTTAATAACCTAAATTTGGCTTGGTGTAGGATAATGGAGGATGATGCATAACAGTTTCAGATGCAGTTACTAATTCATACACCCTAATTAAAGAGCCCATATCCTTGGTCCACTCATTTGTGTGGATTTATGTACCAAAATGTCTACATTTACTAATGCATCATTTATTAATGCATTTCCACTAGTGTGCATTCTATTTTTATGTACCTTTAAGATGTGTCAGAACTAAAGTGCTATAGTTTGAACATGCAAATCTGATTTTGTGGCGACATTGTGAATATTTTCCATGATATGGGATCGTTAATGGATGTGTATTATTTATTTTGGTTTGTACTGTGGCACTTGAAAGTTTGTGGACCCTTCAGAATGTTCTGTATTTCTGCATTTAAGCATGACCTTAAACATCATCCACTCATTCTAGAAGTTAATATAGAGAACACGGTAAACAAATGAAACAAAAAATTGTATGTCTGAATGTTATGCATTTTTATGTGGCAAAAGTATGTGAACGTTTGTTTTCAGTATCTGGTGTAAAAAGCAATAACTTCAACTAAACTTTTCTGGCTCCTGCTCATCAGTTTATAAGAATTTACTCTTTATAGTCCATACAAAACACTTTCAGTCTGAGATTCCTCATGTTCCTGCACATCTCTATAATTTTACTTCATAAATACATTACAAAATATAATTTGTTGAATTTAATTCTCTTTATCTACTTTTATGAGTTACCTGAAAATCTGATGATGCTTTAGGGCATATTTATACAGAAATTCACAAACTTTCAATTCCCCACTGTAAACACTCCAGTGTATTCTTAATTAGATGGACACACTTTGTCTGGTGATGTGGTAAATTATGATTAAGTACAGAAAATGTATTGCAGTTAATGCACTAATCATTTATTTACACCCAGTTGTCAATATAAACAGTGGTGATGAGTATGAGCTGTTCTCCACTGTCTCAGAACTCCGGCCCGTCCTGCACCAGACGACTTCATGAGTGACGACATGGACTCATTTCTCATCGCCATGGAAACCAGTGATCTTGCTGGACCGTCCCATGATCCTGACCCACCGCCTAGTTCCACCAATCACAGGATGCGATCACCCAGAGAGGAGGAGGATGAGGAAGAAGAGGAGGAGGAACTACTAGACAGACCACCCAATAAAAAGGTTAAAAAAAAAAAAAGTATTAAAACAAAA
Organism: Phenacogrammus interruptus; assembly: GCA_037974425.1. Classification (NCBI taxonomy): domain Eukaryota; kingdom Metazoa; phylum Chordata; class Actinopteri; order Characiformes; family Alestidae; genus Phenacogrammus; species Phenacogrammus interruptus. Next base: position 10,461,803 of record JBBPCW010000031.1, read on the forward strand.
CATGTCTGATCTGTAAACACTGCTTTTATTCACTGTGTATTTATTTTCCCTTTTCAGTTCTGTTCGCTTTTCTTTGGCTCCGTGCTGCCGTCTTCTCCTCGGATGAAAAATCAGACGCTACAGAGCCAGGAAGTGCTCGCAAGTGACAGTGAGGACGAGAAACAGACTGAATGACCCTGACAGCCAGTAGGGATGCATATGGATAGAATATGTGATGGTCAAGCAGAGACAAAAAGACTATTCAAGAAAAGAAGGATGGACAATGTGTAGAGAAAAGTTGCATAATCGAAAAAGAACACTTGTGAAGACAGTAAATCTTTCAAAGCTTCTACAGAGACTGTATCCTTATGGGGATGTCATTTTTCTTTGATTGTTTTTTGTGCTTTTTTTTATGCTTGGATCAGTGATGAAACCATTACGTCGCACCCAAATCATTGTGCTGAGCTGTCATTAAAGATGTACACACGCATCTTCATAAAGACCAGGTAATGCAGTGTTTGGGAGTGAGTACCATCGTCATCATGCCCCACTAAACACTGACAAGTTTTGTAAGGTGGGCTGGTTTAAAAAAAAAAAAAAACGAAAGAAAATTGTGCCACGAATGAGAAGCCTTTCAGATTCACTGCATCTTTCTCCACTAAACTGATTCAGTGCCGCAAGTAATGTGGTGACACTCGAACAAGCCGGTTTCGTCTCAGAAACTTGTTCATTTGGGATGGTTTGGTCGCACTTTTACTGTCTACAAAAATTGCTTTATGTGAAAATAAATGGCTAAAATATTCTGTGCCTCTAGGCTACAGTTACTATGACATTGTTATTAATGGGCCAGTTTTCAGTTGTAGGTTTTTAACTAATTTAATTGAACCTCAGCATCAGTCAGTTCATATTTTCAGAGGCAAGATATTCTGTCTGTGGAAGGCTATAGTGCGGCTATACCTTAACCACAGTCAAAAAAAAAAAAAGAGTAGTGCTGTCTTGTGGTGCTTTCGAAACATCTGAAGCCAGGCAAGGTAAAGGACTGATAAAGGTTGTACTTTCCTTTTGTGCATCTTAAAGCCCCTTTCTGGCATTTAAATCGTGCAACTTGATCGACTTTGCTAACTATCAGATTCCTGATGGTATCGTGAAGTCTGAGAGCGAGGACGAGCAGAAGTTGTCAGAAGTAACTTTCAGAGTGTGGTGCAGAGTTCCTTTTTGAGCCTAATGTCTGAGAACCACTGTTTCCAGCACAGATATCATTATCCTCACTCTTTTTGCTGAGCACCTGGAAACTCTTCCCTCTCGTCTGAGGCTTTTTCCTTTCCTTCTCTTTCTCCTTTTCCAGTTCTTTCTCCCTTTTTTTCCTCTCTTTCTCCTCTTCCTTCTCTTTCCGCTCCTGCTCTCTCCTCTGCCGCCTCCTTTCTTTGGAGCTCAGCTTCTGCTCTCCCTCGCTGAAGTCCTGGATGAGGATTTTCGGGACTGGGGTTTTGGGAGATGTTTCTCCTCTGAAGCGGTGGAACAGACCCCTGCGCTTGGGTTTGTCTGCGTGTGGTCCGGATTTCTGGGGTTGACCTGTGATTTTTGTTGTGTGTGCAGCATCAGCTGTATGTTCCTGCTTGTCACTCTGGTCTGGCTCCCTGAAGGTGTCTTCAGAGAGGATTGAGGGATGGGCGGATTGAGAGGTGGAGGATCTTCGGAGACGCAGTTGAGTGTGAGGGTTTGATGAGGAACCTGTGGAAGCAGATTTTGGAGGGCTTGCAGGGGTCTCTGTTTGCGACTGTGCTGAAAGTGAGTCATTTTGTACTGATGTGTGTTCAGGCTGATCTGGCTGCTCAGGTTCTGTCTTGTCGGCCCCATCACTTGTGCCATGTTTGGGGTCACCAGGTTTAATGTCACATGGAGTTGTATCCTCCAAATTCAAAGGTTTTTCTATCAGAGAGGAATATTCAACTTCCTCAGGAGACTCTGGTGGTCCTGAGAGTTCTACTTCTGTCTCTTGTTGAATCTTTGAAGATGGTGGTACCTCTGAATGTGATGCATCTTCATCTACAGGGAGATCTTCCAAGTTTGATATTTGCTGAGAAGTATCTGTCTGGTGGGGAGGAATACAGGATATCAATGATATTTGTACCTTCTCTTCATCTACTGTTTGATGATTGCCATCACTTTCCTCCCCTGCCTCTTCTTCCTCTCTCTCTGCTGCCTCCCTCGCTCCCTCAGTTATGTGTCCTTTCTTCTGTGTTTCCTCCTGTTCTTTTTTAGCCATGTGCTTTTGGTGATTCTGTTCTTCCCCCTTGCTTTCACAGACGTGATGTCCACCGGTTAGGAGGTCTGTGTCCAGCCTTATCTCCTTTTCGTCTGCCTCCCGCATCTTTCGATGTAGGTTCACCTGCTCTTCACATGTTTCCTGCACTTTACTTGTCTCTTCAGTATCTTCCTGCTTTTGCAGCTTCTCTTCAGACGTGTCCTGTTCATGAGTTTTTTCCTCTTCATTGTTGATTATTGCCTGTTTGTCTGCTTCTTGTTTATGAGTGAACTGAACTTCCACTTCCTCTTCCAGCTGTTTTTCCTCTTCCTGTTTATGGAGGTCGAGCTGTGTTTCCTCTTCCTGTTTATGGAGGTCGAGCTGTGTTTCCTCTTCCTGTTTACTGAGGCCCAGCTGCGTATCCTCTTCCTGTTTACTGAGGTCCACCTGTGTATCCTCTTCCTGTTTACTGAGGTCCAGCTGCGTTTCCATGTCCTGTTTACTGAGGTCCAGCTGCGTTTCCTCTTTCTGGTCAGTGTTGTCTATGTGAATTTCCTTTTCCTGTTTACTGCTGTCCAGATGTTTTTCCTCTTCTTGTTTACTGAGGTCCAGCTGCGTATCCTCTTCCTGTTTACT
>JBBPCW010000031.1:10486487-10504345 GCA_037974425.1 Phenacogrammus interruptus
CACAGCTCGTCTTGAACCTCCGTTGCTCAAAAGAAGAGGAAGACATGCATCTAGACTCTTTTCGGTCTTGGGCCCCCCAGTGGTGGAATGAACTCCCTCTTGCAATCAGATCTGCGGAGTCCTTCGCTGTCTTTAAGCGTCACCTGAAGACCCTCCCCTTTAAGGAGCATGTTGGCAACTAGCCAGTCCTCCCACGCATCTCTTATATATCTTTTCCTATATATTTACAAATCCCTCAGCCACATCTCTGACTTGCTTTTTCTTTTTGACAGGGTGTGTTATGGTGTGTAACTTAGGCAGCAGTAACTTTGTTAAATAGCTGTTGATTTAAGTATAGCTTTACAGGTTTAAGAACAGTTGTGGACTACTTCAAGTACTGATGTACGTAAATGTAAAATGTCTTGGTATGCTGAAGCATTAAGATTGTCCTTCGCTGGGAGTAAGGGGCCACATGAATTCAGTAATAAAAAGGTGTGCCCCAGTACTTTTGGCCATGTATTGTATGTATGAATCACCAGTGGTGGTGTATTACTTAGCTGGGTAGTGTGCCGTTCTAAATGCGGCCCTGGCTCTTTTGAAACTTTAGCTCTTTTAAACCTCATAGTTCCTCTAAACTCAGGACCTTAACATTCCCAATTCCTCTTTCAGGCGATGGAGGAGACACAACCCCGTTACAGCAAGCGCCTGGTAAGCTGCTTTTTTTACTCTGTGTGCCATATTAAGAGCAGTCCTGGCATTGTGGTTTCTAAAGGGCTTATTTTTGATCTCCAAAAAGTGTTATCAGTAGCTATGTCAGAGCATGTGCACAACTTATAAACACCTGCAGTGATGAGGCTGCCTCAAGTTCAAGGTAATTCTAACACAAGTGAGCTATTAAATGGAATGTAGAATGTAAAAACATAAAATGGAAAAGTGGTATTTAAAAACCTATGGATATGTGTGACTATGACTGAAACTGCTTCTAAATCCTTGATGTGTTTGTGATTAACCACTCATATAGGGGAAATTGCAGCATTGTATTAAGTCCAGTATTTATCTAATATACGTGTAGTATGGTCCTGTTAGTGCTGCGTCTGCATAAACAATGTCATTTAATCCTGTGTATTTTTTAGCTTTTAATTCATCATTTGAGCCCAGTAGAATCCCATTACATAGTGTGAATATGTCCTGATCTCTTGCCAAATGGGGTCTTGCTACTATGAGTTCTATTAAGTTTTCCTCATGCAAAGTTACAGTTTGGGAGAATTATGGTTGAGATGTGACTAACATTTGCCTAATGTGCCGCCTTTTAATTCAACTTGGATGCTCTCTAGCGAACAGGGACGCGGCGGCGTTACCATGACGATGGCATCTCGGATGATGAGATTGAAGGGAAGAGAACGTTTGACCTAGAAGAAAAAATTAAAGGCAACAGCTTTAGTTCGGACTTGGTCAAAATTATGGAAGGGAAAGGTTGGTGTTGATTTATTTAACATTAATATTAAAGCCTATGCTGCACCCAATTGCATTTTGACTGTCTGTGTTTGTGTTACTTGCTCCCTTCAGACTTCACCTTTGAGTACATCCAACGGGAAGGCCTTCGGGACCCCATCATCTTTACTAAAACAGATGGACTTGGCATTCAGTATGTTTTCCAATATTACCTTTTTGCTCCAGGTCTAGCACACCATTCTTTTACAGAAGTTTATTTCAGACCATAGTTTGAAATGGATGTAATTTATGTTTGAAATGGCATACTATGTAGTGTACAATGCTCATCAGTAGTGTATTTTATAGTATCCTGTATGAAACAAGCTCATCCTACAAGGCAGGGGTGTGACTAAACCGCCTACAACAGTTGCTGAGCCAGTTATACCAACCTCCAGACCTGCCTGATTTTCCTTAGCCCACCATTCACTGCTTAGCAACCGTTACTTGCCACTTCCCGGCTTTTATAGCAGCACATATGGATATATTTTGGTCAGAAGACGTTACTGAGTGACTTAAGACACCTGATACTACAACAGAGGGTGCTGTTTTAAAAGTGTCAGCTTTCGATTTATCTGTGTGATTTCCGAAGCAGTATAACCAGTATATCACAGAGGGAACTTTGCCCACATACTTGAATATGAGGACAGAGTAGTACATCATTCAGCTATCATGCCTTTTTTTTTTTTTTTTTTTTTTTTTAAACACAGACTGCATACCACATAACACTTTTGGGTTTAGTTAGTACATGAAATATTAAGTAGGTTACTTTAAATACAGCTGCTATTACTGATTAAATTTATGCTTAGCTATGGTTGACACAATTAGGCCAAAATGTCTTTTTGTGCCCTCTTTCAGAATGCCTGATGAAGATTTTAGTGTGAGTGATGTGAAACTGTTTGTAGGTAAGAATTTCTTTGCTATCTTTTTTTTTTTTTTCCCGGTTCACCAATTAATGTATGTGTTGTACCTGCTTCATTTATGACAACTAAATCCACTAATTTAGATGTTTTTGCTTTTGTTGTGTTCAATGTATTGTAATGTTGATCTCTGTATCCCTCTTGTTGAACACAGCTGTATTGCCAATAGTTTTGAATGAATGTATACTGCGTTTTTGCCTGCGTCTTTAGGCAGTCGAAGGGTGATTGACGTGATGGATGTAAACACTCAAAAGGGCATCGAGATGTCAATGAGTCAGTGGAGACGTTATTATGAAACTCCTGCCTCGGAGAGGGAGAAACTGTACAATGTGATCAGTCTTGAGTTTAGTCACACAAAACTAGAGCATCTTGTCAAAAGGCCTGCCTCGGTATGTATATCTATGTGTGCACACCCTTGCTTTTTTTCTAGGATGAATCTTAAGAGTCTAATCTAAATCTAAACACACTGTGCTTTTCAGGTTGACGTCATCGACTGGGTAGACAACATGTGGCCACGGCACCTGAAGGAGAGACAGAGAGACTCAACTAATGCCATCATAGACATGCACTACCCAAAAGTACAGAAGTGAGTTGCTGCACTGTGTTCACAATTACAATTTTTTAGGTTAACAAAAAACAAATTCCAAATACGGCTTCAGAATGTTGGATAGTAAGAGTATTTATTTTATAGATTTTCGTGGTTTTTTTTCTTTTTGTTTGTTTTTCTTTTACTCTGTAGCACTTTGAGATTGCTAAAATATGAAGTGCAATACAAAAAATTATTATTATTAAATTTGCATTAGTACATTTAATGCTATTTTATGTTGAAACAGTGCCTTGTATGGGTGCATCGGGGCATCAGAAAATCGTGACACCGCAGTGTAAAAATGTAACTGTTAGGCAGGAGATGGAGTTATATCAGTACATCATGGAGGATGGAAGTTCTGTAATTTAGGATATCTGCGGCAGCTGCATTGTTTGAACATGAACGTTTAACTAGAATGCATTTCTGAGAGAAAATGTGGAATGTGATTGCGCTGCAGCTTATTTCTGCCATGCACAGACAAAAATGGGGGGATCAGGGGTGCTGTATGTGTGGTTGCAGGGAATTGTAGAAAAAAACTCCGCACAAAAACTGCTGGCTAACTTAACCTGTCACACGGCCACACTTTACGCTCATTCAGGCTCAATATAACAGAACAGTGAAGCTGTGGCTGACTGAGCTTGGTGACTGGCAGTGCTGAAAGAAGTGTTCACAGGCTAATTATTCTTTTAACAGAAACAGTGATCTGAACCGACCTTTAGTGTCTTAAAGGCGGTTGATGAGCCTGATCTGTCTTTAGTTTGTGCAGGGCTGGTTTGTTACTCCACGTCTGTCGCTTTGTGCGTCCCATAGTGTTTGCTCCGAGACACACATTATACACCTTTATCACGACTCGCCACCCCTCTGTTTTCTCTCTATACATTACAGAAGCAACTTGACCACAAAAATTGAATCTTTAAATATTTGGCCTGTGATCAACTATCAAAAAAAACCAGTGAATGTTTTTGGCGAAGCATCTCCAATAAAAATAGTAATAAAACTTAATCACACCAAGTGTGCAAACTACCAGCACTAATTAGCAACCCAGCTATGGCATGTGCCATGTTTTTCCTGCCTCCAAAGTCCAGTATTTAGATTATAATACAATGGACACAGTTGTCTTTTTACTCAAACTTTTTTTTTTTTTTTGCATATAAAGTTGTTCAAGAATGAATACATGCTGCCATCAACAAAGAGTGCATTCCTTCTTTGCTGTTTGATCTTTATTTCTGCGTGTTCTTACTACTTTTTTTTCTTTTACCCTTGTTACTTGCAGGTATTGTCTGATGAGTGTGAAGGGCTGCTTCACAGACTTCCACATAGACTTTGGCGGCACATCAGTCTGGTACCATATCCTGAGGGGTGGCAAGGTGAGAACTAAACAGTGTAGAAATAGTGTGTGTGGTGTATCATTGCCGAAAACCTCCTGAGGCTCTTGTTCAAATTATGTTTTTTGGCTTTGATAGATTATGGAAGTGTTTTGGTGAGAGAGCACTTTGTGTGAATGTAACTTGATTTAATGGTACTGAACCCAGCTGTGACCCTTGAATGAATCCCAGGTGTTCTGGCTGATTCCACCCACTCCCCAAAACCTGGAGCTCTATGAGAACTGGGTGTTGTCAGGAAAACAGGGTGACATTTTCCTTGGAGACAAAGCTACTGACTGCCAGCGCATTGAGTTAAAGCAGGGCTACACTTTCATGATCCCTTCAGGTGGGTACTCCCACGCATTGTCATTTCCAGACACCACTGAATGTAATATAGAGGCTAATAACTCCACATATGTAACTGGTGACTATAGTGTTGTGTATCAGCATAACTGAAGTAATTCAGTTATTGGGCTGCTTTGGATTGCAAACAACATCAATTCTAGATTCAACAGCTGAATAGTCCCTGTATATTCTTATTTTTATGTGATGCAGGCTGGATCCATGCAGTATACACTCCTGAGGATACTCTGGTATTTGGTGGAAATTTCCTCCACAGTTTTAACATTCCGATGCAGCTGAACATCTACAACATTGAGGACCGGACACGGGTTGGTTTACACATTCAGTCTTCCAAAGTAGTATGATTGTTTTCAGACATATTTCCTTCTTTAGAAGAAAAATATGTTTTGACTTGGTCTACCATGTGGTATTGTATTCTCACAATTTTTTTATTAAATTTTAAGAAAAATGACTATCCATGGGCTAGGACACCTGGATGCTGACCTGGTGTGGGATGACCCATTTTCACAGAGCCACAAAATAAGACTTTTTAAATGTATTTTTGAAATATGAAATTTAATTTTGAAATTAATTGTTTGGTTAGGTCATAGTAAGATATATGAATTTCCATGCCAGCAAGGGAATGACCCCTAGAAGGTCTGCAGAAAAGGGGTAAACTAATTGCAACCTTTCATCCTTAAATAATAGAATTGCATAATTAATAGCAACGCAGCTGGTCGGACCCATCTCGACGAGGGCCATTGATGTGTTTTTGCATCATATGTTGTCCTGATATGTTTTATCAATTGTAAATTACACTCCTTTAAAGTCAACTAATTTTGTCTCTGTCCCTCCCTCTCACCCAGGTCCCATCTAAGTTCCGTTACCCCTTCTATTATGAGATGTGTTGGTATGTGTTGGAGCGTTACCTCTACTGTCTGACCAACACCTCTTATCTAACGCCAGATTTCCAGAAACACTCTTTGGGTATAGGTGAGTACATTGAAAGCAGACGTTCTTGATGTTGTTCTCATCACTGCAAAATCTGCTTTCACACACTTTTTTGTCTTGGTCTGATCACATGAAACCCTCCTTTCTTTTAGTGAAGCTTGTAAGGAGTCATGAGACACACAGCCATAGGACAGCAGCTGCAGACAGAGACCATTATCCTTAGAATCAAGCTAATGAGTTTACACGGTTTCTAACACAATAAAAAAACTCTGATCTAGCTATCATGTTTTGGTCTTTGACAGTCACTCAGACCTATAGACTTGAGATTTTCCTGCTTTGAACACATCAACATGAAGAAGAGATCATTAATGCTATTCAATTTTGTGTTTGTATGTGTGTGTTTGTGGCTGAAGCTTCAATCATTATGTTTTTGCACACAGGGCTAAAGAAAGAAGACTACATCAAACTAAACAAACCCGATGACCATGAGAAGGATGAGAGGGATGGCGATGATAGTGATGATGATCGTGTTGACGTTAAAGAGGAAAGTTGTGAAGAAGAACCAACTCCAGCCTGTCCAGATGTGAAAGTGCACCTGACTCCATTCGAGCTGGAAGGCTTGTGGCAGCTGCTGCACAAACTTGAGGAGCTGCCAGCTCACAAGAAGTGTGTCCCAGCAGGCATCAGAAACGCACCAGCACTTCTCAGTGATATCCGGGTACATACATCCGGGCCCTCCTGTCTTATTGTAATAGATGCAAATGTGTGGAACACAGCCTTGCATAAAGATCACTTATTCATAGCAATTAGCCACTTGAATGCTAATTATTCTAGTGAAGTAAACAGTACACAGTATAATTAACCAATCAGCCTGTCAATATGTAGTTGTTTCTAAACAAGCATTCTCTCCTCCTGCCATCCACAGGCTGTGCTAGAGGAGCATGCCAATGATAATCCCAAGATGTCTTACACTGGAAAACCCATTGTTACATGGCCCAAAAGGGTAAGACAGTAGCTTAAATTGTTTAGTGGTAGCTTATAAACTTTTAATGTGTTTATACAGTCTGTGTGTAGATATTCACAAACACTTGTGTGTGTATGTATTTGTTTATCTTGATATTTGTATGTATTTGTATCATATCATAGGCAATTTCTGATTCTGATCAAACCGGTTGCTTCAGTAGTTGTGGGTGTTTTTCTTGTTCGCAGATGCAGACACTTACAAATTCTTTCTTTCTGTCTGGTTTCAGCCCTCCTGGTATAGGCCACCTCTACCTCCCCCGTCTCCACTTTACCAGTCTCGGCCTTCAGGCTCAGGTCCCATGCTGGCCCCGGTTCCTCGGCCAGTGAAGCCACCCTCCTCCATCTCAACCCTGCGTCACCGGCGTGTGCGGTGCAGACGCTGCCAAGCCTGCCTTCGTACTGAGTGTGGAGACTGCACTTACTGCAGGGACATGAGGAAGTTTGGTGGTCCAGGCAGACTTAAGAAAACCTGTATTCTCAGACAGTGTCTGGCTGTGAGTACTTATTTTTGTACTTCAGTTTTAGCCCTGCTCATTTCTATAAGATGAACCAGCTGTTTAATTTAACCTCAACTGACATGGTTTGTTCTCAGAAAGGCAGTATTTCCATAACCACTGAATTACGTTCAGTCTTTGCAGTACATTATTAATTTTAGCAAGGGTTAATAGTACTACTTATTTGCCAGCACATCTCAGAATGCATCATGCTGTTCCATGTTCTAAACTGGGGCTGCTTTGTAGCAGAGTAGATGGTCAGTCAAATAAATTGACTGATGAAATAAAACAGACCTGTCCCCTTTTTTACTGAAAGGCTTTTTCTTTTTAAGCTCTGCTTTGTATAAACTATACTGAAGCACAACTTTTTTGACCTAAGCGTAGATAACTTTGATTGTGCAAAGGGAATGTTCAAATATGGGGTGAATCAATAAAATTTGACATGTGAAAGCGAGAAAAATAATTTGGTGGTTAGGACTTATAGTATCGCAGTATTTTCATATCTATTATCAGCTTAAGGCTAAAGGCAAGATGCAGTAATAGAAATGAAATGTTGCTTTGCTTTTATGTCCATTACTAATTTTTTTGTTTCTTTACTAACGAGCCGTCTATTCCTAGGAGGGAGGTTTTATTTCAATTAAATTATTGCAGTCAGACTACAAAAACTACGAGCACTGCAGATTTATTACTGGATCAGATTAATAGATATGGTAATCTCTTATTTACAATTACAGTATATATATTTAATATACCCCCTTAGATAAAATAGATCCACCTGAACAGAGCTTTGTGTGCATCATGTACATATTATGCATGCTTGCAACACCTGCTGTCTTTCTTCAGCCGGGGCTGCCCCTGTCTGCTGTGTGTGCCATATGCAAGGAGGGGAACCAGGAGAACGAAGGATCAGAGGCCACACAAACGCTCATGGAATGCTCTGAATGCGCTCAGATCACACATCCTGAATGTATAACGGTACAATGCATGCACATTGTGTACATGCACATTCATGACGATTGACTTAATTGCTGCTAATTTACAGTGACACTGTTTTGTGTATGTGTTGTGAAGGTGCCAGGGGAGGGCGTGATCAATAAGGACCTGCCCAGCTGCTGGGAATGTCCCAAATGTGTCCAGGAAAAGAATGAAGAGGTACGGTGTACCATGCACTGATACAGCTGTCTGATGCTGATACAGCTATAACAAAGAGACTAAATGAATTTGGCAGTGAGGAAGCTACTCAGTATCTCTCCTGTATTTTCAATGGCACTGTTATTTCTACTCCCCCAGTCTTCCAGCAGTAGTTCTGAAAAAGAGGATGAATGCAGCATGACCACCGGCTCTCCATCTTCAGGCCCACCAGCCAAGCGGACATACAGGGAGGGCACTGGCGTGGGACGCAAGAGTCAGTTTCCACTCTCGCATTCTTCCTTTCCTCTGACCCGCTCCAGACGCCAGCCTCCACCCTCACAGAGGCTTTTACTGCAGCACCAACAGAGCCACAGGAGAGCCAGCATGCTGGAGCTACAGCACAGGAAGAGGGTACGTTACATTTAGCTTAGCAAGAATGATGGAGACACTGCAAGCACGTCATTCATACAATAAAGAGGACTTGTCTGTCATTATTAATTTTGATTGTCTCTTTTGCTCCGCAGATTAATTTAGAACGGAAAAAAATCCTACAGTCGGTGAGCCTCCCTGTATATTTATTATATAGTTTGTGAACATACCAGCATTTCCCTGCATCAAGTTTTATTATTCCACAATCATTGCCCTCATTCGCTCCATGTTGCTTTTCTCCTATTCCCCCTTCCTTGTCCTCCTGGTTTGTCTTGTGTCTCCTTTTTTCCCCCAATTTTCTTTCTCTCAGACTCGTTCACCTGTCTCTGTTTCTCCAAAGCTCCTGCGTCAGCGGAGTTTGGATAGAAGCGAGATGATCAGGGCAGCACTCAACAAGAGCATGTCCCGTGCGAGGGGGGTTCTGGCTCTCCGGGGGAGAGGGGTGCGTCTCAGAGGAGGAACAGAAAGAAACAGAGTCTTGAGAAGGCCAACGGAGAGAGAAGACAGGGCAGACAACGATGAGGATGAAGGCCCAGACAAAGAGGAAAGGAGAGAGAATGGGCGGGGAGGCAAAGAGAACCGACCACAGAGACACGGGGGGCGGTCAAACGAAGAGGAAAATGGAGAAGGGCCCCAGAACGGAGAAGGAGAAGAAGAGCGGGATGAGGATGCAGAAAACACCCGGTCAGACTCTTCAGCAGTGCTCAGTGATGAGGTAAGAAGTCAACGGTCATGTGTTACTGTGACCCTGCAGCCGTCCAGGGGTAGGTGGGATCCCAGCACCATTGTGCCTAAGCTTGAGGCCAACATGTCCACCAGAAGCCTGCCACAAAGCCCCAGAGACATGCATGGCAACTCCCTGCTCCGCCCCCCAATTCGAAATGGACTTCGTCGCTCTGATAAAGCCCAACCTCACGCACGTTCAGTGAAGTCACACACACACAGTTCACACCCGCAGTCCCCTGCACTGCCCAGAAGCACTTCCAAACACGCCCACATGGGAAGGAGACTTGGATGCAACTCCAGAGAACCCAACCACAGCAAGAAGTCGTCACAACTGGACATAAGGAAGCCCTCAGCTTCTCCTTTGTCCAGGCCAGTGGTCCCCCGGTCAGCTGAGCAGAATGGCACGAGTGAGCCCGGCTGGGAGAGGCTGGTGTGGGTTTCTGTCTTCCGATACCTGACACGTGCTGAGCTCTGTGTTTGTATGGCTGTCTGCAAGAACTGGTACAAATGGTGAGTATATGAAGGATCATGAATGAGCTTTTATAAAAGGGATTCATAGAATTCTGTTCTGTCTGGTGAACTCTCACCCACCCTTGCACTCTCCATAACAGAGATTCTTTCTTAGATATGACTTCTGTAGTTTGAGTTTAACAACAGAACGATGCTTGCATGTTCTGTGTATTTCTCGTTATAGGGGATGTGATAAACGGTTGTGGACACGGATCAGTTTGAGCCGATGCCAGTCCATCAGTCCTCACGCTCTTTCAGGCATTATCAAACGTCAGCCGGTCACTCTGGACCTTTCGTGGGCCAACATATCCAAAAAACAGCTTACCTGGCTTATCAACAGATTGCCAGGTACACATACACTCATGTTATATCAGTGTGCCTGTGGCATGTCATTGTGAGTGACATTTAAATGATAAATTAATCTTTTCCCCGTTTTCTTCATTTTCAGGACTTAAAGATCTGGTTTTGTCAGGGTGTAACTGGGCAGCAGTCTCTGCTCTGAGGTCTCCCAGCTGTCCGTTACTGCGTTTACTAGACCTCCGCTGGGCAGATGGTGTCAAAGATGCACAGATCCGAGACCTCCTCAGCCCACCAGGTACACACACACCTACACAAAGATATGTGCACATACACACTTTTCAAATGTCCAGTCTTCTGTCTTTGAGGAGGAAAAAAAGAGGTCCCAGGATAAGCCCCTGATGCAGAGGAAACAATTTCTGCCTTGAGAGACAAAACATAGCTTTGCAGACCGTTGTATCGTCCAACATCTGGGCTAATAAATGCTTAATTATAGTTAAATTAGGTGTGCTAATGACAAAATTAAGCACATTTTTGCCATGTATTAAGAGGGAAAGACATTGTGTTCTTGTTTCTTTTTAATATGGTGCATTTTCATTGTGTGTGCGCTTGCAGGTAGTAATAACCGCTCCCAGCTAAGGAACATACAGTGTTTGAGATTGTGTGGCCTGGATTTTACGGAAGCCACTCTGAGACTGATCATTAGGTACATGCCCCAGCTGACTGGGCTGGAGCTCTCGCACTGCCCTCTGACTGACAACGCTCTCAACCTCCTAACTGCTGTGGGCTCCTCCACACGCAACACAATCTCACACCTCAACCTAGCAGGTAAATCTCCACACACACACCCGTACACCTGAATCTAGATACAATTGATTTATTTTCCTTTGATTATTTTTGATTACAAATCTGTTCAGTAATTTTTGCCAGTTGGTGTAATGATGGTGCATATTTAAAATACTCCCATGGGTTTCTTATTAACCGTCTGGTGCGTAGCGGTCATTACAGTGAACAGCTGTTTAAAGGTAATTTTCTCCTAAATGCAATGGTTATTGTGAAATTGTATATCAGCATTTAGAATGCTCTCTGCTGCTCCCCTCCATTAAGGTTTATTCAGTTGTTAGTTGTTGTAACTACAAGTGAAACTTGTAGTTATGACATCTGAATCCAAGAAGTCCAAAAGACAGCCACACTTGTTGACCACTGCTGGAATATCTTGTCAATATTCTATTCTGCAGGAGTATCTAAATAGTATTTTTTTGAAGTTTGAAATTTTTATTTCAAATAAGTATTAAAGCAGAGATTAAGCATGTGTCCAATAAAGTGAACGTCATGTATTGCTAAGTATTTTTCCAACACGGGTCATGTAGTAGATTCATCTTTTATGATGACAATTTTGGTTGCGATTTGGTGCATTTTGGGTATAATTTTTAAAATATATACATTTTGTGCGGATTAGTTGTTTGTGTTAGTAAAAATGATCATTTTGTCATATTTTTAAGAGGTGTGTGCAGAGGGTCAAAGTGGTTTTCAAAGCATAAAGTGAATGAATTGCTCATGGATTTTTGATAAAACTCAGTTTGAATAATTCTTCCTTTAAGTTTATGCTATTAATTAAAAGCGGAGAATATGGATTGTCACTATACACGTCATTATACACCGGGGTGGATTGGGGGGTGCTGATGCCGGCCCACCAGGCAAATACCCGATGGCCTGTCCAGCACTGATCAGAGGGTCAATCCTTGATGCTTAAGTGAGATCATTGTTAACTAGAACTAAGAATGGTTGGATTGCTGCCTTGATATTCTGATTTTTTAATAAACTGATGTTAACACAACATTTACTGAGGACAAATACTGTTTTAAGATAAGTCATCATCATCACAAGCAGCCGAGAACAGACAGGTAGACACCCAATTATGTTTATATGCATTTTTGTTCTTTTGTTGTTTGACCTTCAGTTGGAGATTTATTGTAAAAAGGTTTTGTTTTTTTTCCTTTCCTGTTTCTCTCAGGTTGCAGTCGTCTGACGGACCACTGTCTGTCGTACCTGAAACGTCTGTCCTGCCTCACGGTGCTCGACCTGCGTGGCTGTAAAGGAGTCTCCCGGAAGGCCTGCGAGAATTTCATCTCTGAACTCTCTGTCAATGCTCTCTACTGCCTGTCGGACGACAAACTCATCCAGAGGATATCGTAGAGCTTGGGCTTCTCTCAGAGACGGACTTTCGTTGTGTGGTGCCAGAGTGTTTCTGTGTGGACGTATGTGTTTGTAAACAGCAGCATATGTCTGTCAGAATGCATGTGCCGGATGGGAGGTAAAGTTGCTCTGTTTGACAGAGAACTTTTTCTTGTATAGATCGTTAGGACTGGAGCTTATGTATAAATACAACTTGGCAGTGGATACTCCCTTATTTGTAATGATCTGTTTCCCTTTTGATTTGTGTACACACAAGTACTGCAACTGGCAATCAAGTCGATTCTCAGGCCTGTAATGCCGTGGGCTCTTCCAACAGAGTTTAAACAGGTGCTATTTTCCCCCAACATCCTTTTTTTTTTTTTTTCTTGTTGGTCAGGGCTGTTTTTTGCATGTCTCTCCGGAAACCCCCCCCCCCCCCCCCCCATCCCTTTCCTTTTGATAATATAACTCCTTGGTCTCATTTTGTCGGTTTATCTTGGCAGCATGAAAGTGTTGCATTTTCATTTAACTCCTCTCCAAACCTCTGACTTTATTTTTCAAGAGGAAAACCTTTCTGGTGTCCTCTAAAAGGAGTATAGAGACATATATATAAAGATATATATGATAACCTTGTGTAAATGTATGCCATTCCTTTATGTAGTATGCCAGAGAAACTGTAGCAATGTAATTATTTTTGGGGGAAATGTTGCTTTGTTTTTTTTTCTACTTTGCATTAAAAAAAATAAAGATGATGAAATATTTCATATTTGTGATACTAGAAGAAAATGTTTGATTATAATTAGTCAACATGCAAGTTTTTATCTACAAGCACCATCTGAAATATCTAAAATATGTCACTGTAGTGTTTTTTTTTTTTTTTTAGAACAATTATGTTAAAACCTAGTCATATTTTTAATTGGGTGCCCCATCTAAAGGGAAAGTCTATTGAATCTCATTTTAGTCATTTATTTTTCAGATAAGTCAGGATAAAAATGTATTTACTGAACATATAAGTTTTTAATTAGGAACACCATCTAAAGGGAAACTCTCAAGGTAAGTATCAAAAAAGTGTAAAACCTTTTGGTTTTAATTACTCAGCATGCATGTTTTAAATTGGGTGTAAATTTTTTTTTAGTTCTGTCAATGACAGTAGTGATGAAGATTGGGATGTGCCCCCTGTGTTCCAGTGGAGCACAGGCTGCTCTTGGTCTGTCACAACAGCTAGAGGAACGTGCACGGATAAATAAAAGGTTTAGAGCTGGAGTGGAGGTGCCAGCAAGGCCTGTGAACCTTTCTTTCGGGAGCGACATTTAGAAGAAACTTCTCCATGATGTTCTGATGGTGTTCTCCAGTCCTGCAGCCTGGCTGTGCATCTGGATCTGCACTGAACGAACAGCTGCAGCTCTTCTGACCTGGATGCTGAGAAGAAAATAGGCCTCTGCTCTCTTTATTTCTTTTTGTCACTAATTTATCCACCTATCCATAACATAAGTGACTTATTTTATATATTTAGGGCCAGCAAAAATATCCGTTATTTTCTTCTAGACTAGGGCTTAAATGTAAACAACGCCTCCTAAAGCTAATGGCGATATGTAGCCGTTGGCTAGCTAGCTAAGTGCTAGGTCAACAAACATGAATTTGTGGCAGAGTAAACGATTTTCGTCGGACAGTCTATTAATTTTAACTTTTTGGTCGAAAATGTTAACGGTTTAACGTATTACCAATCAAGTTTGGTCCTCTAAATGGGCAAATTATATACAAAAGCTTCATAATTCCTCAACTTGCTAGCTAGCTAATGGCTATCAGGTAAGGCTTCTGGTGTTAGGTGATATTTTTTTATGAAAATTGCTGGAGTTTGTTATTGACAACCTTGTTTTTAACCTCGGCCAGTTAATTAACGTTTATGGGTTACTGTCACCGTTACGGGGAAAGATTTTAGCCAAGAAAAGGGCAGTTGTAGCCCGTTTTTGTTGAGGGATGAGGCTGAGGAAGCTGTTAGGACTCGTTTTCCAGTTATGAATAGTATTGATTATGGGGCTTTGGGTGTTTGGTCCAGTTTTTGGTACATAAACGGTTTCCTAAACGACTGGAGAAGTGTTTCTCTGTGAGGGTGACCAGCAGCCCTTCATGCATCATACATAGATTCACAGGTAAACTGCAGAAGCAAACAGAAGGAACCCTGAAATCTTGGATCAGTTGTGCATGAAAAACAGAGGAAAATGGCTCAAGAGGCGTTTCCTTTGCATTATCTGGTCTGGAATAACCAGTACCTGGAGCTTGATAGAGAACTGAAGAAGAAAGAGGTAAGATAACTGATGGTGCATGGTTGGGTTATGGCTGTGCCATCAGGGAATGGTCACTGTGTCCAGCTTCTAACCATGAGTCCATTGGATGGGTGTGTGTGTTTTCCCTTGCAGCAGGACGTGGAACATGTGGATCCTCGTGGACGTACTCCTTTGGAGCTCGCTGTCTGTCTCGGTCACCTGGAATCTGCCCGAGTGCTGCTGAGACACAACGCAGACCCAACACACTGCAATGCCCAGGGCTGGACAGGTAAGCCAACACCTCTCACACCGCACTGTAGCAAAACATGAGTCCCCAAACTGTCTGAATAAACAAATGGAGTAATGTTCAGGATTGAGGTTGGTTTAAAATGCTGTGTGTAGTATTGCAGGAAGCCGTGAGCACAGGAGACCCAGAGCTAGTGCAGCTGGTCCTCCAGTACAGAGACTTCAAAAGAGCCACTGAGAGGCTTGCAGGGATCCCTGAGCTTCTCAGCAAACTGAGACAGGTAAAGAAGTAGTTTAGTGATTAATACATGAATCATAAAATCTCAAAGCTCACTAAAGAAAGACTTGCGTGTTTTAGGCACGGGATTTCTACGTGGAGATGAAGTGGGAGTTTACAAGCTGGGGTAAGACACAGCACACCACTACACAGGCCTATATCACACATACACCTTCCATCTATCTCTCCCTTTTTTTCTCTTTATTCGTTCTTATTCCTTCCTTTCTCTTCCTCTCTGTGGCTATATGCCTTCATGTTAACCATTTCAGCACCACACTAGTGGACAGCTCCACATATTCTATCCCTTCAAGAATAGCTCACTATTTCTTTTTATGTTTTTCTTTCTTTCTTTTTTTGCTTGTTTTGTATCCTCTTTTCTTACTCTCACTCATTTCTCTTTTTCTCTTTCAGTGCCGCTGGTATCTAAGGTGTGTCCGAGTGACGTGTACCGTGTGTGGAAAAGTGGTTCGTGTTTGCGCGTGGACACTACCCTCCTGGGTTTCGAGCACATGACCTGGCTCAAGGGGCGTCGCAGCTACATATTTAAGGGCGGAGGTGAGTGAGAATAACACATTCAGCTGTAAGCCAACCCTTAAAATGCCCCAAAATGCTCTGGTGGAAACCATGAATGCATGAGTTATCTGTCTTCCACCCACAACTGCCTTCTTTCACAGTTGCTTTTTATTAGGCTTGGGAGGCTTTACAGAATGTTGACAAACATATAAATTCATCTGATGAGTATATTATAGTTTTTTTTTTTTTTATGTCAATGGATTTGAATAATTTGTCCAACACATCACACAGATGCTCTGTTAGATTAAGATTTAGGGAATTCAGAGGACAAGACAAAGCCGTAAACTTTCTGTTGAGTTTCTCAAACCACTGCTTGTATGGAGCAAGAGCATAGTACTCTGCCTTAAAGTAATATTGTTGCCATGAAGAGTGCATTTGGTCTGCAAAAATGTTGGTAGGTGGTAAATGCTGAACATCCACATAAATGCCAGGACCCAAGTTGGTCCAGCAGAACATTGCCGAAAGCATCACACTGCCCGGCTTCTTCTCTGGTGCTAACCCTCCCCCAAATAATCAATGCACACACACACACGCGCGCACACACACGCACGCACGCACACACACACACACACACTTGGCTGTCCACATAATGTAAAACAATGTGATTCATCAGACCGGGCCACCATTGCTCCATGGTCCAGTTCTGATGCTCCCATGTCCATTGTAAGCACTTTGGGCATCAGATAGCGATATGCAAGGGTTCTCTGACCAGTCTGCAGCTGGCCATGATACTCAGTGGGTTCTGACACGTTTCTGTTGCACCCAGCATTAACTTTTCCAGTAATTTATGCTTCAGTAGCATTTCAGTGAGATTGGTGGTATACTGAACATCCAACCTACCTATTTTCGTAGGTACTAACCACTGCATACCAAAGGAACTGCCATTTCAGAGATGCTCTTACCCAGTCACCTAACTATCATAATTTGGTTGTTGTCAGTGATGCTCAGATCATTTCACTTGCCCATTTTCCTCTTCCAACAAAACAGCTTCAATAAGTTATTGTTCACCTGCTGTCTGATATATCCCACTAACAGGTGCCATTGTAACAAGATGATCATTATTGTTCAGTTGAATGACATTGTTTTAATGTTAGGTATGTGTGGGTGGGGATCCCTGAGAAGGATGTTGCTTAGGGCCACTTGATTTTGAGAATCGGCTCTGCCCTCTGGAGGAAATCACAGTGTGAGTCTGTGTTATTTTGGGCTAGATTTGTTGCAGGAGAGGCTGTCCTTATTTCTTCTAGCCCAGTTTTAATTACAGCTTAGCCCAGCATTACATTTTTACCTAGTGACTGTAAACAATTCCTCACCAGGTTGAGTGAGATGTTCTGCCAAGCTTGTCTAGCTTTGTAGTAGTCCATGGATTAAAGTTTTCGTCACTATGACGGATTTCCATCAATGGAGGGCACTAAAGCTCAATTTTGAGCCACTGACACAGTGCCAGGGAACCCTGTGTGTGGGGACAGTATCTTGCTCAAGGGTACCTCAGTGGTGCCAAGAGTAGTCCTGGGATTCAAACCTACAACCTTCCGATTGCAGGGGCAATTCTCCATGCACTAGGCTAACAGCTGCCCCAGTACTAATCAGTGTGTATATTAATTGTCCAAAGCGATTAAGAAATTCAGCAGAATGCCATATATAGCTTCTGACTTTGGCCTATTCTTAGTCTTATAGTATTGTGTAACATTACACTGCGTGTGTTCCAGACGGTGGGGCCATGGTGATGGAGGTGGATCATGAAAAGCAGGTGGTGTACACAGAACCACTGTCTCTTTCACCACGCGATGCCCCTTCTCTTCTCGCAGCCATGTTGCCCTCGCAAGAGAACACAGCACAGAGACTCACCTCACCTATTGTTTCCACTCACCTCAACACTCGCAACATCGCCTTTGAGAGGTACAAATACACACACACACACACACACACACACACACAAATAACAAGCCCTGCTGGACCTTTCTATTTCTCTTATCTCTCACTAGTTTTAACTTGTTTACAGTCTCAAACACACAAACACAGTGAGTGTGTTTATAGTAGAGGTCGACCGATATTGAATTTTACCGATACCGATAGCTAGGTTGGT
>JBBPCW010000031.1:10504445-10522685 GCA_037974425.1 Phenacogrammus interruptus
CACTAAAAAGGAGACAGAAATACAAATTTATTGACTAAAACTAGACTAAAATGTCGTCAGATTTGAGTGTGTGTGTGCGTGTGCGTGTGCGTGCGTGTATCTGGTAAAGTTTATTTTATTTTTCATTTTTATTTGAGGTTTAATTTTGAACAGAAAGCCTTGTTCACTTACAGTTTGTTTAAAATAGAAAGTGACATAAAAATGTGTTTTATCTAAAATAATAAATAATCGTGATTAATAATCGTGATTTCAATATTGATCAAAATAACCGTGATTATCATTTTGGCCATAATCGTGCAGCCCTAATTTGCATTATATTGAGCTTTATTTGGGGGTGTATTTGTTACATTTTATTTATTTAAATTAGTAAAATAATTGTGAAAATAAAGCTTTATATTAAAGAGAATTTGATTATTGTTTGTATTTGTTGTAGAGCTGCCACTATCATGTCATTATTATAAAAGTAACTAGTAAACAGGGAAAGTAACTACCATGTTACATTAAAAACGTTAAAAAAAAGCTCTAATTTCCTGTTATCTGGGGGGGGATTGTTATCGGCCGATCACACTTACACAAAAATCGGTAATCGGAATCGGCCAAGAAAATTGCAATCGGTGCATCCCTAGTATTCAGTATAGTCAATGTAAGTGTAGTTAGAAAGAGATCTTTCCTTGTGGTATGACTCTGAGGGCCTGGTCCAAATCATGCTGAGGAGTTCCAGTATCACATAACCCCCCACAACACACTGAGCTATTTCTGATAGATAGGTCTTGTGCCCCGTAATCGATTTGTCTGATCTAAATCTTGGCTTTACATGCTTGAATAAAGGGCTTCCAGTCAGAACCATTTTAAATGATTTTCTGTTCTCTTGATATCCTAGTTAAATTTATGTAGCACGAGAACTGTTTGAATGTTAGCATTTCAGTTGCAATGTGTGGCACTTTGTGACTGGACTGGTTGAGCCTTTTGTTTAGCCTTTCAAAATGCAGGAAACCAACATTGGCTAGTCAGTGAGGCATGAATCAGGCCAATTGGTTTTACCGTAAATTTATTGACTTTTTTAGTAGTGTCATTGTCAGCTGGAAAATGCTTGACTGGTGTACATGTTTGTGTTTGAGTCAACAACCTTTGCACATTTATTATACAGTTTCTCCTTTGAACTAACCTGTTATTTTACAGGCATTCGCCCTCCCATCCTAAATGGGCCCATGCACCCTCGTCCACTGGTGGCCCTGTTGGACGGCCGGGACTGCACAGTGGAGATGCCCATCCTGAAGGATGTGGCCACTGTGGCCTTTTGTGATGCACAGTCCACCCAGGAGATCCATGAGAAGGTAAAGGAAGTCTCTGTGATGAACCTTTCTCAGAGTTAATCATGTCTATCATTAGTACTTCAAGAATGCACTTTCCTACTCACATTGCAATTTATACTGATGGATCAAAAGTGGAAAATTGTGTATCTGCCGCAATTGTAATGGGACAGGACCAATGTGGCCTTTGTATCCTAGGACTATGTTCTTTATGCCTGAGGCCTGTGCCCTGCTCTTGGCCCCTTAATATATAGAAAACACTAAAAGGTAGAACTTTCCAGACTGAAGTCCTGGAATTTTTAAAGACTGATTATCCTGTGATTGTCTATGTTTTAGTGAAGCAGGAGGTTTTAAAAAGTCAGACTCTGAATTATGTTTGTTTGTGGGTTCCCAGGCCATGTTGGCTTTATTGGTAATGAGAGAGCAGAATGTGCTTCTAAGAGAGTCCCTGTTTCACATGTCAGACCTACATTGGTATCTGTAACAAGTGGTAAAGTAAATTGGATCAATGTATTAAAAACAATTTGCATGAATGTAACCCTGCTGTTAATAAGAGACAGTGGTTTTCTTTTCAAACTAGACATGATCAAATAGTTTCTACAAGACATCCTATTGATCATTTTAGGCTTACTTATTCATTACAAGGTGAAGAACCTCCATCATGTCAGTTTTGTTGTATGACTTTGTCAGTGAAACATATTTTGCTCTGTTCTGCTCTGAGATTTTACTGCCGTAGTAGTCTCGATGACGTTTTTAATAAGATACCACCGCATAAAGTTTTGGACTTTTAATCAAATATTGATTTGGAGAATATTATTTTAATTATTAGTTTATTTAAGTCTCTTGTCTTTGATGGTTTATTGTACCTTTCTGTCATGACATGACCATTGTTACTGATATGGCATTAAACCTACTTCTAGTGTATATTAACTTCCTAATAAGTTAGCCCATAAGGCTTTTTTCCCTCTTGCTCCTTTGTTTTGTCCGCTCCATCTGGTTGGCAAAGCTCAATTTTAGTATTGTGGAAATGTTTTTTTTTTTTTATTATTATTTTTTTGCCTGATCATTCATCCTTACGTCTTGCTGTAAAACGAATCTTTTTTAGGTTCTTAACGAGGCTGTGGCTGCGCTGCTTTACCACACAATCACACTCTCGCGAGATGACCTCGACAAGTTCAAAGGACTTCGAGTGATAGTGCGGATCGGCAGCGGATTCGACAATGTGGATGTGAAAGCTGCAGCAGAACTTGGTGAGATTGACGTTTTGTTATAGCATCTTTTGTGCTGGTTGAGCAATTGGGCTTTATTTAGGTTTGGAAAACTAGGTACAAGGTATACTGCAGCTTTTTTTATGAATTGTTTTTGTCCAGTTTATTTATTTATTTTTTAAAAGCTTACAATTGTATAATTGTGTGCTTCCCCCACGTCTCAGTTGGTCATTTCCACAATCAGACTCTTCACCTTGAGGGAAATTATTTTCAAGAAACTACATATGGTAATAGCTTGTGTTGTATTAAATTTTCACTGTGTTATATAAACAGGTATAGCAGTCTGTAATGTTCCAGCTGCATCTGTGGAGGAGACAGCAGACACCTCTATGTGTCTGATCTTGAACCTGTACCGCCGGGTCACCTGGATGCATCAGGCTTTGCGGGAGGGTACTAGGGCTTCCAGTGTGGAGCAGATCAGAGAGGTTGCTGGCGGAGCTGCCCGCATTCGAGGAGAGACGTTGGGCATCATTGGCCTCGGTAAGCCTTTAGTAATCTTATTTATTGTGCTATTGTATGTTTTACATTAGAAATGGGTTTCAGTGCCATAGATAGGGTTGTGGATGAAATAGGGATGACCATATGAGATTGTAAAGATGATCTATGTGCTGATGATCTGCCAAAGCAGAGATAGCATAGTGTAATCTAAATAGACTAGATTCTATATCTATTGCGGTTCTATGCTCTTCTTAATTTATATAAATCCTGGGAGTCAAAATTGTGATTTAACTGTAAAAAAAAATTAGGTATTTGCCATATCGCCCACTCATAGTATGAAATGTTTTATAGTTCTGGACCATGTTAAACTTATAACAGCACTGAGAGGCATGTGGCATGTTCTCTCTTTTATTACTATGTTGTGCAATTCAGAAACTGCATTGATTTAAGGAATATAAATGGCTATCATTAGAGGCTGTTTAAGGTCCAGTAGGGAGAAAAAAATGTAAAGAGTCTCTGAAACTGATCTTTTGTCTTTTAGGACGTGTTGGTCAGGCAGTGGCTTTAAGGGCAAAAGCCTTTGGTTTCGGAGTGATCTTCTATGACCCATACCTGCCAGAAGGGGTGGAGAGATCACTTGGACTACAGCGAATGGCCACCTTACAGGACCTTCTTATACACTCAGACTGTGTTTCCCTCCACTGCAGCCTGAATGAACACAACCACCACCTCATCAACGACTTCACTATCAAACAGGTAGCTCATGGGCACCATATCCAATTTTGCAATAAAACGCTTGTTCCACACCTTCAGTGCCATAAACTTCATTCCATTGCGTATTCATATAATGAGAATGACAGACTGTGTTTTAACATGAAGATAATGAAATTAACAACCTTAAATTAAGGTTTGCAGTTTCAAAACTTACTTTTATCTGCTCAGTCCATATATAGGGAATAAATTGCAAAGCAGCCTGTATTTTTGAATACTCGGCTGCCAGTCAGAAGAGGTCAATTGCATATCAGCCTTCATTTAATTCAATGGGATAATTTAAATTTTTTTTTTTGGCTACATAAAACTGCACTCAGTCGACTCATATTCTCAAATTTCTTGTGGCAATCTGTCAGATGCGTCAGGGTGCGTTCCTGGTAAACACTGCGCGAGGGGGGCTGGTGGATGAAAAAGCTCTCGCTCAGGCACTGAAGGAGGGAAGAATACGCGGAGCAGCTCTGGATGTTCATGAGACAGAGCCCTTTAGGTGAGTTTGTGTGTGTTCAACAGGAAGAGACAGGCAGTTTACCTACTTTGAGTTTAAGGGCTATGTGAGTGAAACAGCACTTCATTTGGGCAGGAGGCTGCCTGAGATGTCCCTACTGACTAGGGAGATGGATTCTTCAGCTGCAAGTGAGTCATAGAGGCAGAATATTAGTCATTTGTCATTCAAATCTGTCATTTGATTGTAATTTATCCCGCTGATATGAAGGTCTTAGGAATTTGGTTTGTGTAAGTTAGAACAGTGACAGTTTGTAAACATTATGCTGGGACATTATTAAATTCTGATCAGATAAGGCCTATTTATGATGCAAATGATGACTGCTCCCCAGAAGTGGGAGTGTTGCAGCTTGAAGTGAGTGGTGTGTTCGTATATAGCAGGGGTCACCAACCATTTTGAAACTGAGAGCTACTTCACGGGAACTGAGCCATATGAAGGACTACCGGTTTGATACACTAGAACAGAGTTTACTTAAACTTCATGGTTAATGTCTTTTTTAGATAGTCATTTTCAAATCTATAGAAATACAAATGTGATTAAAGAATAGCAACAGGATAAAATTAAATGATAGATGCTGTTCATTGGTGAGTTGTGCTACTTCATATATCCACGGGCTACTCCTGTGGTCCTTGGGGGCACCATGTTGGTAACCCCTGGTATATAGGGCATACTATGAGTTTAAAAGAATGTATTGTACTAGAGCAATTGGCTCTTAAATGGATGTGTGGTATGTGAAATATGGAGTTAAGAAGAAATACTTTTGAAAATTAAGAAACAAATAGTTGTGGTTTTTGACACTAATTGTTCCATGCCTGCTATGACATGTCAGGCTTATACATTCAGTCTTACTGTCCTATGTGTCATTTTGCCATATTAACTTATCCTTTTCCTCATTCCTCTTCAGTTTCTCTCAGGGCCCCCTGAAGGATGCCCCTAATCTGATCTGCACCCCTCACACATCCTGGTACAGTGAACAGGCCTCTATTGAGGCAAGGGAGGAGGCAGCGCGGGAAGTACGCAGAGCTATCACAGGTCAGAACACTTCTGTGAATTAAATAATGTCTAAATCTTCGTGGTCACTGTGGCCCATAGCTATGGAGATCAGTGTATGTGCTGCAGCCTGACTTTTTGGGTGTCTGCAGGCCGTATTCCGGACAGTCTGAAGAACTGTGTGAATAAGGAGTACCTGATGGCTGCTTCTCAGTGGTCCTCTATGGAAGCTGCCACTGTGCATTCTGAGCTGAATGGAGCTACAGCCTACAGGTAAACTGCATAAGTCAGTAAGTGATACAAACTTGATGTGGTCTCAGTGATTCGTTACTGATAAAATGATTGTATGTAGACTACTATTTCTTAATCAAGCTAGGTGAGAAATGCCTATAAAGGTTTTGTTAAAAGTAAGGTTTACTTACTTAGTAAAATTTACAAATGGATTTACACTAACTTAACAAAGGTATCTAAGTAAAGTCATTTTTAGCCAGTCCATTTATTTGGAGTTTTTTGCAAATACAAATCTAAAGTAAAAATCTGTCACTGTTGCTATGGCAAACAGAAAATCTGTACATTTATTAATATTTAAAAAAAAAAAAAAAGATTTAAAAATGAATCGAGTAGCGTTACTTAGACATCAATTTTCTGTCTTTCTCAGGTTTCCTGCTGGTCTGATTGGTGTGGCACCAGGTGGTCTGCCCGGTGCAGGTGCAGGAGTAGAGGGCATGGTGGCAGGGACTCTGCCTCTGGCCCATGCCATCGCCCCAGTCTCGCACCCACCACACACCCCTTCACCTGGGCAGCCTTCCAAGGCTGAGGCTGACAGAGATGTCCCTTCTGACCAATAGCATCCCAACACATTCCGTCGTTGCCCCAGTGATGCCCTTTCTCTTTTTGTAGGGCTGAAACCGTGACGATGCCCTGCTTTTGATGTGACCCCTCCCCCGGGTTATCCCAGTCCAACAGAACACAAGTATAAGCCCAGAAAGTGATCCACTCAGAAATGTTTTTCTCCCGCAACTTCCCTTTTTCTTCTGGTATCCTCTTTTTTTCTCCACCTGTGCAGTAAGCAATAACTCTTCTCAAGGATTCAGTAACTGGTTTCTTTTTGTTAACTTCTGAAGCCCCACCCCCCTTTTTCCCCCTTCTTCTTTTGAATATACTCCGGACTAAATGGAGTTTGTTTTTGAGTAGTGTCTCTTTTCCCTGACCTTTTCTGTTCAGCTGTTAACAGTGTAGTAAAGAACGCATGTCCCCCTCCCCACCCCAAGCATACATTTGTGATCTTTTGCAGTTTCTTTGTTTAGTATAAATTTGAACATCAACAAATTCTTAAAAATTTTTTTTCCTCGCGCGTGGTTCTTCTGGACAGCCTACATCAGCAAGTCTATTTACAACTTGATAATGACGAAATTACACGACGTCTGCAAACTGCCTGTGGCTAATGGTAACTCAGCCCACTTGGAGTGCTCTTAACATTTGGGGTTCCACTCCTCTCCACACAGAGGACATCTTGTAGAACTCTGCCTATCCTCCCTTTCTGAAGGATGAGTGCAGACAACGAGGGAGCACACCGCTGCTTGGGGATTTATTTGGTCTTATACGTCACTGTATCCATAGTGTATGGATGGACGACTCGCAGGTCTGAGTAAGAGCACCATAAACATGACTTCTTTTTATGTACAGCTGTTTTATTGACTTCTGTAAACAGTATATTCTTTTCCATGTCTGTTGTCGAGCTATTTTAGAGTCAAACCTGCATTTTGTCTAAGAATAATTGCCATAACTGGGGTCATGTTCAGCACAAGATTGCTTTGCATCTTTCAGACAGAGCTAAATTTTATACAACAGTTACTCAATTGGTAGTGTATGAAATCTGCTCTGTTAATTTTGTGTGAAACCTGCCATGTTTATGATCCTCTTAAGACCTCATGATGGAAGATGTACAGTAATCTATTTGTCACTGCTTACACTCTGCATCATTACTTTCACTGTTTAAATGTATGAAGGCTTGGGAAGGAAATGGAAGTACATTTAGGCTTCAGGTGTCTGAAGACTAAACTCACTCACAAACGTGACCATACATCATGACATATCGTTTCTTCTCTCTGTTTCATTTGACTGCATGGTGGGCAAACTACATTTTTTTCCAGTGACAACCCAAATTTAGGTATGTTTTTGTGTACAATAGCATGGACTCCTGGTTTGCTTCATATTTCAAATATATTTGTCCTCCATGCTAAACTAAACATTAGATATGCTTAACCCACCTACTTCTCTCCGCTCTTACATGTCTCCTTCCTGTCTGTGCCTCCCTGGATGATGAGGCCTTCTCTTTATCAACACAGCATTACATTTGTGTCCACCCTCCCATTGTTACTTACAGGCTTTTATGTTCTGCTCTTGCTCTTCACATGACCTGACTGTGTCGAAAGCTAGCCATGCCCCTTGCTCTGTCAGACACTCGAGTGAAGATGAGACAATTTACACACACACGCACACACACACATCGAGGGTGCAGCCGAAATGGCCTAGTGTTGCTTGTAACTATTGATAGATTAAACACCTCAGTGGACCCTGTGGTATTGTTTGGATCAGCATGATTTACATGTGTTGCTTCATGTTCAACAAAACACCCACAGAAACACTTACTGATCAGGATGCTTTCAACAAAACTGTTTAAAATCTCATGAGCAAGTTAGAGCATCATACCAGTATTGCGAAGGCCTGTATCATAACCATTAATGATATATTGTGCAGCCCCTATGTACAACTTTGCTCCTCTTCCTTAAAATAGTGTTAAGATATTCTATCCAGCCAGGTGGTCTTCCCTTCCTTCCCTTCTACTTTCTTCTGGGTGAAGGACCTTCTGACTGGTGGCCTGGTCCTTTCTCTGCATTTCTAATACACGTCTCCACTAGGTGGCGATGGTACAGTGTCTGTCTGAGAGAAGACGAGTCTCTCGGCATGTCATTTTACTAGCACGGCTTTGGAGAAGGACGGTGTATCTCCGTTAGAGCTTAAGTTTTAACTCGTTAGACTGTCAAAGGCGGGTAGAGCTTGACTGCACCAGTCGATCGATCAACAGTCTGTTCAAAAGACTTCCAAAGACAGGGCAGTGGCAGGCATGCAAGCACAGAGTGAAAAAAACGAAAATCCTGAGACTAAAAAGTACTTTGTGTGTGTTTTTTAGGGTCATGCTCTAATTTTTTTTCCCTTTGCCTCATGTTTTTTCATAAACCTGACTCTGTACCCAGCATAAGGAGCACAGAAGTTATTAGGGTGAGAGTTTGGACGAAGCTAGTTCAGACAAACCATTCACTTTCCAAAGGGGGAAATGCATCCCTAGGTTGAGTCTCTTAGCTCTGAATACTGTTTTTGCATCAAGGGAAAACCTTTCTAGTACCTCAATAACAGATATTGAATGTATGCTCTACTTTTTTTTTTTCCTTTTTTTGGCTTGTACAGCTTTTTTTTTTTAGATGATAGTTTTCCTATTTCTGAGAAGTGTGTGGGTGTGGTGCGTGTGTTTTGCGGCTTATCCGATACACCCGAGTTGTTTTTGTTTTGATTTTTTTTTCCTCGTTAGCATAGGACATCCACTAATTTGAGTTGACATAGTTTGAATCTCAGGCTTTAATTTTTTTTTAGGTCTTTCCCTCTTATTTTGGTTTGTAATTAATGAGCACAAATCAACATTTGTCATTCATTTACCTGTGGGGATGTGTGTGTGTATCGATGAAGTTGTATGATTTAATTGTGGGGGCATTGGGGTCTGATAAGCTAGGTGATTTAGTGCGTTTGGAAATAAACTCTAATAGTAGAATGACTTAACATTTTGCATACTTTTAAGGCCACTCTTTCAGGCACGGATTTCGCCTAATCATGGACTGAATTGCTTTCTTAATGGTGTTTTTCTTTATTTTCCTGGAAATCTCCAGTGTAGGTCAGGCCTAAACTTAAAAAAAAAAAAAAAAAAATCAAGAACTTTCCCCTGAGCTCCCTGTTGCCTTGTATACCACACCTAAATGCAGTTATTTTAACTACATGTTTTTCTTTCCCATGAATGAATGAAATGATTCGCTTGGAATAATGCATGTTCCTTTGAGCAAGAAACAAGACGCAGAATAGAATTTTTTTAAAATTTTTTTTTTGAATGATTTGATGTATTCTTGATCTCTCCCCGCCTCCCTCTTTGCCACAGTTTGATGTTCAGTTTTCAGTGACGTGTATAGCTCTCCTGGACTGAAGTGACACCCTTTCTACCCATAAATCCCAAGTTTCTAGCTCTTGTTGAAGTTTGTCCTTTGGAAATATAATATATTTTGGAACGCTATCTTTTTTTTTTTTTTTTTTGCCATCATTGTCATCTTTTGGCATCAGCTGTGCACTGTTTTAAACTTGTGTATAATTTTTAGTTCAGTTCATATTTTTCATTTGTTCTACATGTTGTATGGAAACATTTCAAGAAAAAGACCTCCTTTAACTTCTTTGTTGCTTGTTTTGGAGGCTCCGAACATCTTTTCCCTGCAGCAGCTAGTCTAATGGGCCTTACTCCTGCAGTCTTTGCTCTAGTGTAGTCATCGTGCAGCCCATCATTGCCTTAATGTCGTAGACCAGTGGTTAACAGTGTCCGTCTGGAGTGACCTTGTGTCGGTAATTTGGTGTTTTACCTGCTGCAGTGAGGTTAGGTTTAAAAACAATGGAATATTCTTCTGCGGAACCATCCCAGAAGTGGTTTGTCTATGGCATTGGTCCAAAGAACCCTTTTGGTACCTTTTATATATAGACGTGTAAGAGTTCAAGGAGTCACGGAGGTTAAAAGGAGCAGGTCAGGGTACTCCAGGATTGGGAGCCAACGTCATGGACTACATAACCCCCCAAAGTTCAGCCACCGCAACACCAGAGAGAGGAAGATTTCTTTAGCCGTTCTCAACTGAAAGGTCGTAGCTCAGTTTGCCGTACGCTTATTTCCAGAGAGCTCTACTGCCTTTTGCTTTAAGGTGTGAAACGGGCTCAGGTTGGGTGCTCTCATAGACCCTTTCAGGACACACTGGCCATGGCTGAAACTCCAGTTCCGTTGTAGGGAGGACGTAGCAGAGAGGAGACGCCGTGGGCCAGGAGCCGTCGCTTTCTCTCTCAGGGTTTCAGTACACACACACACACGCACGCACACACACACACACACTCGCCCAGCAGTCTGCGGGGTCACTCAGCTCCCAAACTTAAGCGCAGAGTCAAACTACAGCCCAGACCATTCTCAACCGTTCAGTCCCTTCTGTCTGTAGAGAGTCCACATCTGAAAATAAGGTCTTTGTTTGTCTTCTCTCCCTTCCTTTCCTTTCTTTTGGCATAATTTTCTCGCACTGACACCTAACAACAAAAGAATGAATGTTTTAATTGAACTGTGTGTAATGTTGAAATCGGGAAATGGATTTTTACAACATGTGAACTTTTTATTCTTTCCTTTCAACACATTTTCTTTTTGTTGTGAATTGATTCCCCCCCTTTTCCCATCACCAGACTGCAAAAACTACAAAAAAAGGACAAAAAAAAATCCTGTAACTAGGCTCTTAAGCTTTACTTTTTGTTTTTTGTTTACTTTTTTATTAGAAAACAATCATGTTTGTGATGGTAACCTCTGATGGTAAATTCCACAAGGTATTTTAATAAAATCCTAAAGATTAACCGTGTGTGTGCCATCTGTTTACGCTGAAGGGAGGAATAATGGGATCCTCCCAATGTGTTTCATGGTGGGCTTTCTGAAGACCAAGGGGTTGAGTTGATATTTGTTTTTATTTTGATCTTTTGAGATGTCTGTTTGTTTCTTGGAAGCGATGAATCTATAACAGCTGTTTACTAGTTGAGTAGTGAATGTAAATGTTGCACAAGCTGAGCTTGTTTGGATGATTGGGGCTTAGAAGTCACTAAGAAAAGCTTGGTGGTGGTGTTTTTTAACCAAGGAACCCCCTACAGATAGTGTTTATGATGCTTCTGTGTGCTCGTGCCCCCGGCAAAGTGTGCTGTGGTGCCATCAGCTTTACGAGGGCATGTACACCCTGCTTTGCCTGCCAGCTGAAATTGTTACCAAATGGAGCTTTATGAGATCTCTTGCTTACCCTAGATTCTTGACACACATTTCGCTGCTGTTTTTCCCAGCCAAGAAAAGCTGGATGTACAGTAGAACCCTGTGTGGGTGTTTGGAATATGAAAAATTTGCCCGAAAGCTTGTCTTTCTGCCTTTTTCCTGTACCTGACCAGGCACCAGTTCTGATGGCTGTGGCAGGCAGTGAGTCTGAGATTTGTTCAGTAACTTTTAGGAGGGCAGTTATGAAACATCTGAGGAATGACGGAAAGAAAAGACGTGTTTTGCAGAAATGGTTTACTGTGAATCTAGCAGTATTCCCCACAAGGGGTTGTGCAACACCTTTCCCGTGTTTGTGAAGTTAAGGCTGATTCACGAGGGCTGACTGGGAGCAGGGGGGGTTTAACATGAGCAGACAAGCCAAACTGAGTACTAACACCATGTCCTATTAAGCCATGAAAGGGTGGATAATAGTGTGTATAATTTGCAATTTTCTGTAAAAACCGTTTTTCAGTAATTGTCAAACAATGTTCTCCAAACTGGTGTTCCTGAGGGGGGCGCAATATCTTTTTTTATTAATTCTTGATCTGATTTCAATTCAGTTTATACACTTCATTGCAATTGTCTTTGAAAACTATAAGTTTGTTTTTGGGTGGTAATTCCAGATCATCCTACAAATTGCTCCAAACTGGTGCTCCCAAGTTCTACTATAACGCATTTTATTTGAATTTCTTTTAGCCCAATTCTAAAGTGTTTGTTGATTTAAATTTTGATTTTGATAGTTTGGTGAGTTTTTTTTTTTTTTTTTTGTAATTTTTTTTTTTTTTTTTACAAATAATCATTCTGCTAAGTGCTCCAAACTGGTAAAAATGTATTTAGCAGAAATCTGTAATAGCAATGCTTTATTGGTCTGAAGTCATCATTGCTACATTTTTGTGCAAATTTGTGTGAGAAAAGTGTTTTGAATTAGTTTTTTGGTCGGGTAATCATTTTGAATTGATCAGTTATGGTTTTAGATTTTGGTGATGAGCCAAAAGTGAAAATGTAGTTAAAAGGAAACATAGAGAAACAAATCTTAGAGAAATATTTTCAGTTTACCTGTGTGTGTGCTTGGAGGAGATCCCTGATCACACTGGGTTCACGTTCACTGCAGCTGCAGCTCGGCAGATGTGGATCAGGTGCGTAATGCGTTAGCTGTATATTGTGGATGCCCTCAAGCGAAAAAGTTGACCATATATTATGTCTGAATGGGCTCAATGAGAACGGAGTCGTAAAAGCCGAAATTCACTGTTTATGCACCTCAGTCAACAGAGAAGTACTGTTTACTCTGCGCTCGAGCCCCATCTAAATGTTTGGAAACAGATGGATAGGTCCCAGTGCTTGTCGCCCCTTCAGGCTGCTTTTGTTTCCCTCTGCTTCAATGCATCTGCACTTAATCCCAGCCAGTGATGTCATATTTTCCGTTGATGTTTCATCTTTTTTGTTGTTGTTGTTGCTAAGAAAGCTGATCTGAAATGGCTCTCGACGCTGGACTGTTGGGGAACGTTTTGGCGGGTGCACCGAAGGACCAGCTGAGGAGAAAAGATGACTCTGATGTAAGAGAACACGACTCGTCATTTTTTGGGAGATTAGAATGTGTGCGTTTAGAAGTCTAATCAGCCCAGATCCATTCGTCTTGGTTTCGTGCATCCAGGGTTTTGACGGATCACCTGGCTGGTGCAGGGGTGCGGTTTCTCAGTAACCTACTTTTCCACAATATGTGGGTGAACTTTAGGCCGGGTGTGCTGGAGAAGACTGAACAACGCTACACGAACCCAAACTGCTCTCATGCCTTTGGCTCTCGTGACCGCTTGCGTTCTTTTGAACTCGCTGCTGCCTGGCAGCCATGACCTCCTTGCTCAGAGCTTTTGTCCAGTGCAGGTTCAAGCCGGGGTCAGAGCGGCGGCTGTGTGTTCAGGGCTCCTAAAGAGAGCAAAGACAGTCCGCTGGCCATTTTGTTTGCATTGTCGTCCAAAAAACTGCTCAGTCTGAAGTCGTTTGCGTCAAGGCGAACCACTCTGCGGCTGGCCAGAGTCACGATAAGACATATTTTCTTCCTACGGTCATCCAGTCATGATGACCGGTCCAGCCTGATGCAGTTAACATGACACGTTTGACGGGCACTGGGTGTTTTTTTTGTGTCAGAGCAGTGCGTCATTATGCCTTTTCCTGTAAATGCCATCTCTGATTTACAGTGATTGATTAAAAGGCTTGCTCGTTTTTGGCAGTTGGACTTACTGGTCCCATAGAATCACTACAAGGGAAAAGATTTAATGTAGCAGCAGCCCGTTTTTCTTTCTTAATTCAAATCCAAGCGCTAGTTTGCTGGTTCCCTTCTACCGGAAACAGTGCCCTCTTATTCATGACCTTTCAGGACCCTTAGCATTTCTAGCCAAATGAAACACTTATTCATGCATATACATTTTTCATAGTGCTCCAAATAGGGCATCCTTGTAAAGGAGTTTTCATTTTCGGGTGTCAAGGCGAAGGCTAAGAAGCAACAGCCACCTTCGTTCCCTGTGGGCACATTAGAAAAAAAGGACCAAATTAGTGGATGAGGTCTACTAAAGCCTTACCAAACGGAATGACTGCATGTAATCACATCAGTCACAAGCCACATCACTTGTGTGTCCTGTTGAGGACCGATATGGACTAACACTGGAGGGAGGGCTTCTGGGACTGGTTGAAGATACATCATATGGACAAAAGACTCAGGACCCTTGATCATTACACCAACTTTAATAACATTGCATTCAAACACAGAGACGTAATTATGGAGTTGGTCTCCCTTTTGCAACTATAACAACTTCCACTCTTCTTTAAGGGTTTTCTACAAGATTTTGGATTTTTTGTGCCCAATTATTCTGTAGGGCATTTTATGAGGTCAGACACTGTTGGATGAGAAGGTCTGGATCACAATCTCTGTTCTAGTTTATCCCAAAGGGGTCTGTGTCAGTCAAGTCCTTCCACACTAAACTCCTCCAGCATGTCTTTATGGACCTTTCTTTGTGCACTGGGACACAGTCATGCTGGAATAGAAAAGGTTCTTCACCAAACTGTATCCACAAAGTTGGAAGCATAGCGTTGTCCAAAATGTCTTGAAACATTGATTGTCCTTCACTGGAAGTAAGGGGCCCAAACCCTGAAAAACAAAGTCCCTATACTTTTGTTCATACAGTAACCCCGCCCCCCAGTTTTACGTGGATCAAGAGTTGCGGATTTGTTTTTTTGTTTTTTTTGAGAACCAAACTCATAGTTTTATGCAGAAATCCCCACAATAACGTGGAAACTGCAAATATCCTTATTTTGTGGAAATAAATATATTTTATTTCTGGACTCTTTCATACAAGGAGACTTGGGGCAGGCTGTAGTTGACCTGGAAGCACTTTTTTTAAAATTCCACAACAAGCACAATTTCCCTGCGGGAGCATTCAGACACTTCAAACTCCACAGTTTGATTGACCTCCACGGGATCCTTCCATTTGTATTTTTAGCCCGAGTAGATTAGGGGTTATTCCCCGAAAACCGTTCATCTCGCCGTAGTGTCTTAATGCGTTTGTCCGTGACCTTCCGAGTTGCATATCTCGGCGGGGAATTTAAATTAAAAGAGGCGATTACGGGTTTACCTTTACATTTTCTATAAAGGTAATGCATTAAACTGAGTTTAAAATGAAATTAAAGTGTCCTGGACTATATTTGGGGGCTTATTAAGTATGTACACTATAAAAATAGGCATTTATAGGCATTTTTTTTTAACCAAAACACAATGCGGTCTTTAACTATATGCGGGTGCTCTTGGAACGTAAGCCCCACGAAAAGCGGGAGATTACTGTATAGTGAATGTATAGTAGTGCGCATAAGTTTTTTTTATCAGCAGGGGGTTTCTTTAGAATAAATACAAAGAAAGTATATTTTTTTCCTGATTTTTTGTGAGCTCATTATTTCGGTTCCAGATTTCTGCTTGAGGCCTCCAGTCATTGTGTGGATTTATAAAATACCATAAAGCAACACACCTAATTTAATCTAATGAAGTAAAACAGCCAGCCCAGATATTTGCTAAGTAATACTGGGCTTTCATGAGGAAAGAGGTCTGGAAATGGTTATGTGAGCACATATGCCATATATAAAACTGATGCTGTATTAATGATGTTATAACATTAGTGTTTAAGCACTAACTTAACACTCCTATTAGTAGTAAACAGCTTTAAAGGATCATTTTCTGAGGTGCCAGACTTTTGCACAGCGTTGTTTGTGGTGTACTGATACTGTAACCACAGGTCCACAGCTCTCTTTGTCACTTGACTCTGAGTGCATGACTGTTTGAAGTAGCCTTCAGCCTCCTCAGGTATCTCAGACTGCTTTCTGAGTATTTTCAAACTTGAAATGTTTATCTGAACCTGAGAGGACCTCACTGTATTTCGGGTCGTTGTCAGGTTCCGACATAATTTTTCAATTATTTGTTGGCCTGTGGTCAAATTCAGTTTCCTCAGCGTCCATCTCTCACGTTCAACAGATTCTGGCCTGCATTTTTCGTTTTTCTCCGTACTGTGCTTTTCCTTTTTGCTGTAACTGTGTTAAACAGTTTTTCTTCTGGCACGCTGGAGTCTCTCATGTTGAAAAACTTGGCATTTAGGTCCACGAAGTGTATGAAAATGTACCAAGTTCAGATTGGGTTGAGATGAAATTGTCAGGTGCTAAGTTTGGACTGCTGAGTTTGGACACATTTTTCTTGGGCTACCTTAGATTCAGATTATAAATAAATGAGAAGTGAACACATTACACCCATCTTCACTGTATCCATCATGGACATACTCTGGTAACAGGATCCTTCAAGATCTTCAATGTCAGCTCCTCACTTGCCTTTGCTGTTCTACAGTCTTGATGTAAACACAAAAAGATGTTCATTTAATTAACAGGGCATGGCATCTTGCTCAAGGGTACCTCAGTGGCGCCATTGGCAGTCCTGGGATTCAAACCCACAACTTTCTGACCACAGCAACTCTCTAAAAACCAGACCACGAGCTGCTCCTGGGATGATAAACAAAACCTCTTAGCTACATCACAGGTTGGTCGGGGAGGAGGAATTAGAACAGTCTGTAGCACTTCATGAAGCTCCTTTTGAAGAGGTTTATTTCCCAGCTGAGTGTCCAAGAACAGTTTGTTTGGGTTCCCACCAAGTGCTCCGGTTTCCTCCCACAGTATGATGTGTACAGGTGAAAAGGAGATGTTAATTTCTCTCTGTGAATATGTATAAATACTGTTGATCCTGGAGGAAATTGGTTGAGTAATCTTAATTTAACCCGAGCAATTTAATTTAATTTAACAACAGTGTTGCAACTGGCAGTCCTGGGATCCAAACCCTTGACCTTCTGTACACAGGTTTAACTTCCATCAGGCCACCAGCTGCTTGTCTGAGCGTTTGGCCTTTGAAGGACTGGTGATCAGTCCAGGGCGCTCTGGGAAAGGCTCCAGCCCTAGGAAAGCCTAGACACCCAGCTCAGGATCAGCGGTTCAGATAATAGATGGTTGTCTGGGTGTTTGGCCTGTGATGGACTGGTGACCTGTTCAGGGCGCTCTGGCAAAGGCTCCAGCACCTCCCTAGACACCCTGCATTGGATCAGTGGTTCAGATAATAGATGAATTAGACCAAGTCCTAGACAACATTTTCCTTTTAATGCCGAATCTCCATTCAGAATGTGGTGTAGTCCAGAACTAGACTTGATCCGTGTCTGGCAAATGGGCCCAAAAAGTCTATTCCAATTCAACAACTTTAAGGTGCACCCATTAATGACACAGTAAAGCATGCTTTGAAGCTGAGTCCAGTACCAAATGTCAGCCAGAGGTCTATAAAGCCCCCCAGCATTAAACTTGGACCAGTTGAATTACGTTCTCTGGATTAATGAAGCTCAATCCAATACCTTTGGGATAAGTTACTGTTTGTGATCCAGCACTCATACAACACCAGTAGCTGATCTTGAATGTATCTTGAATGTAATCAAATACACCAATACTTAAATGTAACCTCATGTACTTTCAGAGGAAACGCTGGATAAAGAGGTTTCTGCAAAATTTGGGGCGAATATGGCACAATGTGGAGCCCATTAATGTTTACTGTTCTGAGTATTGTCTTCTAGCTTTCACTGATCTTTAGAAGTGAGAAAATGTTGTCCCTGCTTCATTGTTGGAGATGCGCTTAGCCTGGTGTGGGCGAGCAAGCAGTTCACAACTTCTCAGTGTTGAATCAGTCTTGTTAGGTTGTTTGTTTAATGCATATTATAAGCATATTATCACTGTCATCACAAAACCATGTACAACAGAAATGCTAACATTATTTTGTTCTGATTGATTTTGAGCCATTTCCATCAATCCATTCGCCAGGTGGTCTTTTTACACTGTGTTAAAAAGGGAGGGGGTGACAAGCAAAGTCAGAATCAGAATCGGACAACTTTACTGATCCCGGAGGAAATCGCTTACACAACGACTCCACAGACACTCAGAGGCAAGATCAAAATTAAACAAATCAAGCACTCTGAAAATAAAATGCTATGGTCAGTAAGAGAGAGAGGTGGATACAAATAAGACAAACCTTTATTAGTCCAACAAGTGGGAAATTTGTATTGTCACGACAGAAAGTGAACAGTAAAAAAGTAAGAGCAGCAAAAATGAAAAACAATAGAATAAATAGAGTAAAATACTATACCAACAGTGCAGTATAAAATGTACACTGAACAATCTAGAAATATGAATACTAATATATACACTACCGGTCAAAAGTTTTAGAACACCCCATGTTTTCTGTTTTTTTGTATTGAAATTCAAGCGGTTCAGTGTCTCAAT
>JBBPCW010000031.1:10536598-10552494 GCA_037974425.1 Phenacogrammus interruptus
TTCTCGACATTTTTGCACCACACAGAACTAGGATACTGCTGCGGCTGTTGTTATAGCAACAACAGACGCGCTCGGCTTCATTCTCCTGTGTTTGCTATTTCTTTGCATCCATTTAGGTCTAGACATACTTCTCACATTCATTTTTGTACACCAAAGCATTGGCTACCTGACAGCCCATCCTCTTTGTAGGTATTCTTGGAGTTTGAGGACCCGTGGCGCCAGCGTTCCTGGGTGCAGGTGTATCGGGAGGAGGTGCGAGCGGCTCTGATGGAGAGTGCTATTGTATGGGCCCCCCAAAGTGAGTCTGTTTCTGCAGCAGGGGGAACATCTGCCAGCCACTGGCCGGCCCTGGTAAGTGTACAGCCAACTCAGAATACACTGTTTAATTAGTTTCCGATGCTGTCTAAGGACTTCACCAAAGCTAGATACCGTTTAAATGTTTGTAGTGATTATGTGTATTAACAATAGACAACATGTTGAGATAAGGATCAGAACAAGATCTGATGTATACTTTTGTATGGTTATGTGCCATTAAGATGCTTTTTGAAATGTATTTTAAGACTTTGGACTCTTGCCCTGTATATGTAGTGCAAAAGGCTGGCTATTGTCAGCTGCTTAATAATATGATGGATAACATAGCATATTCTTGGCACTTTTGAAAATTTCAGTGTCTGTTTGTTGTTATTTGAGTGTGCTACATCTAAACCACATCTGTGACCGAATGAACTGGAGTGCACAGCTATGAAGGATCATACATACCATCATACATAACAGTTAGTTAAAGATGTTTATTGCATTCACACACAAAGGAGACAACACACTAAGGACAGAAATTCACTCCATGCTCCATTTAAGTAAGCGCAGCTTGAAAAACGGGTTAGAGTAACACCACTTTCTCAGATGTAGGCCATTAAACAAATAAAACATTAAGAGAAAATTAAGTGTTAGTTGCTATAAATGTCACATTCAGTCTCTGCTTCTCACCTGCACATGTTGGGTTAAATTCATAGAGTGAACATCATGCAGAAATTTCTTGTGCTAAAATGTGTTCTCTGTTAAAACCCTCAGGTGTTTCAACCACTTGTGGATCGTGTGGGGTTGGGGTCCCTGGTTCCTGTGGAATTTTTCGGAACAAGAAAGCTGGAGTTTCTCCCAAGTGGAAGCTCGCTACAGAGATTTGAGGTGGGCCAATATAATGTATATATCAGTACTGAAGTACTGGATCATAATACTAGCAGTATAGACAGTTCGATGGCACTACCGGCTGATCTAGAAATCTTGTTTGCCTTCCCTGAGGCTTCAAGTATTCACTTCTTATCAACAGTGTTAATAATAAAATTTGGCTTCCGTGTCACCCTGCTCCTTCATGGCTCCAGAGTTGCTTTCAAAGCATGTTGTTTTTAAGAAGCTCTTCGGCCCATGAAAACATGAGATAGGTCTGCAAGGTCAGATGGTTTGTTTGTCTGCAGGCTGAAAAAGATGTGAGGCACTCGTTGCTGCAGGAGCAGCCGGCTCTCCATGCTGCTGTGAGCAGCTGGCACCGGGACTCAGAGCTACAGGAAATCCTTAGAAAAGGTATGTTCTTGCTGAGAGAATCTGCTAAGAGCACTAAAAGTCTTAATTGCAGTGTTCTTTAAACAGGCATTCATAGGCAAGCATGAATTTCTATGTGCGTTTTCTTTTTTGCTCAGGGCCCTACACCATCCAGGGTCGGAGGGTACAGGTGTACCAGCCGGAGTTCGAAGAACCCTGGGCACTGGGGCTTGTTTCTCAGCATGATCCTGTGTCACACATCATGGAGATAACAATGGATCAGGTCTGTGATAATGGTTATGTCCCTTCCACTTATGGTTTCTGCACATAAGTGTAAAACAATTTTTTATATTTTGTATAGAGTGCACTGTGTATACATTTCATTACATGATTCTTAATTGTTGGCATCTTTTGCAGGGTGAAGAGACTCAGGTGGTTGATCCCAGAGTCATTCACGTAATGCTGGTTGCGGATACTGTAGATGAGGTACTATTAAGTCCGCTCTTTTTACGTTTTTATTCACTTTATTTATTTTACAAAAGTAAAACTGAAATTGTGTTGACAGTTTTCCCTATCTGACTACCTGATGAATGTAGTTGTAAGTATCTTTCAGCCGTGTATCTGTTCTGATTTCTGTGATCTTGCAGAGACAGGATCAGCGAACAAAGGAAGTAGATGGAGGGAAAGGTGAAGGTGGACGCCGGCGACGGACCGCATCTGAAGCTGATGAGGACATGACCCTCAAACGCTTTAAAGGAGCTGGGGAGGGTGAAGCAGACGGCGAGAACGGAAGCAGTACCAGCAAAGACTGCGAGTCCATGGTAATGAGGGGTGGAGAAGCACCTTCAGGGCAAGTGGTAGAGGGGGAGGATGGAGTGGGAGGTGTAGCTGGGAGGGGGAGTTCCAACACTAGCCCAGAAGTAATATCTCTGGCCTCTCAGCAGGACCATTCCAGCGGCAGATCTGTTAGCTTCCTCAAGGAGAATGGCAGTGCATCCCAGAGTCAAGATAAAACAGGACCTCTTGCATCTGCAATGCTGTCTACGTCCACTCCAACGCCACCACCTTTGAAGCCTGCTCCATCTGTTTTTTCAAACACGTTTCCGTCTTTGGGCCAAATGCCCAACTTGGTGCCTGGAGCTCCCGCTCCCAAGTCCTCCCCAACAACCCCAGCAGCAGAATGGGAGGATGGGGTTCTTTCAGGCTATCCAAAAACGGCTGCTCTGATATCTCCTGGCCCTGTCACCATCTCCTCGCCTTCCCAGGACAATGCTCCCAGTGTAGTCCTTTCTGCATCCTCAGACCTCAGCCAGAAGGTCCCTGTTTGGGGATCACCCCCTGATGCAAGCCAAGTAAGCCTGTTTAACATACTTGTTTTAAAAATGTGTTTAATATTTAAGGTAATATTAAATTGCAGGGATTGTTTGTTTCAGACACCCAAGACAACCACACCTGCTGCAGGATTCAGTCCTTCACAGCCTAAGCAGTCCAGTGGGGCAGTATTCGGCGATGTCCCTGCACAGACAAATGGGTCTTCCCAGGAGAACAAGCCCTTTGGATTTTATTTTGCCAACCCAAAGGAACCTCAGCAGAAGGGATCTGATCTATCGCAGAACTTATTCTTCCAGTGCATGTCTCAGACGCAAACTCCAAGCCCGAGCATCACTCAGGGCCAGACGAAGGACAATAACTACTTCACAGCCTTGTCAGAGTGCCTGAGCAAGGAGCCACCAAGCTTGTTCAAGCCTGCTGCGTCGTCTGACGGCCTAAAAAAGGCAGTTGTGGCCTCTGCGTCCGCAGGACTCTTTGGTTCTTCACCGACTGTCGGCTTGGTGTCAGTGAAGGAACAGCCAAAAGTGCCTGATGCCAAGCCAGCAGGTAATGGAATTCTAATGAGCAAGCCTTTTGGAACAGGAGGAGACACACTGGGGAAACTTGTGACTGGCTTCCCCACCATTGGAAGTAACCCTGTTGTAGGTTCGGGGGACATTTCTAAACCAACAGTAGGACCTGGGACCTCTTTGGCTCCAGGCTCCACTGGACTGAGTGGTACTGGGAGTGGGATGAAAAATGCTAGTGGTGCTAACCTTGTAAGTGGATTTGGTTTGCTCTCAGGCAGCAAAGTTTCAGAAACTCATGAAAACCTTTTTCTGCAGACTTCAAAAGAGTCTAACCCATTTCTTGCTTATAGCGGAGCAGTCTCACCAGGTGCGTTTAGTGGGTTGTCTGCTACAAAACTGCCCTCGTCGGTGCCCACTGCTCCTCCTACGAGTGGCTCTGGTATACTCAGTCAAGGTCCACCTGCCTCTGAGAGCCAACCAAACTTATTCACCATGGCTGAACCTCCCAAGGGAATTCTATCTTCCCAGTTTACTGGCAGTTCCTCTTCCTCTTCTCCTGCTTCTTTCACATCATTGCCCCAAGATGGGCCACAGGTTATCACATCTAGCAAAGAGAGTACAGGAGATAGTGCAGGAGCATCTGGTGACTCCGAAAGTACGTTTGCAGAGTGCCAGGCTTCCCCTATGCCCTTTGACCAGATGTCTCAGAAATTCTCCCTCGACGAGCGTGGCCAGACAAGCAAACGGGATTCTGACTCCAGCTCAAACAGTGACTTGTCTGATCTTAGTGAGACCGATGAGACCTCAGAGCAGGGACAGAAGCCTGGCATCCCGCTGAGTGCTACAGATGGGCCCGATGCGCAGAAGCTCAAGACCCAGGCTGCTGCTAAAAGTCGGCCAAGGAGCAAACCCTTCAAAGGTAACTCTGCCATCAAGTGTTTTGGAACTTCACTCATTGTGTAGTTATTAAGAAACTTGAATTGGTAATGTTTTGTAGTTTCACTTGAACTATGTATAAAGCCTTCTTTCATTTGATTTGATAATTGAAAAATCGGTCGAAAGAAGGTAGTAGCGTAACATTTACATAAGAATTCGGGTCACTGCTACTCCCAGTGGTAGATGGCTGTTGTGGTTCTGTCATAGTTGGCCAGTCGGTGCTGAAGGACCAGGGAAAGGTGCGAAAGCTGAAGCAGTCTGGCGAGGCCTTCCTGCAGGATGGCTCCTGCATCAATGTGGCACCACACCTGCATAAGTGCCGTGAGTGTCGTCTGGAGCGGTACCGCAAGTCTCGTGAACAAGACTCTGATGATGATGACCCCAATGTGGCCTGTCGCTTTTTTCACTTCCGAAGGTGAGTTTATTATATTTGCTAAAACTTTTCTTACCTGAAATTAGGCCATGGGACAGACAAACTGAAAAAATTAAGGTCTCCTAGCTCTGAATGTATTGCTCCTAAAGCTGTTTTCAAGAATCCACTGACCCCCAATTCAATACAAACAGTTGGAGAGATGTACCCCCGTAGCATTGATGTCAAGAGTGTTAACCTTTTAAAGCCTGTTCTATTCCAAACATACACGTGCATTGAAGTGACTTCTTTATAATTCTATTATTTAAATATATATATATATATATATATATATATATATATTCGAGGTGGGCGTAGATTGAATTTTTTTACCGCCGCTCATCGCAAGGAATCTTGGCTTTACCAGCGATAAACGGCGATTGTGTG
This sequence comes from Phenacogrammus interruptus, assembly GCA_037974425.1. Lineage (NCBI taxonomy): Eukaryota > Metazoa > Chordata > Actinopteri > Characiformes > Alestidae > Phenacogrammus > Phenacogrammus interruptus. Next base: position 10,541,705 of record JBBPCW010000031.1, read on the forward strand.
TGTGTATATGTACCCACGTGTGTGGGTGTGTTTATATACAAACATGCATACAGTACTTAGATCTTTCATCCTTAAATCTACTTAACATGTTGAAGTGGTATGCTCCTGTTAACTTTTATGGATCTGTCCTTAATTAGCAGTGGTCCAAACAGCTAATGTTGTGGTCAACGTATAAGCCACCAGAAAAATCATGTTTATTTTCCTGTACCAGGTTAGCGTTTACGAAGAAGGGGGTACTTCGTGTGGAAGGCTTTCTAAGCCCACAGCAGAGTGACAACATGGCCATGGGTCTGTGGCTCCCCTCGGCAAGTACGCCAGATGGGCTTGACCTGGACACATCCAAGTACATCCTGGCCAACGTAGGCGACCAGTTTTGCCAACTTGTTATGTCTGAGAAAGAGGCCATGATGATGGTGGAACCTCACCGTAAGAAACTGAATTATCTTTTTTCTTCTTCATGCTGTCATTGTTGATGGATTATCTCATGAATGAGAATCTGTTTGTCCTTTGCTCTGTCTGACCAGTCTGTAAAAGTACAGTACTCAGGTATGGTCCAGGTTTTCACACGTCATGTTTCTGTTTGTACAGAAAAGGTAGCGTGGAAGCGAGCAGTGCGGGGGGTGAGGGAGATGTGTGACGTGTGTGAGACTACACTCTTCAATATCCACTGGGTGTGTCGCAAGTGTGGCTTCGGTGTCTGCCTAGACTGTTATCGCCTACGAAAGAACCGGCCGCGTAATGGTGGGCATTTGTTGCTTAAACGTTCTGTGGGAGGCGGACGTTTAACTCATATATTTAGACTTCCTGTTTGGGTTTCATGCCTTTTTTTATTTTTTTATTCCAGGAGAGGAAGATGAAGGTCCTGATGATGAGGTCTTCTCATGGCTAAAGTGTGCAAAAGGTCAACCTCATGAGCCCCAGAACCTCATGCCCACTCAAATTATACCTGGCACAGGTAGGCTTTCTGTTTAATTCTAAGGGCAAAATGAATGTTGTCTGTGTAAAAATTATTGTAATTTTATAAGTATATTATTAACGTATTATAAGTGGGCCTGAGTGGATAATCAGTTAATTGAAGGAAATATATATTAAAAAGAAAAAAATGATTTTCAAGAATTCTTTTTGCAACATTATGCAGTGTCTGCTGACCACTTATTTGTCCATATTATTGTAGCATTGTACAATATAGGAGATATGGTACATGCAGCACGAGGCAAGTGGGGAATCAAGGCGAACTGTCCTTGCACCAGCCGGCACTACAAACCTGCAGCCCGGCCAACAGCTCCCAACGGCCTTTCACAAGTAAGACCAAATATTGTAGGACTTCGTGCCATTACATTTTCGTTGCTTCTAAATGAACGACTCAGGAGCATGTATAATGTAAAACCTCTAATGTGAAGCTTCCCTTGTTCGGCTGGTAGTATAAATCACATATGTTTAAGATAAAAATAAGTCAGTAAATTCAATTTTCAGGGACAGATTGTCTATGCTAGCTACACATAGACTATATTACTATATTTAAATGGCATCTGTGTATATATATATATATATATATTATTTATTTTTTTTTTTTTAATGAATAGTCAAGTGCAGCATCTAGCACGGGGAATGGTGCTTCCACTTCAACCACACCCCGGACAGATGGGGACCCCACAACAGCAGCAACGGTGAAAGTGGAAACTAGTGCAGAGGGGAGCAGTGCTGAAACATCAACGGGCACCAGCAATGCCAGCAGTAACGCTGCAGCGCCAGTCATTTCCCAGATGCCTGGCTCCAAGGATGGCAAGAGCACCCCATCCTCTGCACTCCACTGGCTAGCAGACTTGGCCACACAGAAGGCTAAAGAAGACTCCAAAGGTAGTGTTTCGTGTGCTTTGTCGCACGCTGTATAGAGTGTGTGTTTATAATATGTGGTGTTCTGCAGAAGCTTAAGCACATGCAAAAATATTTTAAAACCGTTTAGACGAGTGTTTTTTCTTTCACATTAACATTACTCAATACTCTACAACTAAAAACAAATAATGCAAATAAGGTTGTACAGTAAAGATTTTATGTATAGTACATCCGTGTGTTCCTTGTGGAAGCCCAATAGTTCTTGTAGTTTCCATCAGAAACCTGGTTTGGCACAATCAGTCCTTCATTAAATAAAATCAGGATGGAATTTCATAAACGGCTGGAGGAGCCGAGGAGGATTCTGGAACCACCAGCTCACAAAAACATTAGCTGCTTTTTTTTTTTTTTTTTTACAAACAAAAATTGTGATACTTCCTATTGCTGGCTTGTTTGGTTGCATTCATCACACACTGAGGCATAGACTTAAAGCAATTGGCATAGGTGTCTAAGACTTGCACAGTGCTGTATATGCAGCAGAAGTTCCTTGCATGTTTCCTTATTCAAATTGTTGGTAAAACCGCAGATGTTATTGTGTTTAAATGATCAAAATTATTATTTAAAGTACAAAGCATTCATATGTAATTTGAATGATATTCCTCAGAGTGGGTTCCTCTCAGAGTGCTCATGATTAGATTTAGATTTAAGTTTAGATCTTCTTGTGACTTCCTAAGGACTCTTCTTCTGTTTTCTTAGATTCAAGCTCTTTGCGATCCATGATGGCTCGTGACTCCCGTACTCCCTTTGGCCTGGATGCCTTCAGCAACCTCTCCAAACCATCAGGTCCAAGCCCTAAAATGTTCAACAGCCTTCTTTTGGGGTCTGGACCTGCACAGCCCAAAACTGAGGGCACCAGCCTGCGAGACCTGCTCAACTCTGGTCCAGGCAAACTGCCCCAGGCCCCTGATAGTGGGGTCCCCTTCCCTTCAGTATTCTCTTCTTCGTCTGGGGTGAGTTTGACATTTTGTATTTTCTTAATGTAAATCCTGAAGTAATTGTGTATCATTCAGGACACTGCTGAAACCTAACGTTTCATATCTCTTACAGAACAAATGTTCTAAGATTTACACATCAGTGACGTGCCTGCAGAAGTTACTTGATAAACATTGAATTGATTAGGGAAATCCTAAAACAAAGGTCATTTATGGTACTGTGCAAACATCCTAGGCATCTATACAAATTGATTGACGCCATTTATATCAGGAGGGCTTTTCTTTGTGCAGTACATTATAAGTGATCTTTTCTTTTCACACCATGATCCTTATTAGTTTAGCAGTGCTTTCAGACTTTTTCTATTGGAAACATCTCGGACGTTTTGAGCCACTTCGTCCACATTGACCACTTCTTCCGCATCCTGTTTCTTTTTAGCAGTCTGATAAGATGAAAGGAGGTCTGCCGACCATCCTGGACCACATCATCGCTTCGGTGGTTGAGAATAAGAAGGCTGAAGGTCGCCGGGTCTCTGGGACCACAGAAACTAGAGAGCAAGCATGTATTCCCCGTCGCGAAGGAGTGATGGGGCTTAGCGTCCTGGACCCTCATACCTCCCACTCCTGGCTGTGTGATGGCCGTCTCCTCTGCCTGCAAGACCCTAGCAACACCAACAACTGGAAGATCTTCCGGGAGTGCTGGAAACAGGGCCAGGTAAGCAGTTCATGGTTAAACCACCGATTGGTCAGAGTAAATGCAAGTTAATTTACTTTTTCATGCTGTTTGGTAGACACATCAATCACTGGAATACATAATGCCTACACAGAGCTTTATTAGTTTTACCTTAACAAAAAATGTAATTTAAGTGATTGCAAATGAACTCCGCCATATCTGTAGTCTGAAACTTGCAGTCGTGCAGTTCCCCTCCTTAGGAGTGGTCTTTTCGAATCGACCTCATTGTAATGTAATAATGTCGCTTAAAGATTAGATAATAAAATAATTATTGAGTGACATAAGCTGTTTTAAATGTCCAAGCTACAGTGTGTCCGAATGATCTGTAGGGGAAATTACACTAGTAGGGATGTCAATCATGTATTTTCATGACCAATTTTAAGTCTGATTTTTGTGGTCGGTTCAGTTACATTTCTGTTGCCTGTTGTTTGCATCATAAAATTGCCAGACAGATCTGCCTCTTTCAGAATAATACATTGGGCGAATTCTGATCTTGTGTTTTAAGCAAGAAATCTGCCGATTTCAATCTTGGCTGATTGTAATCATGAATATCTGGTCAGAAACTAAGCAATACTATGCAGTGCAGTGTAGTGATTTACTCTGAATTATTTGTTTCAGTCAGGTCTTATGAATTATTCATTATTGTTGTTTTTATTATTCAGCCGGTGCTGGTGTCAGGAATCCACAAGAAACTTAACAGCTCTCTGTGGAAGCCCGAAGCCTTCAGTGATGAGTTTGGAGATCAGGATGTGGACCTAGTCAACTGCAGGAGCTGTGCCATCATCTCTGATGTCAAAGTTCGAGACTTCTGGGATGGCTTTCAGGTCATTTCCAGTAAGTGTAGACACTTTTTCAGATACAAGGCTTAAAATATTTTTCAGTAAGTGTCCTCTGCTGTCAATATTTTTAAGCTTTACCACTTAGTCTTACAAATAAATGTGCCAAAATAAGTCCATTGGAGCGATGCCTTGGAGTAAACACTTGGATTTCTAAACTTTGAATTGGATGGTTCTGCTGTAAATGAGAGGAGAATGTTGAAAGCCTTTTTAAAGGACCTGCCACAATATAAAGGTTCTTCTCATTATCTTAATCAGTGTATGATGATAGCAGCTTTCTTGGTTTTCAGTATCTCTTTTTGAATCCTACAGAACGTTTGCAGGGTACGGATGGGCAGCCTATGGTACTGAAACTCAAAGACTGGCCTCCAGGGGAAGATTTCAGAGACATGATGCCTACACGGTATGTTCATTATTATTGTCTTTACGTCAGGGTTTCAGTGAAAAAATGGCCTAGGCACTGAACTGACTCATTTTCCCAGGTTTGATGACCTTATGGACAACCTTCCTTTGCCTGAGTACACGAAGAGAGATGGCCGACTCAACCTGGCCTCCCGTCTTCCAAACTTCTTTGTACGTCCAGATCTGGGCCCCAAGATGTACAATGCATATGGTAAGTGGAACCTTGTAGCAGAACTGAGATTATTTATTGATTTAACAGAATTCACAACAGAAGTGAAATCAACAGGTAAAACTGATTAATTGTCTTTTCTATTTAACTGCTGCCCTGGTTTTACTTACACAGTAGCAAATTACCTTGTGGGGGTCACAGTGCAAGTGTATTTCTTTACTTGGTCACACTTTTTTGTGGAACATGGTTATCTTAATTGTTTTTTTTTCCTCCAACCTATTTGGCCATTCCCCCCTTTCCCTGCAGGTCTGATCTCTACAGAGGACAGGAAGGTTGGTACTACCAACCTGCATCTGGATGTGTCTGATGCCGTTAACGTGATGGTGTACGTGGGAATCCCTGAGGGAAATGAAGACCATGAAAATGGTAAGCGTCCTATGTGTGAATGGATACCTCATTTTATGTGTTATTTATTTACTTTGTAAATTTAAGGTTAAAGGTCACAGATTCTGTGTCAGAGGGTGCTTGAAGCTTGAAGTGTCAAGTGTTTTTGACTGAAGTAGCCTACAATGTCACCTGTGCTTTTTTCTTTTTGCCTCTGTGTTCTGTGTTTGTGTAGAATCCATCTCAGTATGCTTTCTGGTTATTCATTATTCTAACCTGGATCTTTTGTCAACCCAGTGCTTCTTTCCCTGATGTTGTTCAAGCTGTACAGTGTCGGGTAGTTGACCTTCTCTGTCAAGCTGCCTGGCAAAACCTTATTGCTCCTTTAGATTTTAATTCCAGTCCTGGTTACCTCCTTAGAAATCTGAATTCATTCGCACACATAGATACTTAGATACTAACAACTGAGTCGTTAAAATGCCCTCAATACATTTGAAGTCGCTGCTGACTCATTGAAGCTTTACTGGGGCATCCCAAAGTCACTTCTGATAAAACCCTGACCACCTGCTGGCTCTTAGCTCAGGTCACCAGGGTGTTTACGTCTTTTGATTGTGGCACCATTTCTCATTCACAGAAGCAGACCTCGCTGGATACAAAGGTCTGTGCATTTATTTTTATTTTAAATTTAACTCCCCTCCTAGGCATGCCCCTCTTCACTAAACCTTTTCTCATTCTTTTTTCTTTCACTCATCACTTTCTACCCCTCTTCATGTGCTCTTCAGTGTACTTATGAAGACGAAGGCTATAGATAAACTACCAGAGCTTGACTGATCTAGCAGTAGGTCAATTATTGCTGATCTAGTTGCATCTATATTGACAGTCTATTTAGCGTATAAAATGTTGTAGAAATATAAAATGGTGATATGGTCTATCAGAAGCCCCTTCAGACCCTTTCTACAATAGGACAATTCCTTACACCACTTTATTTACAGAACACACCACTACTGTGCATATTGTTTCGTGTAGACAAGGTGATGTAATCCCCCTCTTTCAAACAGATTTGAATGTGAGTGAAAGCTTTCATTTTATTGTTGGTCTACAGTGACGATGCACGTTAAAACCATATGCGTTTTATATTTGATAGTGCAGTGTTTCTCACACCTGATGATAATGCTGTTCAGCAGTTACTGCTGGATTCTTGTTACTTGTTCTGATAAATACAACTAGATGCATATAATATTGAGCAATTTCCTCTGGGATAAATAAAGTTCTCTGATTCTGACTTAATGTTTCAAGCACGTTTGATGACAGCAATTTTTGGGAGCCATCTCAAGGAGTTCAATCTGTTCGTTTAGAAATGTTCTGTTTAAAAACCCTTTCGCTTGTCTGTTTCACTCTTGCTCTTACTTGACTGAACAAAGTCTGCTACCCACATAGATCTATGGCTTGTGGAGGTCAATCAGGCAGCAGTCTTAGCTATTTATAAAGGGTTACTCCAGAGGGAATGATGTCATACACTTTCAGCTCTTCCTCCTTCCAGCAATACTAAATGAGTCAGCAGTAATCTTACTTCACATGATGCGGCTTTCAAATGATGGGAAAAGATTCATAGAGGCCTAGACATTCTTTACTATTGGGTGGTAGTGTACTGGAATTTCCTCCTCACTCATTTCTCCTTATTAAACTGTCATTGTTTTTTTGTGTTTTTTTGTGAACGTGTGTGTGGAGGTGTTCTTTATTTCAGTGGACTGTGCTAACATTTGTAAGCAACAATTCTACTTTGCTTCTGGACTTGGGGACTTTAATGAGAAACATTTTGTAATGATTGTAACATTGGTAATTGTTAACATCACAGTGTAGAGCTTTTTAAATGTAGCTGTTCAGAGACAATGTATAGCAACGTACAAAAACGTAGACACCCCGTCAAATTTAGCTTAGTGAAAATAACACTTCTGCACAGTTACTGTTTATTTCTACTACAAAAAATACGAGGGAAGAAAGAATACCCCCAATGGTTTTTAACAGTAGTTCAAAAGCTCTGCTTATGATTATATTTAACTTTGATTGTAGGTCACTGAGTCCAAAGAAGCAGAGTTCTGCACTAAAAGCTCTCCTCAGCATTTAGTACAGATTTTTGCCTAGTGTGTGTTAAGTGAAAGCGAGCCCCTCTGCGCTCCCTGCCTAAGTCTTAGTGGAAATGACTTCACATTTTAATTGAACGTTTATCTATGGGAAGGCTCAATATAGTGTGCTTGTACACACTTGTCCGATGATCTGTGTTGTGACTACAGAAGTGGCAATCACCATTGAAGAGGGGGATGTGGATGAGATGACGAAGAGAAGGGTGTATGAGGGGAAGGAGAAACCCGGGGCGCTCTGGCACATCTATGCCGCCAAAGACGCAGAGAAGATCCGCGAGCTTCTGCGCAAGGTAAGACATGGGAATGGTGATGTAGGAGCAGGGGTCAAACAAAAAAAACATACATGGCGGTTTGAAAAATAGTGCATATTTAAATTGTTATAGCAGCTGCAGTTGTGTGAACTGCCTTGAGTCAGAAAATATTGGTCAAAAAATGCTATTTGATTTTTGCTTAGAAGGGAGCTCTTAATCAGACACCACCTCTGTCCATTACCACCATTACTGTCTATCTCCATTCTGCATATTGCATGCTAATGACTCCACTGCTATAAGAAAGTATCTGTTGCGATATAGTATTCATTCAGTTGGTGACTGCACAAGTGTATTTTTTTTTTGTTCGCTCTCTCTGCACTTCGTGTATTTTGTCTTGTCTGCAGTTGTGTGGTTTTGTATTTCTGTTCTTGTATTTCTGAATGTTTTATTTCAGTGTTTTTTTGTATAAATATCTGAAATGACAATGAACCGCCTTGACTTGACCCATTCGGTGGTAACACCTAGTCATCTTTTATACCTGAGACTGATGAATGCTGTCTGCTTTGATAAAGGTGGGAGAGGAGCAGGGCCAGGAGAACCCTCCAGATCACGACCCCATTCACGATCAGAGCTGGTATCTGGACCAGGTACTGCGCCGCCGCCTTTTTGAAGAATATGGCGTGCAGGGCTGGTCGATTGTGCAGTTCTTGGGAGATGCCGTGTTCATTCCTGCTGGAGCCCCCCATCAGGTGAGCGTTGGAGAGAAACTTTTAACTGCAGCAGTTACAAAACCTGGTAAATATTTGGTAAAACTCACTGATCATGGTCTGTCCAGGTGCACAACCTATACAGTTGCATTAAGGTGGCAGAAGACTTCGTCTCGCCAGAACATGTGAAGCACTGCTTCAGACTGACGCAGGAGTTCCGGCATCTTTCCACTACACACACTAATCATGAGGACAAGCTGCAGGTCTTTATGACTGATCTTGTCTCTTTCTCGTTTTGTTGCTCAGCAAGGCCTTGATTTTTCTGACTTGGTGGTATTTTTCTCTCTTTTTTTTCCGCAGGTGAAAAACATCATCTACCACGCTGTGAAGGACGCCGTGGGAACGCTGAAAGCTCATGAGTCAAAACTAGTTCGTTCGTAGGCCCACCTGTCCCTGGCTGACTCTCTAACCCTAAGCTTGGATCACAAAGACACTGCGGGTGTTGATGGGGCACTTAAAGATGTTTGGAGAGGGCCAGTGTACTCACATAGAACAAGCTCCTCAATTTGAGACTTCTTTCAGCTTCAGGCTAGGATGAAGAATGTGCTTCATCAGTGTTACACAAAAAAAAAAAGTTTAGGTTTTTTTTGAACATCGTTTTCCCCCCAATATTTAAACTGTCGGTGTCTGTTCATTTTTTTTTACGTGGAAAGTTTGTTGGACTGTTCAAAAAGAAGCTAATGGATTTTTTTAATGAGGGATAAGCTTCTTTACCCCTTGAGTAAATGTGAGCACTGGGTTTCTTTTTTAGCCAACATTAATGGTTTGTTTTCTTCAATAGAGGAGAACTCTGTCTGTAAAGGAGGTGAAAGGATGGCAAAAAGCATGAAAAAATAAGAAAAAAATCCTTTCGCCCTCTGGTTGATGTGGACATGAGTTCTGAAGGGAACTAGACCAAAGTTTTGTATTTTTAGTTTTTATTTTCAACTAAAATGAAAACGTCTTGTTCTTTCTGTTTTTTATAGGTCATTAAGTAATTTGAATCACTCATGATGAATGGTAGGCAAGACTGACTATGAGAAATGGTCATTTCAAAATCAAAAGTTCCAGTTATGGACTACTGGTCATTAATATGTATCAATATATATATTGATCTTAGCAGTGTGTATGATTTTTCAAAATAAAGTTTACAAAAAAAGGAGTTGGTCCTGTTTTGTAAATAGTTCAAACTAAATTTCTTTAGAATTTGTGTTCAGTTCTTTTTACTTAACTGAAATCTTGTGGTCTCTTGATTCCTTCAACACGGCAATAAACGAAGCATTTTGAAATGTACATGTTTACTGTTTCTGCAGTTGTCAACTTTTGTATGCCTTTATACATTTAAGGGCATGCAAAACTAAACCAAGCCATGTTCTCAGTGTATCCCGCTGCTTGCCAGGTGCTCATTTATGTTAATTGCTTTACCTATTAGTGGTTTTAATGTTGCAGATGATTTGTCTATTAACAACATTTTGAGAGCAAAGTTGAGTAATACATAAAAGGGACAAGATTGAAAGTCAATGTATGCATAGGTCAAGAAACTGACCCACCAGATCTTGAAATAAAATGATTCGGCTTTGATTAGTTTGCTTTTAGGGGCAGTAGAATAAGAGGCTCAGTACATATTAGTAGATAGATAAGAGATGGTTATTATTTCCCAAATTACTGTTTAAATGCATATGGAATTGCCCAAATTAAAAACCAAGTCAAAGTGATGCAGTCCTACTCAGTTATGTGCTGTCATTTCTTCCCCTTCTCCAAGGTCCGTTATAGAAAAGGATCGTAAATGTTTTTTCCTTCCGCTGTGCCAGAAACCAAAAGCCAGATTTCATACTGAGGTCTGTGGGAAGGGACTGAGTATGTAGTGTTTGAGTATTCATGGAAAGCAGGAGATCTAATGTTGCTGTTTCTATATCCATGTAGTTTCCTCTGAGTGTTCAGATAGTCAAGGCCATGCCGGAGTTGGGGAACACCACCATGGCATGTTTGCAACTACACTACGTGTAAAATGGGATCCTCTGGAACACCCACACACAAGCCTAACCATGCCCAATGTCAAACATTAGCCAACTGGGCTGTGGAGGAGTGGAACTTTGTTCTCTGCAGTGATGGAGCTCCAGAGTTCTGTTTTTGATCCAACATCCAAGCCTTGCTGGAGGGCCGGTGTCCAGCACAGTTTAATGGTTCTGCTCCTCAAACACATTCACTAAACCTGACCATTAACTGTGAGGTGAACCAGGTGTTCCTGAGCAGGGAAATCACCAAAACGTGCTGGACCACGGCCCCCCAGGACTGGAGTTCAACACCCC
>JBBPCW010000031.1:10593604-10605274 GCA_037974425.1 Phenacogrammus interruptus
TGTGTGTGTGTGTGTGTGTGTGTGTGTGTGTGTGTGTGTGTGTGTGTGTGTGTGTGTGTGTGTGTGTGTGGAGAGGCAATGGCAGTGCTGAACCTGACACTAATGAGCCGCCTTTCTGATGGGACCTGACAGCGCAGAAGAAAGCTGAATCCCCCGACACTGAAGCTACACAACACTACCGCCTAATTGGAACAGTGTTCGTGTGCATGTGTGTGTGTGTGTGTGTGTGTGTGTGTATGAGTGAGAGACAGAGAGAGAGTGTGTGTGTGTACTTGTGTATTAGGGAAACCTGGGCTGAAATAAGCTTTGCTTTGTACGAAGCGTGCTAATAACGATGATAATACACTGTGCTGCAGGGGAGTGTGGCTGGGACCAGAACTTGTTTGCAGACACGCAATGATTTGACTGAGGTTGACACCCCTCCTGAACCCCCCCACCCTTCCTCCCTCTCTCTCTCTCTCTCTCTCTCTCTCTCTTTCTTTCCCTCTCTCCCCCCTCTCCCCCCATCTCGTTCTTTCGCTCACTCTCTTTCTCTCTCTCCCTCTCCCTCTCTCCTTCTCTTTCTTTCCATCTACATTTCTCTCGCGCTCTCTCTCTCTTTTTCCCTCTCTCTCATTCTTTCGCTCACTCTCTTTCTCTCTCTCTCTCTTTCTTTCCATCTCCCTCGCTCTCTCTCTCCCTCTCTCTCTTGCCCCCCCCCCTCCCTTTCAACATGTTTAAAGAAACTTTTTTTCACGTCAGGGTTTTGATTTAGGTTACTTGGAAATTGCCACAGAGCGCACACACCAGCCACACGCACTTGTCACTTGATCAAACGGGCATAAATATGTTATTTTATATTCATCCAGGAAATGCCACAGGCACTTTGGTGTTTCATCGGTGGACAGGGAAATAGTGTTTATCTCCGTAAGAGAAACAAAAATAGCAACGACGCTCGGATTCACAAATGCAGCGTTGATTCACACCGATTCCTTCATCCAGGGAATATTTAAAGACCCTACTTTGCGGTTTAGCAGATTCTAGAGAGAAAAATGTTTATCGCAACAAGTTAATACTAATTGACAGACCAGTAGGGCGGCCTCGGGCTGGCTGAATCATGCCTCTGAGGTGTTTATAAGCCTTCACTTTCATTGAAATGAATGTGGACTCTGTTTGTTTTCCCTCCCGACTGCAGCAACATGCGATAGCATTCCTCCGTTCCCTTGGTGCTGTTTCCATTTTTGACTCAGAATCAATCATTTTTAATTTATCAAGGGGGATTTGTGTCACGATGCCTGATATGAGTTCCAATAAGGAACAGGGAAGAAAAAAGAGGGGGAGGGGGGAACCCATGCAAATCTCTTGGCTGATGCGATTAGTGTTGGAAACCAAATCAAGGCTGACTTGAATAGACACAGAACACAAAATCATATTAGGGTGAATTCGATGTGCATGGCTTTACCTTAGCATTCATTCTCATTCTCTCTCTCTCTCTCTCTCTCTCTCTTACACACATTCTCTTTTCTTCTCCTTCACTCCCGCCTTTTTCCACTATTGCTGACCTGAAAACTGTCTCTTCACGGATTCGTTGCTGGAGAACTAGCGGCACTTCACAGGAGGTGAGTTTGGAGGGCCAGCTGTGGCTGATTCCCAAGAGCTCCAAGCACCATGAGCACCAAAGCAATCAATGCAACAACAGGTTCTCCGACCAAAACACCGCTTTACTTACCCCAGCGCACCTCTCCAAAACATCCCCTTATCCCTGTATTGTTTTTCGGACACGTTGTTTGACAGACACTCGAGGCTGCGGACACCTGTTATATATTTTTCAGTTTGAATCGATGTTTTAAATAGTTTTAAATGCCATAAAAGCAGAATCTGAGGCGTATAGCTGTGTTCAGGCATCCTAATATACTAATCCTGTTCTGCAGAGGCATGAAAAAGAAGAGCTGAATGATGAACAGAGCTGTAGATGATTCTGAAATGACTGGCTGATGTCATAATAAAATGAATTTCTATGATGATATATGACAACTGAGGCAAAAAAAAAATCACAATATATTTTATATGTATTGTGAATGTCTTCTTCTTAGCAAAACATAAACCTTTTGATTTATATTCATCCAGGAAATGCCTCAGGCACTTTGGTGTTTAGGGAACACCAGGGAAATAGTGTTTATCTCCATAAGAGAAACAAAAATAGCAGTGATGCTCGGATTCACAAATGCAATGTTGGTTCATGCCAATCCCTCCATCCAGGGACGCAGGGCTTCCTGTAACAGCCTGCATTAGTGTCACCATGCCATGCCCCCTGTTTAAATGTAGCACCTGTTGTCTGTTCCCACTTCCCCTCCCAGTATATGTGAGTCTACCTCGCCGTGCTTTGTTTGCTCAGTGTTTGTGTCTTGGTTTATGTCTTTAGTGTTAGTTTTGTTTGTTAATAAAGGTCCACCTCACATGTACATCACCTCTACTCCTTCCTAAACTCCAGTTATATTTCCCAACCGTTTCATCTTGCAGCCCACACAGCTGATCATTTAAAATACAAACAAAAACAGAAAGGTAACAGTTCACTCTACACTGCATTATCAAATGTTGGCTTTGCAGCCATTTATCTGAGATGAGTTGAATGTGATCCAAAACGTTTTGCATTTGACAAACAGAACATTCAGGAATCACTAACTGTGGCAGTAACTGTGCAGTGCTTTTCCAGAGCAATCACAAGCTCAGGTTAAATCTTATGCATTATATTTGCTAATAATTATCACAGCAACAGTATTTGTTATATACATTTATCTTTGGAAGAATCTACACAAAGTAATATTTTCTGTAATGTTTTGTGATTAGAAAAATAGTCTTGAGAATTTAAATCTATTTGAATAAAAGCTGTAATCTGACAGTGTAAGATTACACACTGAAGTCGATCGATACTAACGTTTACACATACAGCATTTATCAGACGCTTTTATCCAGAGCGACTTCCACTCCCTGCCTACAGTCTCTCCCTGGAGCAACTTGGGGTTAAGGATCTTGCTCAGGAACCCTTGCTCAGTGGTGGTGCTGAAGGTAGGATTCGAACCCATGACCTCTTGGTGCAGAGGCAAGTATCCTACCCACAGTTTGTTTTGTTGTGTCGTGACCAATGAACACTGTTCTTCTGTGTGTTACCGTCTGATTGACTGTACTTCAGAGAAGAAGGAAAGGGTGTCAGTTTGAATGTTTTCTGAGCTAATGCTTCAGATTCTGTCAAATCTGTTCTTGTAAACGGTGACTTTCCTGGTGCTGGTGGCTCCGCAGCTCACCTGCCGACGTGCACGTGTCTCTGACAGGCAGCGGACTGATGGAAACGTGTCTGCGTGAGTGTGTGTGATAGAGTGAAAGGATGAGTCACAGTACTGCACAGACTGGGCCAGGTCCTCGGCGTGAGGTTCCCCAGCACAGATGGCCTTCGCTGCAGGGTGAGATAGGGAACGGGGACTCCCCCCTCTGCCCTCCCTCCACTGCAGAAGGTCGAACTGCCCGGGCACTTAGGTACAACCAGCCACTGAACGAGGGCTGGGCAATGTTACACAGTGCCCAGATCAACACCCCCACAGCAAAATACACATATTTAAAGACTTCATTTCAAAATGACCTCAGTCCTTGAAATGCACAGCACACTTGCACATTTAAAAGAAGGCCCTGAACACATGATACACTGTAGCGTTCACCTCTTCAGCTGAAGACTGAGGCAGAGTTTTTATGGACAGGAACGAGCTCTAATTTTGGATTTCCAAGTAGACATGACCTCTGTCTAAGGTAATTTTCCTAGCTGTTGAACCAAAAGGACGGAAGTTCAGACGTTCCTTTATGTTCGATTAGGCCGCAGAAGGGAGCAGGAGCTGCTCTGATGAATGGAGGCTGCTGGGCTGTGCGCTGTGGAGACTGTAGGGGTGATTCTCTAGGCTTCCAGAATGTTCTCAGGGACGCCAGATCAGTAGAGAGACACACAGATGGCCAGGGTTGTTCCTTCTCCGTGAGATTTGGGAGTGTTCCTGAGGCAGGATTAGCCCGGCTCCTGCTGTCTTAGGGATAGGTTTGGAGCAAAAACAGGTCAGAGGAGGTAAACAAGCCACTTTGAAGAAACGGCGTGCGTTAAGTTTTCCAGTCTGACTTAATTCTGCCCAAGGGAAGGGACAAACCTTAGTGCAGTAAATATGCAGCACTAGTTACTATGTGTAGAGGTAAATAGCTGGGAGAGCCAGTAGAGTGGAGCAGAGGAGAGTGGCGTTTGTGGCCAATAGGGGTGCCCAACCATGCACGTGCAGATCCTTTGGCTGAGATCGGTTCCAACTCTGACCTCACTCACTAATCCTGTTTTTCAAGGGCCGCCTGAATAAAGACATGTTTCTAACAAGATTCCAGAAGTATAGATGTTGAGCGAGGCTTACAAATCCTGGCCTTTTCCATTTTAACTCCCACTTGTTTTGCTGGTATCCATAAAAACTATCCACAACAAACCATTGTTTTTTTTTCCAAATGTCAGATAAGGTTCACTGAAGCTTGTATTCAGAAATGGGCCTCTTTGTTCATCCTTGCTCAGCATTTATAGTTGGGGAAACATATTTTACTTCAAGGGAAATCTGAATAAGGACATGTTTTCAACAACTCTAGATGGCGAGGAAGGCTTGCAAATCCTGGCCTTGCTCAGCATCTATAGTTCTGGAGTCTCTCTGGTTTTGAATTCTCTGTTGTGTTGCTGGTATCCATGGAATATCCACACCAAACCTATGTGTGTTTTTTAAATGTCAGATTAATGTGAGGTTCTCTGAAGCTTGTATTTGATAAATGGGCCTCGAAGTGTTTGCCCTGCTCCCAACACATCTGATCCAGCAAATCAGCCAATTAACGTCTCAGTTGAAGTACGAGTACTAGAGCAGGAGGAAGTGATCAAATATGCAGCAGAGGTAGGCCTCCAGGACCGGGGAGGGGAAACACCGCTCTAGAATTTTAAAGTCAGTGCTGCTGGGGCTCTCTTTTGTAAAGTATCATCAGTGAGCGCCTGAACATGCCCAGAGAAGCTGCTGTAGCTGAATACACTGTGAAAAATAAATGTTCCTCAAACGGTTTCATCCAGGACATGCAGTGTTAGGAAATTTGTTGAGTTGGTTAAGGATTGAACTTCATTCATGAAGCCGTCTTTACAGATTTAATTTACAAAACTGCTTCCTAAAGAATCCATTCATTGAGAGCATTTCTGCTCTGGCACCTCTTCAGAGGAGGCTTCTTGATTCCATTCGGTTGCTTTGTTTTTGGGGGTGTGAGGACATTTTCGCTGAGAGGATTGTTCCTGTCCAGGGTATCTCCTGGCAGTGTTTGGACAATCCACTGAGAAAAGAGCCGAGAACATGGCACAGCATGATGCTGGACCAGCTATGGGAGCGGAGACTGTAAACTGTGTTGCTGCTTGGATCCTGTTTTGTCAGTCTCTGCAAAATGGGACTGCATGACTTGGGTGGTTGTGTTGCCGTTGCCAAGACCTGGCTCTTTTGATTATGAATTGGTGCAAAATTGTCCAGTATTTAGAGCAAAGGTTTCTCATCATTACTAGCCAAAGGGGCGAGGTGGTTTCTCCTCTCTGCCGAGTACAGGTGAGCTTCATCACCCTTGTCCAAAGCCATATGTCAGTCTTCTCTGGCAATCCACATCTCGCTTGTCAGAACGCGGTGCGTGGCTCAGCATGTGAGCTACAGTGGGGTAACGTCAGTCCTGCTTAGCACTGAGTGTGACCTCTGGTTTAGAATGTCACTCCGTTTCAGAGCGGTGTTGGGGTAATGAGTCCTCAGGGCTGGTCGCTCCTTCTGTCTCTTAGATTACGTGGTCCACTGAGCCCTCGCTATCACTAGGCTCCTTCACTGCCATCCTCCATGGTGGCTCCATAAACTGGAAGGGGCTAGATAAAGCTAAGCAGCTACGAAGGCTTAAGGGAATGAAGGACTAAAAGGATTGCTATTAACACTGATTGTGAGTTTTACTACGTAATATAACGCACAATTCACTTACAGTGTAATGAGGACATTTCCATTCATCGTAAGTGTAATTATAAAGTTGAAGGCATCGGTTAATTTTAATCTAATGACATTTTTAAGAATCGTACGTTCCCTTAAGCCCAAAGGAATGGCTACAGCGCTTATGTCATGGCACATTACAGATGACTTGTGATGTAAAACGTGGCTTCAGTTGAAGGACTGGTCTCCAGAAAGAAAAGCCTCTCTTTCTTTCCTCATACTTTTCCTCATACCTTCTCAGGGTTCCTTGTGTAAGGCTCAAATGAAGTGAGGCTTAAAGAAGCCGCCTCGGTGTCTGGCCCTGGGTGTTGCTGTGCCGCTGGCTGCTCAAGGACACATCTGCTCAGGTCAACAAGCGCACCTCTGCTGTAATCTGCAGGCTGTGACATGGTCACCTCTGGGTAGCTATCAAAGTACACTCCGGCACAAATGGCATGAGATTGAGACTGCTAAGGTTTACACTTGCCCCAGGCTTGAAGAAATGACTTTTGGCACCAGCACTTGATTTGATGGATACCTAGGCTTTGACATAATTGCTGCATGGCAAAATGTAACATGGCTTCGAAAAAATACAGCTTTTATCTTGGCGTTATCTACAGTTTCGCTAACAATATTTAAAGCAGGCTGATTTAAATCAAGCTACATTAAAGGGCTATACCTTTTGTACAACGAAGTTCAAGTGTTGGGTGGCGTCTTTCTTCTAACTACACTTTTTTTTTCCTGTTCGTCTGTTTATTCATAAACTGCAGATTTGCAGATTATTCTTGTTAACCATCGGAAAAATATTGAAAATGAAATGTCAAATAAAACAAGTTTCCTTAATAAGATGAGAGAATCTGTAACAGCACATGTCTGACTCCTGCTGACTGCTTGTGTGGTGATGCAGAGTAAGATAGTCCTTTAACAATAAATGCACTCATTAACTGTTTCATCCCATTGGCTGACTCTTAATAGCTTGTTAAATATCTGACAGTCGTCTGGTGATCCTCATTACAGTTATATTTGTAATTATATTAGATGGCTTTTTATAGATTGAATAAAGACCATGATATTACAAGCAGCATTACATGTATTTTTAGTACATTTTAAATGAGTTGCATGCAAATGTAGAAAATATGCAAAAACCCGACTGGTAGTGTCCATGTGCAGGTGTGCAAGATTCCTGCCCCGTTTATCCGGTGTTCATTCAAAGCCTGTGCATGTCCACCGATATCAATGCACCATAAGATGCACTGTCAATATTACCAGTGCACCACGGTGACCAGACTCCTATTATCTGTTTATGCTGTTCAGTATTAAAGCCTCCTCGTGTGTCATGTTCATGTGTGCTCAGTGAGAAGAAGTGAGCAAAAAGACTTTCTCTGGCCTGTGTTCAGCTCTGACCAGCCTCTTAATGGATATTACCTTCCTCCAGAAACGTGAATGGTGCTGCTTGTTAGACCAGTGTATTGCAGCCCTTAGTCAAACTTACTGCACTTCTCAGCTGGCACAAGGAACAGTGCTGTGATCAGATATGTCTCCATTAGAAACAAGGCGACCCGAATCTGTGCTGCTTGATGGCAGGGCCAAACGTGGGCTGCAGCTGAGCCGACTAAGCTTTTGATTGGTCAAAATGTCGTCATGAGAACAGATGGACTTGGTTTTTTTTTCTTACAACAATGTCATCAATGAAGGTACGAAGAAGTACAACCTCTACTATCTACTTGGGCTGAAGATAAATTTCAGTTCGAGTTTTGTAACGTGAGAAGGCGTGAAGGTGTGGCTGGACTAGATTTTCATCACAGGGCTATAGAATGCCAAGAAATAATGTAAAACTCAAACAAGACTATAAAAAACAAAAGACCACATTAACAAAAGCAGCTTTGACAGAAAAAACGTTCTGCCTGGCCATAAACTGTGGGGAATACGCAACTTCTGTGCCTCTGCATTACGGTTCCTGTATACCGATAGAAAAGTACCTTTATTGCCTAACAGTGGTGGAGATAGGGAGCAGATGTCAGACTATATAAGTTACTTTATAAAAATGCACTAAAACCTTTGTCTTCATGCTGGAACATCAGTGTTATATTAAACTTCTGACACACTTCTAAACAATCTTGCCTGTAAATATCTGTCAGACTGACATGTGAGAATGTTGTTTAGACAGAGCCGGACATTTAAAGACATGATATTTCTGACATGTCTCGGATGATATTTAGTTGTCAGGAGTGTGTGTAAGGAACAGGGAGCAGCGGAGGGCAGAGTCACTGCCAGAGGGGTCGTGTCCAAAGGTCAGATGTCTGACATTTCGCCCATGTCTATCATAATCAGTGAGCAGCGTCTCCTCCGCCGCCACGTGCCCTTGGCCGGGCTGAGTGTGTGAGATTGTTACTGGATCTCACATGAAGCCCTCAGTCACCGTTCATAACTCATAGCTGGTTTAGGCACGAGCTGATTGCTGTAAAAATCAATGGACTTAACTTAGGAATACGAGTTCCACGAGTCAACTGTGCGTACTGCTTTAATGTGAATGTCTGATTGGACGGCAGGTTCTGACTGTGTTAGACTGAAAGTAAAGAAAAAAGCCGTTTATATCGTTGCACAAATATACAGCACTGAGCAAAAGTCTGTGCAACTTGTTCAAAGCCATTTTTCTCAGTGTGTGATAAAGTGGCTTTGTGCTACAAAGTGAACATTAGAATAAGTACATAGAAACAAAAAAGCAGTAAAATATAAAAGTATCCGATCAGTTCTGTTTGTAACAGTAGATGATACTGTGTGAGCTGGTGAGGAGAACACAGGTTCAGTTCCAGGTTCCTCCTCGGTTCCTCCAGCCGTTGTTTGGATGGTGAAGCTCCATCAGCAGCTCCTGGTTTAATTTACTGAAGGACTGATCGAGTCGAACCAGGTTTCTGATGACACTACAGTAAAACTGAGCTTCACCAAGAACTCACTGATCTACTGAACACAGCATCAGTGTTTACTGTAAAAGGTTAGTTGCATTTATTCTTTGTAGTTTGATGTGGTATAGTTAGTAATATTCATGTAAAAAACACGCATTTAAATATTATTATTACAGGTAAGTAAGACTTACTGAAGAACAGTATATTTGTAGAATTTCTTTGTGCTTAACTGAAAAGATAGAGGTTATTTAACAGTTCAACAGTTAACATCAAGATATTTCTGCTAAAAGAATTTGACATTTTCTCACCAATTCTTTCGTGATGAATAGCGAAGAGCTGGGGTCACGCATTCAGAAGTGATGGGCCAAAATGTAATGGATCAAAAAAAAGGAAAACTGAGACCTTTTCCTGAACAGTACTGATTTTAGTTCTGATCCTCTGTGCTTTATCTCAGGAGTAGCTTAGAGATGTTGCAGTAATAACTGACATTAAGTAACTTTCACACAAGCTGGTACCTTTTACTGGGAACAAGTTCATAAATATCAGTAAAGTAAGAAATATTTCATCACTGAACACAAAAACTGGCAACTCCCACCCGAAGATTGAACCTGACTTATTTCTGCCTATAGGTTACGGGTATATGTGATTAAAACTAACTCTGAAAGGAAAGCGCTGCTGCCACAGTTATTAGAGTGATCTGGTCGTTTTTAGGGACTTCACTTTTTTCTGAAAAGGTAAAAGCTAAAGTAAGAGACAGGAATGGGTTTAGCAGTTAGTTTATAGAATGTTTTATGATAAACTATTATAACTTTATAGCAGCTGTCATGAAACCTTTGTTTTTCTTGAAGCCGTATGAACTGAATGAAAAGTTACAGTTAAGGGAAGGGAAGGCGATGGGTTTAGCTGTAAAAGGTGAGTAATGGTGTTTTGTTTTCCTCATGTGTTACTAATCACTGATTCTAGATGGCTTTGATGTTTTTGGTACAGAAAGCTAGAAGTCTATCATTATAAGTACACATCTTCTATAAAGAACGCTTCAGAACATTTTAAACCAACAAACTTTTTTTAAACTGTGGTTTTGGATAGTGGTTATTCCTGGGGGGTTCGGGGGGGGGGATGGTGGTGGTGGGTTGTTTTGGGGTTATGTATGACCTTCTGAACCCGGGCAGTAACAATATACAATTACTGTTTACTTGCTGATTTTGACATTATGGGAAATGAAGGTAAAACGTGGCCTTTGCAAAGCTTACGTCACATTTTATGTTTTATGTGTATTTTATGGTCAGCTTGTGATGTAATTGTGTACAATTTGTAGAAAATGCTAAGATTTGTAGAGGGTTAATTTGTTTTGACTTAAATAATAACCGGGGTTGTTACAAGTATGGACTGTATGGAATAGATCAAATCTGATTCTAACATTGAACTGAGCAGATATCTGACTGGTCTGTGTTAACTCTGTTGTTGGTCGATGACATTTGAACTTGAGTATCTTCAGCACTCCTCAGTTCTGCTGAGCCCACATAGACCTAGGCAGAGCATGGCTTTCGCAGGGGTGTCTATTCCCTACTTAAGTATTTGCACATATTTTAAGAGTGTTTCAAGCTCTGGTGATTTCTGCAGTGTTTGCTAGGCTGGATATGCTTTACTTGGAAAATGGAGGCTGAATGAGCTGCAGCTGTGAGCGTCACGTGTCGCTCTGTGTCTTGGTGGTTCTCGGCCGTGCTTCGGTGCTCCGGGGCGAGCTCATATTCATGTGGATTACTCACAAGCACTTCAAACACCCCTCCTCGCTCCGCGCTCCGCGCACTAAGCCCCCTCGCTTTGTTTAACAAGCCGTTCCTCCCAACAAAATGCTAATTATTTACGCTTTTGCAAAAGCAAGCGGCGCCTGTCTTGGTGTTTATTTCTTTCTTTTTCTTTTTCTTTTTTTTAAGGATTGCATAAACAACAAATTTCAAAAGAGGACGATGAATTAAAATGAGTGGTTGACGGTGTTTGGAGAGCAGCATGCAGGCTCACAGCGATGGCCGGGGCTTTGAAGGTGGCCCATCTGAGGTAATGAATTCAGATTGGTCCTGTTTGCTAGTGTGTACCCTTCAGCTAGCATTAATGTGAGGCAGCGGTTTGCGGCTTCGCTGCTGTCGCCTGGGCCTGTCGCACACAGACAAAGATGTATGAGTCCTGGAGATATAACTCAGCCTGGCAGAAAATTATTCAATTATGCCTCTGATGCTTATGAATATGAGGATGTCTGTGTCAGGTCAGGTGGTGGGAGACAGTCAGTGTTTGAATTGGCGCCGGCAGTGGGGCTGTTTTTTGGGATGTGTGTGTGTGTAGGGGGGGTGATGTGTGCAAGTGTGTCAGTGTATTAGTCTAAGAGAATGCCAGGCTGCAGTATAGCCTCTGTCTGGTGGATTTATTCAGCACTAGTTGCACTGCAGACTGTACGAATCAAAGTCAAAGTAAATTTTGTCGTCTCAGCTTTAAACCTGTGCACAGCTCCAGATCTTAAAGAGTACAAAAAGATAAATATAATCCCCTTATATAAATACAATATAATTATACATTCTAAACTAAAGTAAATATGTGCAACGGGTAAAACTGAAAAAAATCAGTCAAGAACAGAACACTGAAAAGTGCTTATATGTGCAAATGATCAGCAGTAGTTCAATATACACTACCAGTCAAAAGTTTGGACACACCTTCTCATTCAGTGTTTTTTCTCTGTGTTCATTATTCTCTACTCTGTAGATTAATATAAT
>JBBPCW010000031.1:10668758-10680927 GCA_037974425.1 Phenacogrammus interruptus
GGTGGTGGTGGTGGTGGTGGTGGTGGTGGTGAGGGTGTTTCTCCTTTTTTTCTTTTTTCCATTAATTAGTCCGTGTTTATTCTGCCAGGATTTGGTGAACATTGAGATGTTCCTCACTGCAAAAGAGGTGGAAGAATCACTAGAAAGACAGGAAACAGCCACTTGTTTGGCCTGGTGTCATGACAACAAGTCTCGTCTGCGGAAGATGAAGGTAAGGCTGGATCATTAGGCTTGAATTTGAAATCCTTCGTTCCTTCACGTTTCCTGCTTGGCACGGTTACGGTTATTTAAGTACTGGTCAGATGGGTTTGTCTTTATTATGCTGTTTTAATGTTTTAATGTCCACTGCAATCTCTCTTCAGAGCTGTTTGGAGTTCAGTTTGAGGATCCAGGAATTTATTGAGCTCATTCGACAGAACAAACGCATGGACGCAGTAAGGTACAGTGACCTGCAGAGTAAACAAGATTCATCACTAAACAGCCCATGCCCTAATATGTCCACATTTGAAAACTGTTATGAAAGTAAGGAGGAATGAACAGTGTATGGAGGAAAACAACCTGTTTGTGTTCTAGACATGCACGGAAACACTTTAGCCAAGCAGAAGGCGGACAGCTGGATGAGGTACGGCAGGTGATGGGCATGCTGGCCTTCCCTTCGGACACTCACATTTCACCATACAAGGTGAGGTTTCGGTTACAGTCCAGTAAAATCTTCATCTGTTGTTGAGCCGGTACATGCAGCCATGGTTTAACTGTGGTTTTGATTGTTGGGGAAAAGAAGAAACGATTTGAGAAAGCTTGTTGTCTGTTGTAGGACCTTCTGGATCCAGGTCGCTGGAAAATGCTAATCCAGCAGTTCAGATACGACAACTACAGATTACACCAGCTGGGGAACAACTCTGTGTTCACCATCACTCTACAAGCAGGGCTGTCTGCCATCAAAACCCCGTATCCTCCCAGCAATGGGCTTTACATGCTCCTTTAGTGTTTTGTGTGCTGTATACAGCAGTCTGCTACTTGTTGCCTTTAACTCACAGCCCACAGACAGTGTTACAAAGAGGACGGAACTTCCAAAAACCCAGACTGCCCCGTATGCAGCAAGTCCCTGAACAAGCTGGCTCAGCCTCTTCCGATGGCCCATTGTGCAAACTCCCGTCTGGTTTGTAAAATCTCCGGTGAGGTCATGAATGAGAACAACCCACCCATGATGCTGCCTAATGGCTATGTTTATGGCTACAACGTGAGTATAGAACAGTGGGAGGAGCATCTGTTTGTCTTCGCATGTTTTGGTAGCGCTCTTTAAACACGCAGCTCATTAACAGCCTTTGTTTCCCTCTCCCTCTGCAGTCTCTCTTGTCTATTCGCCAAGATGACAAGGTGGTGTGCCCCAGAACCAAAGAAGTCTTCAACTTCTCCCAGGCTGAGAAGGTCTACATCATGTGATGAGACCTCCAGGGGGTAGCTCTTGGTTCTTTGACACCACCCTGGGTTGGATGGATCCCAGTGTGACACCTGTAGTTCAAGGGCCTCCGTTCCCCAGCCCACATTCCACACGGCTGAATACAGTTGTCGACATGCCCTCTACTGGCCTGCCACATCTTCACAGAAAGAGAGGTTTAGAATCAATTTGAGGTTTTACTGTGCAGCTGAATGGCGAATATAGGGAGGGAAGTACGTAATTTCAGGATTGATATTTTGGCATTTCCTTTACTTGGTTCTTGACAGTTGTGTGATGGCGACAGAGGGCACAGCTCAATATCATATATCTGAGGGCTTCTGCCTTTTTAGTGTGTTTAAAACGAATTTTCATTGGTTTTGATCAAGGGCGCCCATTTTGCAACTCTCTTTTTAGGCAGATTGTGATTGGGTCGTAATGGGGATACATTTCCAATGCCTTGCTTAAGCACCTGTGAAATCTGTTACCACATAAATTCAGTTGATACCGGCACATTTGGACAGATTAGCTCATTGTCCTTGCTGTTACCTGTTAGAAAGTAGAGTAGCATCACTTGCAATACTTCTCACATAATTCTCGGTTGATGTAACTAGGTGTAGAAGGACCTCAGAATCCTGTAGGTAGCTATAGTGAAGGGTTGATATTAGCCTACATTTTTCCATTACACGCTGTGTTAGCCATATCAGTGACTGGAATCATAATCATCATCATCATCATCATCACATGCAGTTCATGTATCAGGAACAGCAGCATCTCATCCTGACCAAAGTACTTCTACGGTCAAGTGTAGCAGGGTTGCATTGTGACCAATCAGTCTTAATGTTTTCAAGGTTGCTTTGTAAGGACTTCTGTATGTTACCACACACAGCATCATCTGCTGTGGCACTGTCCATGATCTCATGCCAGATTTAGTGGCAAATTGAAGATAAATGCATTCATTTACCAAAGCAGTCTGTGTTGTCTGGATCTCAGGTTAGATTCACATCATACACAGTGCGTTAATGTGGTCTGACTCAGTATGTCTTCATACTTGGCAAAAAGACCACAATAGTTTACTTCCCAGTTCCCTAAATAGGCTGTCTTCCTATTTTGTCTAGGATCTTAATGCTAAGCTGTACATGAGTTTGAGAGAGTTCTTTTACATGGTCTTAGTTCATCACATGTAAAACGTCATTGAACTGTGTGCTTCAGATAATCATTTCATGGTGATTTCCAACAAAACAATGATTATTTTTTGTATTGCTGTTTAAGCACACATTTTCTATTTCCAAGCTCACAGAGTTTCTCAGATTTCACAGGAGCGACTGCAAGTAACTGATGGGGAGTTTAAAAAGCACCCAGACCCTATTTTTTTAAGCACACCACCATTTTTCCTTTGTATTAGCAAGTTGCTTCCAAATGTGCTATTTTATTGTAAGTGTGGAAAGGCTACTTAGATACTGCTCCTGCATGTGTATATTCTTAGGGTAGTTGGGTTGTTAATGTCTAGTCGCCAATAAAAATTTATTTGATTAAACTCTGTCCATGTCTCTGGTAACCCTATAGAAACACTGTCTGTCTGTAACGGGTTGGAACAGTGGGATGAACCGATTCACAATAATGGCACAGAAAAATCGATCGATTGATTGATTGGTTGATTGATTAACTGTGATTTGGTAAGATTTGAGGTGAATGTCCACATTTGAAGGGTTTAGAGATGAATAGCCGTAGGAATGGTAAACCTGAGCCCATATCAATATTGAATCTGATATTTGAACATTTTGTACGATCAGAACTAGTCAAAATGGACATCAAACATTTATATTTGATTTTGCATCGGTGTCAGATTAACTTCCACAGAAACTGACTGTAGTGGAGTTACGTAACTCCTGGTGATCTGCATGTGAAGTGGATGGAAGGCCCAAAAAGTCCTCATTTGTTAGTGGGATGGAATTGCTGTTGTCATTGTCTGGCAGGATTTAGTTCTATTTGATTTTAGTGTATTGCTTAAAGAATATTCTGTGTATTAGAGTTTTCATGCAGAAAAGACATCAGGATAAGATCCATCAGTCTGCCTTAAAAGCACCACGTAAGTTAAACTGTTCACGAGAGCACAGACTAATGGTAAGCAATATTCTTCCTTTGGTTCTGAGCACAGCAGTAGCAGTTTCAAGCGCTGCTTGTTTGCCTACATGTGAACAGCAATTTCATCTCATTTTTAGTAGTTTTAGTTTCTAACTCTGCAGATAAATGTCAGACTCAGTTGTGCTTTGCTAGCTGGTTAATGGATTAGCTCTAAGAGGCCCAGCATGGCTAAGGGATGCGTAAGTACGAAACTGGTTTAAAGCTGCGTAGTTAGTTGTTGTGATCCTGAAGGCACAAATGGACAATTCATCCACGTCCAAACACTGAAGGGACGTCTTCCCATTGGCCGTACCTAATCTGTGCCTATGAGACACTGCAGGATCAACAGATCCATTACAGACTTCAGGTTCCTTTACTCAGCTGTATATTTTCTTCAGTATTTCAATAGTATAACCTTTCTGCAGTATTTTAATGATAAAATACACTGAACTGAAGGATTGTAGATGGTGTAAAAAAAGTTCAAGAGACCAGTAAAGCCATTATTTAGTCTTGAGTCTTGCAAGCCATGACTGGCACTCCCTCCATTGACTTTGGTTTGGAGTGGCTCACAAAAAGAGAAACTTGAGGTGATGTGGAGTAGACCCCCACCCAGTAACACACTTCTCCAGACATGGTTTCCAGATTCTGACAGCACTAGTGATTCTCTAGGCCCAACAGATTCCCCAGAAAAGAGAAAAATACACTTAGGAAGTGTTATTTTTACAAAAGGCAAGGTTTAGAAGACGTTCTTTATACATTACCAGTACTCATGGAGTTCATTAACTTCACTAATGCAAACAAACATCAGCGAATTCTAGGGCTGCACGATCTAGACGAAATACTAGTACTGTGATATTAAAGGCCCATATCATCCCTTTTATTTAAGTAAAACACTTTAAGTATTCGGTCTTAGATCAACATAGGTTGGGAAACGGCCATATAAGATTGCATTATGAATAATATCTGTTATACACACACACACACACACACACACACACACACATGAAAGGAAAACGGAGCCCTTTAAGAAGACTTGGGTAAAGCAGCATCCTTACTGTTAAAAGATTGTTCAAAATAATTGGACTTTTGTTGGATTGCATGAAGACCTCAGTTCATCAAAGCACCCAGTAACTTACCTGGAGCTGATTGGCTAGAGGCTCATTTGCATATCAGACCAATATCGTCATAATGATAAACAGATGATTCTGCAGCCATAGCTGATACCATGATCTACTGATCTTTATACAATATCACCCAATAGTTGAATGTACATTCACTCCCAGAAAGACGTAAATATTGGGGGTTATAGTTTTACCGCCATAATTTGTCTCCATCAATGAATAAAGTAGCAACAACTGAAGCAATACGAAACCAATATGTCTGCGATCCCTACAGCTTAAAGCCATGTGACCATTTGTTGTGATCTTTGCCTAGTGTGTAAATCAGCATCAGTATGTTGTCAGACATTTGCTTCTCTATTCCATTAAAATGTAAAGTTGGTAAATAAAGGTTTTGCTATGTGTGTGGGTGTGTCCCATGTCATTGAATATTCATGCACAAGACAGCACATCACCTTCTTGTGACACAGTAGAGCAGGCTGTTGAGCTGCAGTCCCGGAGGGCTGTTTTTCAGCACGTTTTGGTGATTTCCCTGCTGAGGAACGCCTGGTTCACCTCACAGTTAATGGTCAGGTTTAGTGAATGTGTTTGAGGAGGAGAACCATGAAACTGTGCTGGACACCAGCCCTCCAGGACCGGAGCGTGACACCCCTGCAGTTAGAAAGGAATGAAATGGGAAGATTCAAGAGAGTAACTTGAGACTTTCCGTATGACACAACACACTGCAATGATATGGGAGAAATAAATCACAGCGTGCGACAAACTGAACCGCAATACTTTTGATTGTGAAATAGAAATATCACAGTAATATAACAGGTCACAGCAGGAGTCAGGGTGAACAGTCATGGGCCACAGCGACTTTTTTCCAGGTTAATCTAGACAGTGGACTACCAGCTTGTGTTTGCCTGGCATTTGGCTGGTATTAACACAGACCAGAGGCTGGCAGGACTGCTGCAGTGAGGAACAAAGACCCACCAATGATGGCCAGACTGATGCAACATTAGGGGTGGGAATTGCCACAGAGGTGACAAGACAATGCAGTCGAGAAACTTTGTCTGCAATACAATATTATTGAGGTTCTTTGTGTTTTATGTATGTAATTCTCTTCCATAAGCGCATGATCATTAAGAAAATAACATTCAGTTCATCTTACTTAGATCAGCCTATTTAATTTCTTTAAGCTTAAAAAAAACAACAAAATAGGTTCTATTGAAACATATTATGTTGTGTTCCCCTCTATGCAGTACAGCGCTGTCCCATGGCTAAAACGTATGGGGGGATGCACCAAAGCTATAGTGACATTAGTGACTAATTAACCAATGCATTTAAACAGTCACTAATGTCACTATAGCTTTGGTATCCTTTGTCTTTCATCTCCTTTTCAGGCAAAGCATGTATGTGCATGGGCAGCTATGGATGATGCTAGAATGAATAAGCAGTTAAGCATCTTAAAGCTATTTAATCAAATGAATTATTAATGATTTATATCTAAACCGAGAACTACAACTCCCAACAAGATTGTTAGTGGTGCCAAGCAGGTTGTAACAGGAGACGGCTACACACACTCCTTACACACTTCGAGTGTTTAACCCGAGCGGTGCTCGACTCTAACTTCTCTTCAAAAATTCATGAAAGATGTTTCAGATTCACCTACGAGAAGAACATTAAAGATGAAACAGCTTCATTTGCATTTCATTTATTCCAATATGAAAAAGAGCCGTAGCACAGTGTAGAGCAAGGTCAGTCAGAAATCCACTTTAATCAGGAAAGGCCTTTTATACATTATACTGATGATTTGGTCATTAGTCCAAGACTCTGCACATCCGGAGTTCATACGAGTGAACAGGTTTTCCTCAGACAGGTTTTGGTCACTTGTGTGGTCCAGTCCTTTTAGCTGAATGTTTGGTCTAGTAGACATAGCTGGCAGTGTAGAGGGACTGTGTGGCCGACTTGTCAGCCTGGCCTGTGGGCTTGTACTCGCCTTTAGATGCCAGACTGTTAATCTGTGGGGGGGGGAACCCAAACAGAACAAACAAGAGTGTTACCCGTGTGCCAGGTCTGCATCTGCTGCTTCACACAGCATTTGTTTCCCCATTAAGAGGCCCCTCCCCCCAGACTGTCTGCCGGGTTAAATGTGTATGAAGACAGATTCAGCACATTACAGTGTGTTTAGTTTTCTAGCACTGCTGTTCACACACACGGGATCATTTACAGAACAGGAAACAAGATCAAGGTTCTTTAGAACACACACAGTTATACGACGTGGTGAAACGAGCCCCTGAAATGGTGGAGATGGTGTAATATAGCTGCAATAAACTAGAACTAAGTAATAATATTTTTATATAATTAATATTCAGATCAACAGGTCTAGAGTTCTTGTTCTGTTTTCGGTCTCTTTGCCTTTAACTAGATGGTCTCACCTTAGCACGAGTGAAGAAGGCCTCCTGCGCAGCCTTCCTGTTCTCCGTCTTTCCCTTCCACGCCGCGAGGGCTGAAGCCTGGAGAGCACGGCCGTAGGAGAAAGTCAGCTTCCAAGGTGTGTGCAGTGGAGTTTGGTTGATGGCGCTTAGGTTGAGCGAAGCTTCCTCCTCACTCTGACCTCCCGACAGGAAGCAGATGCCTAAAGCGGCGGAGAAAGGAGAGAAGTGTCCCAGCGAGCGTGGGGTGAAAATGAGAAATCAATTATTCGCAAAGAAACCTTCTGAAAAAGTCCAAAGTCCTCTACTACCTGGAACGGCAGCAGGTACGGTACGTCTGAGGGCACTGACTGTTGCCATGGCAACCTCCTCTGGGGTGTACTTCTTGGGGCAGGAGTGTCCGGCGGTGACCATATTGGGCTTCAGCAGAGTGCCCTCCAAGTACACATGGTGGTCAGACAAGGCCTTGTATACAGCAGCGAGGACCTGAAGAGACGGAAGAGAGGAGCGATCAGAAAGAATGTAGCAGGTTTAAAGTCTGCAGGCGGTGTTATATAATGCCCTTTTGGTTTTGGGAAGCCTTTTACAAGGTGGTTTTACAAGCTCACCTTCTCCGTCACGTACTGGCAGCTCTGCAGGTCATGAACTCCATCTGGAAGAATCTCAGGCTCAACAATAGGCACCAAGCCATTCTGAGGGAGGGAAGAGACAGATGCTGAATTGGGAAATGTTTTGTAGGGCAGAGTACACAGCACTGTACGCTCAAATGGAGGTTATGGTTTCAGAATCGTTTGAGAGGCTTGAGTGTGGGGTCTATCACCACCTGCTCTCTGATCTCCTCTGAGCCCCATTACCATCTTCTAACACTGACGCTCTTTCAGTATCAGTGAGTGCACAACAACTGCATACAACAGTAATCGCTCAGCCCTGTCATACTGACCTTAGACTGGGGACAAATTGCTTTTAAGGTCAAATACGCAGCAGGGACTGTCTGCTGTGTAAATAAGGCTGGATGCTTTTTCAGCATTTCTGCATATCATTAATATATGAACAAGGTCATTCATATGAAATTTCAGGTCCCTAAAAGCTACCGCACAGAACCTTATTACAGTAAATGGTCATGAATAAGTTGAATAAGCCTGATACCCAAGACTTGATAGATACGATCTATAATAGTCTTATTTTTTCAGATTTATCACTATATTTCCATTAACTTTAAAAACGGAATGTGTGTGTAAGTTCACTGATATTGCAAATAATTTGACTGCGTTTGTAACTGTGACTTCAGATCACCACTCGATGACTGTTTACGGCTCAGTAATTGAAGAACACAGACGTTTTGAAGAATGGGGTTCTGGAACTACGCCTGGAGAACAAAGCCGGTTGGTGCTCTGGGAAGTACCTGTTGGCAGATGCTGGCGTATCTGCCGAGCACATTGGCGTTCTCAGCAATGGCCAGAGGAGACGGGCAGCCGTCGGAGATCTTCAGGACACAGCGCCACTTTGCAAAGTCACAGCCGTCCTTCTTGTACTGAGCGCAACGTTCAGACAGGCCATCCAGTCCTGAGGGTCACGGTTCAGAGGCCGATTAAGAAGCCGTAGTTTCACTTTGGTGCAAAGTTCAAACTGGGCAGCTATAGAGTGCATTAATGCTGCAGTGCCTATACAAAGCAGGGGTGTTGAACTCCAGTCCTGGGGGGGCGTGGTCCAGCACGTTTTGGTGATTTCCTGCTCAGGAACACCTGGTTCACCTCATAGTTAATGGTCATAGTTAAGGCAGAACCATTAAACTGTGCTGGACACTGGCCCTCCAGGACCGGAGCTTGACAACACCCTGATGTAAAGTTAAATATATATATATACACACACACACACACACACCATTCCAGAAATGCTCAAGAACAGGAATGTGGGAAGTTTGTTTATCTTGAGGATTGGAATGTAGGACAGGAGAATGTACTTCTAATCCTTACAACCCCATCAAAATAACGCAGGGCTTATCCTAACTAACCCACTCAACCCATATAAGACAGCTCTTCCCATACGAATCTTCATGTATTGGTCTTGCCTTTTACTTATTACTGTCAAAACACTTGATTAAACTAAGGGAACTTCATTCTCAGGTTCAGCTCTTTGCTTTTTCTCTTTAGCACACAGATTCTTCTCACTACCCCAAAAATCATTCTGAAGAAAAGCCCATAAGCATTTATCCACGGAGTTACCTTGTGTGTTTGTCTCTCCGTTTGTTCCGTTCAGGCCTGCTGTGCCTTTGTCCACCTGGTGAGACAAGAACAGAGTCATATCATACCTATATTAAACAATAAGAGTCACTTAGAACAGTGCTTCACTTCTGTGGCTTCCTTAAAACTGGTTCAACCTGTAAAGTGCTGAACAAAACAAACTCACAGTAACGTGGAGGTGGAAAGAGAGTGCTGTTGCGCAATTACTCCAGGTGCACTTTCACCCGCTGACCAACGGACTGTTTAAATGTACTTGCAAGTGTGAGCATGAACGTGAAAGACACAACTGTTAGCATCTTGAAAAATTGAACCAGAAATGATCCAAAATCACTTACGAACCTAATACAGGTTCAGGCTGAGCCAGGCACTAGTAAAGTGATGTGACCCCTTATAGTCTCGAACAATCAACATGAAACTCTTTCTCTGCGTTTAACCCATTCACCAACAGGGGGCACCCAGGGAGCAGTGTGTAGAGACAGTTCTTCACTCAAGGGTACCTCAGTGGTGCCACTAGCAGTCCTGAGATTCGAACCAACAACCTTCTGCTCACAGGGGCAACCAATATTGCAAAATTACCTTAATGCCGACAACAATGCCCTTCTCCTTGATGAGCTGGGGGAACGGGACGCCCTTGTCTGACTTCTGATACAGCGTCTCGTGGAAGAAAATGACTCCTCCCACGTGGCTGGAAATGGAGGGATCAACGGAGAACAAGAGGTCGCGGAAGTAACGGCGGTTCTCCTCGGTGTTCTCCACGCTGATCTTCTGCAGACGCTTTGCCATGGTGCCTGAGGCATGAATTACATGCTAGTTATTACAAAGAGAATCAGTCCTGCAGTCCACAGACCAGAAGATTCTGATTGCACATACACCCATAATTTGTAATCACAGGATCAGCTAAAGTGGCTGACTGTTGTAGTTTCACAGGTTAACTCTGACTGGAAACAGAGGTCCGTGTAAACCTTTAAAGGGTGAGTCCAGATTTCCCATAAAAGGCCTTTTAATAAAACAAAGAAAAAGAAATCGAAGCTTTTCTGTGCTGCAGCCATATGCCACCCTGACCTTTCGCCCTCGTGGCACAGAAGGAAACCTTTGCACCAACATCAGTCCCCTTGTGAAAGTAATGATTAACCATCTCCACTGAGATACCACACATTCTCACCTGTGGACTCATCTGCAGCCAGGATACCCTTTCCAGGGGCCACAATCCGCTGGGCGATAGTGGCCAGCTCCTTCTTCTGCTCTGGAGAGAGGGATGGGTACTGGTGGGTCATGCTGAAAAGAGAGAGCACAGTTAAATGAACTGATATCAGAACACTGGAGTGTTAATCAGAGGTACTATAGGCTCTGTTGCACATTTAGCAAATATTTGGCCTGAACTTTAGTCAAGGAGGCAGATAAACTTGCTCCTCCCTCTGACCAAACTTCTAGGTCCTCCTCGCTCAGAAGAAGATTGGCTAATCGGTGATCAGTTTCTGAATCACAGGGAGAGGCAGATCTGAGCAGAGACTGCGTGTGCAGCTGCAGCGTGGACTGTGCGTTTCAGAGGACAAATTTGGGCCAAAATTGCACACGTCGGTCGACCGCGAGCTTGGGGGTGTGGCTGACCTCGACACGGAACTGAAAATCTTTCCAGTTTTGCGTAACACGTCAACATGGATTTCAAATGACCCACTTGTGGGACTAATAACTTATAACTTATAACCCATAGCTTATAACTCATAACTTATGCCTTTATCCTGCACTTGCTGCTTATTGCACTTCTGGTTAGACATATGTACTTGTACATGTGTAATGACAATAAAGTTGAATCTAATCTAATAAAGGTTTATCTGGTCTTGTCTTATATCACTATATTCAGAATTGCAAGAAAGCAATACAATACTATACTATCCTGCCCCAATCAACTGCATAAACCTAAAGGAAGCGGTAGAGCACTCTTACTTGCTGGTGGGTGGGTCTGGTCCACTGGAGAGGAGATGTGAAGGCTGATGTTTTCTTGCTGTTGCCCCAGGTCAGGCTGCACAGAGCAACAGCACCAATGTGCTATTTATCCGCCCTGGAGGAGGAGTCAGGGAACAGGGGCGTGGGCTGTAGGAGGCCACCCCATTGGCCAGGAGTGTGGGCCAGGGGTGTGTGAGCCCAGTGCCTTGGCAGAAAAAAGCTGAAAAATGTCGAAAACTGTGTCCTCACGCTTTGGTCAGGTTGTGCACGTATTCTTATTCGAATTCCACCTTAAACAGAGCAGTTGTTACACTTGCAGCCCACGTGTGATGCAACGTAACAGCTGCAGCTTTTAAGGTGGAACTGTACATTTCAAATAGCTTTTTAAAGTTTTGCTGTTTTTATTCGTGGTACACAAAAATCCCCAGAGTGTTCGTGT
Organism: Phenacogrammus interruptus; assembly: GCA_037974425.1. Classification (NCBI taxonomy): domain Eukaryota; kingdom Metazoa; phylum Chordata; class Actinopteri; order Characiformes; family Alestidae; genus Phenacogrammus; species Phenacogrammus interruptus. The sequence continues at coordinate 10,680,476 of JBBPCW010000031.1, forward strand.
TGGTCCGGGGCGCCACGCCCCCAGCAGGAACAGAGCTGCCTTTCAAGTTTTCTTGGTTTCTGCATTGTTGTAGGAGCCACGTTTGCTTTCTCCTTCTCTGCTGTTAAGTTGTTGCAGTGTCACACAGACAGGTTATGCAATAGATATGTGATACATTAATGTTTTAATAATCATGCAGCCTCTCACAAGGTCAAGCTTGGAGGATGTGGTGAGATAAAGGCTGGTTGATATTAAGGCAGATCCTTTCTGATGTGCACACTGTGTGCCATGAGTCATTTGGATGAGAACTATTTTGAGATCAAACAGCCTGCAGTATATATCTATATATATCTATACTGCTCAACTAAAGGGGACACTTAAACGACACAATGTACCTTCAACTCAGTCACACGTCTGTGAAATCACACTGTCCACTCAGGAGGAACTCTGATTTACAGTCTACACTCTCTCAG
>JBBPCW010000031.1:10706812-10716812 GCA_037974425.1 Phenacogrammus interruptus
GTTGTGGCTCCTCCCACTCGCCCTCCCTCACACTGACGTAACTGGAGCTGAGCGCACAGCTCCGCACACAGACGCGGGAAAAAGAAAAACAAACGCATGGCCCGCACTGGCGGAACACACCGGCGGAGCAGTGGAGCACTGGCGGAACACACCGGCGGAACAGTGGAGCACCGGCGGAACAGTGGAGCACTGGCGGAACACACCGGCGGAGCAGTGGAGCACTGGCGGAACACACCGGCGGAGCAGCGGAGAAGCAGACGTTTGAAGACACACCGGCTTCGTCCAAATCTCCAGGATGGTCTTTTTTCGGGTTCACTGTAGAATAAAACGACCAGCGAGTCCAAACAGTTAACAGAGACGTCTGTATGTAAACACTGCCGAACACGTGTCCCATACACTAAAGGAGACATGAGCTTTACGGCTGAGCATCTCAAGCGTAGTCCTGCTGAGATACGGCTCCTGAACGGAGCACAGACTAAAAGGTAACTATTAACGCAGACGCTGATCCTTTCCTGTGGTGGAGGGAGAGGAGAAAGTTCCTCCATGTTACAAAAGTAGCACAATGTCACCTCTGTGTCCAGGAGCTTCTGCTGCAGGACACGCTGTGAGTGCGAGCCGCTCCTGCCTCACAGCTGACAGTTCTGACAGACTTCTCTTCTCACAGAAGAGTCTTATAACAGCAGAGGAGTAAACACCTCATAACGGCAGTAACTGATAGTGAACTTTACATCGTGAGTGTAGCGGAAGGGTGTTACTCTGACTACTGTGTTGTGTTTAGAGCACTTTAGAGGCTTTAAAATGTTTAAAATTACTTTAAAAAGGTTTTTTTTATATTTTGTAAGTTGTAATCGTGAGTAAGAGGCAGTTTATTTGTTTTGTTGTTATTATTTGTAGTTTTATATTTAACAGGTGTGTTATATTATTGAGCACAGTGGAAAAACAAACGTCATTTTAGGAGAAAAAACATTGTTCTCTTTAAGCACCGAACCGAAACCGTGGCCCACATACCGAGGTACGTACCGTACCGTGCAATACCTGTACCGTTGCACCCCTAATAATATACGTATATATACACACACACACACACACACACACACACACACACGCATATATGTATGTATGTACTGCTTCCTTATATATATTATATAATGTACATATAAATGCTGTTTAGATTTTGAACGATTAGAATTATACACTTCTATTACAGACACATACTATTAACATTATATGCCTGTGTGTGTCTGTTAATGTGTGTTAAACATAAGTGTGCATAGGTATACTCCACTCACACACACGTAAAGTATTAATGAATTAATTTATGGAACTGATCTGCAGTCTGTGTTCTTTTAAATAATATTGTTTTAAAAAAGACAAACGCTCGGCGTGGGAGAGAGTTTGACTTGGTGGTGATCAGTGATTTGTACTAACTGCATTAATTTCAGTGTGATTCCTAACAGGGAATCAATGCAGACATGGTTGGGGATCACTGCACTGGATAATAAACATTGATTTCCATAAGCACCGGTAGACTATGGGCAGCCCTAACTAATGATGTGCTAGAGGCTTTCAGGATGGTGCGCTGGCTGTGAACACACATGCAGAATTTTTAACCACCAGAACCGGGGAAGAGGCAGCGGTTAACGCGTTTCGGCGCGATCGGCTCGTCCCTGCGTGGCTTTTCAAGTGCAGTGTGCTTCAGTGTATCTCTCGCTGTCTGTCCGGCCTTCTTTATTTACTACCAGTGCGGTGAACTCGGAGCTAGTCTTGTGTTTCGCCGCAGTTGGGTTGTCATTTCACGTTGTACTTTCGGAAAATTACAGGCACTTATCATGCGTTTAAAGGAGGAACGGACTGTTTTTATTAGGCTGAGGCGTTCCACCATGACCTCTGCCAAGACGCAGATACCACAGTGTAGAAGCCGCGTTCGGTCCCCTGGCTCTGGGATGAAAAGCAGAGTCCGTGTTTACTCTAGCCCTTACACGGGACCCATAAAAGGCAGCTGGACTGTGTTATGAAATCGTCTGTGACCTATTACTTTTGCAATCAAAGAGGTTTTGATCACAAGGGCTTTCATGATTAAGTTGGAGATTCTTCGGGGGAGTGTCTCAGAGCGCGTATGGCCTGACACGGCTCACAAACATCCAGCAAAACAAAGCGGCTCGCAGGCAGCCAGCAACCAGGGGTTTAATGGCTCCTCGGAACGGAGTGTTTCTGCTTATCAGGAATTTGATACCCTGGATCAAAGCGGAGCAAAAACTGCAGGATAAGTCTAATCAGTTTGTGGCTGAGGGAGCAATGACCAGGCTGTTCAGTGAGGTGCTTACAAAGTCAGAGCTGATATCATCACTTAATTTAAAACTGTGCCATACCTACTACAAAGCTTGCATGAAATGGACGGTATGGTTGCAGTGCGACTATATTGGCACAATTTAAAAATGCATTTTTGCAACCAAAATGTGACCTGCATTACTTCATTTCAGCCGGGATACTAGGTCCGATAATACCTCTATTGTTCAGGACGTTAGTGGGTGGAGCCTCATTTGCATATTTCAACATCCTGTTGGTATTGCTAACATAAGGCTGTCCTTGCGATGCCACCGAACTAAACGTCGTTAAGACCTGCGATTCAAAGTGCGATTATTGTAATTAAAATGATATTTATTAAAGTGGCACAGCATATGCCAGTCTGTCCAGATGGACACGGCATCAAGGTCGTGGTGACGGCAGCAGTACTGGACCTGCCAGGCTTTTCCTTTTATCCATTTATAGTCGGGTTCTCCAGCCGCTGGGCCACAGTCAGCTTGGATTTGTTCACGGCTGTCCACCTTCCGTGCACGCAGCTCTTCCTCCTCATGTATGTTATTACAGATCACGCAGTTAAACGGAGCTCCTGTGACTCACGCAGTTACAGCGCAAATGAGCCCCAGGTTTGTTGGGCCAGAGGGCTGACTGTCTTGATAGGGATGCTGCTCCTGGCTGGCTCACTCCCCAGGGCCTGTCTTCTTTCTGTTGCAGGCTGCAAGGCCCCCGTTACGCACCCCAGCTGGGTTGCGGTGGAGTGCTGTGCCCAGACAACTCTAAACAGATGTGAGAGATCGTGCGAAGCTGCAGAATTACAGGACTGTCAGCAACAGCGGAGAAATCCTGGTGAGTGTGCCCACGTCCGAACATCAAGAAGTGCTGCCTGAAGACTATCACACTCTCAGCCCGTCTGTGAAAGTATATATTGGTAATTTAGTGGAATCTGTTTATCCCTTAAAACGGACCCATCATGGCCTCTGCTATAGTTGGGGCACGTCTGATATTTCGGTAGTTATTTTACCTAATAGGGAAAATTTAAACTGGAGTGGAAATTGAATATTTGCTTTGGGTTTTTACAGTTTTTCATGCGCAGTAGACTGTGTATAACAGGATACTGTAGTAAAAGTATCGTCACTTCAGTTTCAAAACAGCTTTAATAAAACAGTGCCTGGATCAAAAAATCCTTGAGTTCACTTTCGACCCGCAGTGGACTCTGAAGCAGGTATCGGTGTGAGAACTGAAGTGTGTTGGGGCTGTTTGTCTCATTTTGGGATTCTTTTGGTCTTAAAAAATATTTCCCCAAAAGTGGGCGACAGCAAAGCAGCCCAAATGGTGAACTGTGTCTAACAGCGAGAATTAGGTTAGAGATGTCTGTAAACAGTGGGAGTGGGGGAGAAGCAGATTAATCAGGAACACACAGGCGACTGAGCGAATACACTATCGATTAAAGAACCTGAAGAAGTTCAGATGCTTTCCAGTTGGTTTGAAGTGCGTTTGGGTGAGAAAACAGAGCCCACTTCGGTGGGAGGGACCCACATCTGGCAGTTACAAGTGCAGAAGAAGCCGAAATCACGCACATCACAACCGAATAAACCGACTTCACACGCCTTCCAGCGCTACGGGCGGACGTCTCTCCTCATTTCCTGTGGGCCTCGTGAGCGCGGGTGGTGCCGGTGTGCTGGATGGCGTTTGGCAGAGGAGTGCTTGCTAATGACTGCGCAGGTCCAGGGGAGGGGAGTGAGCAGAAGAGAAAGAGAGAAGAGGAAAAAGGAGGGAGAGGGAGAGGTAGAGGTAGAGGGAGAGGTAGAGGGAGAGAAGGGCCGAGTGTGGCACACATAATAGCCCAGGATCTGATGCCCTCCATCTGTCGCAGCTAGGGAGCAGCTCCCACGGCAGGCCCGTGCCCGACCTGTGGGCATGGCCACTCCATCATTATTTCTGTGTGCCCCCCCCCTCCCCCCCCAACGGCACGGCCGTGGCATTTAGTAATGTCACTCCGCCAGCCACGGCACCGGGGCCCGGAACGGGCTGCGCAGACCCGCAGAGAGACAGCGGCCGCTTGGCTTGCCTCAGCAAAATGCGCGCTCAGGGAATAGGAGGTTCGTTATCTTCCTAATACAAGCCATTTGTGGAGCTGCATTGTGTGGAGGACAATGTGAGGGTGTCACTCCTAATAGCTGTGCAGGGCTTTGGGCAGTATGACAGTGATGATAGCTGACATCTGACATGAGCTTATGGTGCTGCTGAATTAGCACAACCTGCACTCACTGCCTGACAGGAAGCGAAGCCACATCCAGTAGATGGTAATTGGTGCGATTACTTTCTCATATTCAGCTCAACTCTTTTTCTACCCATTCGTTAATCGTTTAATAGTGTGATCATAGACTATGGAGACACGCGTACAAACTCTCTCCAATAAACTGGAGTTCTTTTAGCGGTCGTCTGTGGAGCAGCACAACTAACAGGCGCTCTTCTAGTGCTGTACAATATTAAAGCTGAGAAAAGTTACACATAATGACTTTGGGTGGGTTAGACACAAGATGAGTGATATATAATGTAGCAGTATATGAACTAGGTGTGATATAAAGTATATGTTGAGGCCAGTTTGGTTTTGAGATCTAAAACTTCAAAATCGAACGACTGCAAAGAAACATAGACGCTGAACTATGACTAACAGCAAGAATTAGGATGTAAATGAGAATAAAAAGTGGTGAGTGAGGAAAAGGTAGATAATCACAAATATACTGGACTCCTAAGTCAATATACTATGGATTGAAAATCCTCTAAAATTGATATAAAGTACATGAGGCTGAATAGGGTCCGGTTTCTCCCCATTAGCTAATGTTATGGTGTGATTAGTAGTAGGCTGTAGACTCTCTCAAACATGCTGTAGCTCGTCACTGTTGTCTGTGAGAGTTGTGTGTTCTGGGTTTGGAGGAAGTGCATTAGATTTTTATATCCAATGAGAGTCAGACTTCTAAAGATGTTCACCCGAGTAACAATACACACATGTATTGCTGATATGAGCCCAATTTGGGAATCATCTGGTACTGAAGGTGGCTCCCCCTAGTGGTTTCCTGAAAAGTGGACTGAACGGACTGTACAGGGTCACGAGTGACGACACAGATCCGTGACGTAATAGTGATGTAAGTTTGGTGTCAGTTGAAACACACTCAGGCCTCAGTCACTTACCGGTCCTAACACGGCTGTAAAATCTTAATCTAAACATAAAACACAAGTAAGACGGAGGAAACAGGAAGAGAGCATAGATATACACTGTGCTGTAGTAACAGAAAAAAAGAGTGAAATTTCCTGCACTTCTTCCTATTCTGCATGTACAGTGTATTCTTCGCCGTGCGAACTAAACTAGTTATTATAATAATAATACATTTTATCTTTCAGCACCTTTCACAACTCTCAAACTTTACAGAAGTTATCCAGAAATGAAAATGGAAATAGATCAATTAAATTAAGAAGAGTTTATAATCATGTTTACGAGTAAATTCTATTACAAATAAATGTTTTAAGTCCTTTTTTTAAAGCAGTGAATTTTGTTATCCTCAGAGGTGCGGTGGGGGGGTGGTGCGGGGGCCCACATGTGGAGCCTGGTGTGACCCCAGGACCCCCTGTACGGACATTTTTAGAGAGACTTTCTCAGCGTGTAGAGAGCAGAACAGCGCTGCTGAGGGACGCAGTGGAATAAGATGCAGCTCAAGGTTTCTGTGAATAACTGCGACGTTGTTGTGGCGCTACATGCAATATTTCTGACGCATCTTGAAGCAGCCAGAGGAGGAAGAACGTGGAGGAGGTGGAACTAGAAAAACATCAGCCCCAGAAAATAACATACGTCTTCACCGAGGACCAATACATCAAGCACAGCTTTTCTCTAGTCAGTCACTCGTCCAGCTCCGAGGAAAAGCTCTTTAAACCTCTAGAGTCTCCACACACACTCTACCACAGTCGGAAAGTGAAAAAGATGCGTTAGTATATACAGTACGTCAGTTTTCATTATTAATGGAATGGATGTATTTTATATATCTGGTTCATCTAGTTTGCAATCAAACATGTTGCACCAGAACAGTTATGGTTACATTTGGCAGACGCTCTTATCCAGAGCGACGTACATCAAAGTGGACCACATCTGTTCTTCATACCTGCGAAGCTAGACTCAAATCAGCATCTGCTTTCAACCAAGTTACTCCCAATGAAGTTACACACGATAGCAGACCTCTGTCAAAGCAAAAAAAAGAAAAAGTCAGAAGTTAGTAAAAAAAACTTGGACATTTCTTTCGTATTTAGGAAAATTATGATTGGATCTTGTCCTCTTTGCATGCAAGGTATAAGAGAGAAAAACATGGACAAGCCAGCAAGTCAACAAAGCATGATAACTTCAGCCTTCAGGCTTCTCAAACACCCACTTTCCTCCTTAAACGGAGAGCACAGACGTAAAGGAAATCTCGAAAATGAGAGAAGACTTTATTTCGGTCGGCTGGGTGAGGTGCCGTGTTGATCTTCTCCTAGTCTGTGATAGAAATCTGAGTTATGAACCCTGGTGGTTTGTAGCATATGCACGGGTTGCCTTACCGTCTGAAAGCCCCCTGTTGCTGCAGCTTTACCGGTCACTTTCTTTGAAATGAGTTTGCATAAGATTTCCCTCTTCCCTCTGTCTCCCAGTCCCAGCTCATGTTGGACTAATGAGTACTAACTTCAAAGACGCATATTTATCTGTTTTGACCTCCTTTTCAAGTGACAGCTGGCATATGCCGCGTTTCTGTTGCAATTATTTCCATGGAAACACATCGAAAGGCGCTGCAAAATACGCACTTGGCCGGCGCCTGCAAACCTTTCCAGTTCGAACAAGTTCATTTAACACGCAAATGTGTCCAGAGAGAGCGGAATACGAGGGTGATCTCATTATCAGCGTGTAAGAGCAGCTTGTCACGTGCAACTGTTAGCGTGGAGAATCTAAGCACATGGTCATTTGCATATTGGATTCCAGATTTGTTTGAGTCCGTGGTAATTGGCTCGGAGACGTGTAAGCGCTGCTTTTTACACACAAAAAGATTTCGCAAGTTGCTGGTTCAGCTCTGCAGACTTCCTGTGAGGGGCGATCCTTCGGCATGCCTAAAGCAACGATCAAGATGTCCTCAACCCGTGTCTGAGCCCGTTAACAGAGAGCAGAAGGTAGTCCACACTTTATAAGCACTTCTTTATTGGTGCGGTCTTGTTCCGAAGCCTCTTTCGTCGTGATTCTAGTAACTAGCATGCTAGTCACAGCCGTTCCCGATTGGGCCTTTTACCAGAGTCCTTTACGGTGATGTCTGCGGACAGCTCTGTGCCGTCTCCTCTCTCCTCCCTCCTTGGTGCCGATCTTGGGGTTGGTGCCCTTTAGATGGCCATCTGCTCTGATGGGCTGTCATCTCGGATGGTGCAGGGCCATCTGTTTCAACTCCACTAAGTCAGGCCACATCCTCGGGAGGAAGAGTGACGGTAAAACAGGCCGATAATGACCGCTGGGAGCTGAGGGTCGCCACGAGGAGCACTCGCTATCTCTCGGCACTTACTGGAGGGGGAAAAAAGAGGGGGCATCGGGGGCGAAGTATCTGGCAACATTGGTGATAACAATCATAATAAGAGCTTGTGGAATTAGTGAGGATCTTTCCCTCGGGGGGTGTTAGATTCTTCAAAGCGCTCGAGTGATGAACCAGCCGTGCATCACTTTACAGGACCCTGACCGAGCTTCTGCTTTAAACGGAGATCGCAGCCGGCCGTGATGAAACTGGTTGAAATAGCTCATTTATTTTTGCAGGAGATGTGGTGCTGGATAAATATCGGAGTTATTGAATTGTGAATAAAGCTTTATAAGGCCATTTGAACGCAGGAGCCTCTGAAACCTAGCAAACGTCTCCGACTGGACCATAAGGTCAATCCATCACTCAGGAAATGTACAGAGTTATGAAAATTCATCCTGTGAACATCTGCTGTCAACTCTATTGTGGCGTGAAAGGAGCTTTCATTATATATTAGTGTAAATTTCATCATACGCCGTTAACCCGAAGAAGCTGCAGCTTCCACACCGTATAATAAGCCTGATGTAGTTTCAAATGAAATCTTTCTTGCCTGAAGCTCTTTGAAACATGCGGAGATATTCTCTGGGTTCTGAACTTTTAATCCACACCACACTTCTGTCAGTAAATAGAGTAGTTTATTATAGGGGCAGTTCTGAACAGATGGTTGTGTGCTAATTCCTGTTGTCTGGAAGGAAGAAAGTTTTCACATCGAAATAAATAAAAAGACTCAAAGTTGCTCATTACGTTTTTATTAGGTTTATTATTTAAATAACGATGTAATTTCCTAATTGCATTTGATGCATAATAAAGAATTTGCCCTGAAATGAATTTTGTATTCAAAAAGTGGTCTCCCAGTAAACTCAGTAGTCGCTCTAATAGCCCAGTCCAGCTCTTTCAGGTCACACACAGACTGTGTGTGGTTTAGGACTTCATGAATACCATTAGAACCATCTTGTCTGCCATTGTCTATTTGGGTGACTATTGACTTTCAGTGGTTTTTTTTGTGATGTTAGCCTCAGAACTGCAGTTCTAAACAAAAGAAGCAACATTTGGACACTAAATATATCTTGGCTGACATCTGGGTGAAGAATTGTCAGTTAGATTTGCGCTGAACTAGTCCTCTGATGCAGGGATCTGAGTGAGAGCACTGCCGGTGTGACTCTGATGCATTACCATAAAGACTTAATGGCAGGTATAATAGATAAAGGTGTTATGGCTTGCATTAGGCAGGCATGGCATTAAAAGTGACTTGCAGACAAAAACACATCTACCCTTAGGCCCCACATCTCCAAACAGAAAGCAAGTCATCTATTATTGAACTGGGAGTTTGAATAAGGATGGAGATTTGGGCTGAATGTGTCTATAAGGGCTTTAATTGTTGTCTAATTAGCTCTTGGTCTCGGTGGATGGTGTTTGATCCACTGTGCTTTTTGCCAGCAAGGGTAATTGCTGCTGGTGAAACGGGACCAAGTCCCAATCTCACATACATTATGGTTTATCCCTCACCATTTAAATATTTCATGACTCTGTCTTGTTAAGGGCAGCAATAGCCTGAAACTGTTGCTAAACTATTAGTCGACCAAAGTCCTCTCCGTCAGTGCGGCAGATTTTGGATGGTCTTAATCACAACAGCACTTTACCACCTTTACCACTCCGGCACCTCTTCTGATCGTCCACAATCCAGACTAACTGCTGCATCTCAGACTCTGCACTGAAACTTCGCTGGACAGTGAATGTTATCTGCATCTGAAATCAACCTCTGATCACAACTCAACTCTCCGAAAGAAAAGCAGTGTCTGTCCCTGAGGGGCGCCAGCATTAACAGAATAAAGACTTCGGAATGTTCTGAGTCTGATAACAGTCGCGAGGCCCTCGTTTACCTCCGAGGCCGTGCTGGGCCTGTTTCAGTTGAGGTCTGAGTGTAGAGCATGTACATTCGCACCGCAGCGCTAAAAGCTCGCCGCAAATGATCAGTTTGGCTTTTGCAACTGATTGGGTCTTTTTTTGAGACAAACAACTCCCACATATTTAAAGGTAGAGAGAACCCCCCCCCCCTCCACCCTCCACCCCCCACCCCAGTCCGGTCGTTCATTGTTCTCAGAATGTTAGCAGTCCTGGTTTGAAGCTGC
>JBBPCW010000031.1:10741166-10761400 GCA_037974425.1 Phenacogrammus interruptus
AAGTCGCAGCTATTTAATAAATAAGAGGTAGTCAGCGGGCCGGTCCAAAATGACTGATGTTTTATAGGCTACGGGGAGTGTTTTTATTTTTTATTAAGATAAAAGTGGGCTGGGCCACTCGGAAGTTGCTTGTGGGCCGCATGTGGCCCGCGGGCCGCCATTTGAATAGGCCTGGCGTAGACTGTAAATCAGTGCTGTCTCCTGAGTGGACAGTGTGATTTCACAGATGCGTGACTGACCTGAAGTTACATTGTGTCGTTTAATGTTCCCTTTATTTTTTTGGGCAGTATATATACACACACACGCACACACACACACACACACACACACAAATATAATTCATATCAATGAATAATAAAACAATAAGCTGAAATATTCCACCCTTTATATATAGTGAGTTATCGCATGTTTTCGTGAGTCTGATGGTGAGCAGCAGTGGTGCTCAGAGGAGCGTCGGAGTGTGGAGTCGGGGCGGTCAGGTAGCTTTACTGTTACGTCTGAAATCCAAACTTAGTTTAAATGGTTTGTATCTTTTTTCCCTCTTTTTCTTGTCTTTTCCTATTTTCCTATTTTCTTTCTGATCTTTTCTTTTTCTTTTCCTTCGTTTTCTTTTCTCCTTTCCCTCATTTTCTCCTCTCATTTAACTGTTAAAATTTCTGTTCCTTTATTAATTTCTCACAGCAGATCTGTTGCCATTCATCCCTTTCTAATCAGGATTGAACAGTTTCTCACTCTTTACTTGAAGACGTGTGTAAATCAGAGGCAAAATGTTCCACTCGTCACACGGCGGAGAAGACGAGGCTTCTTTTCCGCAGAGCCGCGTGGGGCGGGACTTACACAGCCTGGCTAATTGCTCGGCTAAGAAACGCGAGTGAAATGGAAATCTAATAAATTGTGCCTTCTGCACATCACAGTCTGAGGGAATCTAACAAGGAGCCAATTATAAAGCAGTGAAATGTGATGTGCTCTTCTCACCAGGCCCTGGCTTTAATCAAGAATCATTTAATTAAGCGTTTAACTCACTGAAGTCAGTACTGCTGGGCCTCCATGACTGCAGAAAAGAGAGAAGCCTCGTGCTTTTCCAGCACACGTGGCGAAGATGTTTCCCTCTAATTCATCCGAGTCGTGCCTGGGCCACTGCCTTTAATGCCTGTCGGTTTGTACTGATACAGAAATTGATGAACAACAGTCATATCAAAGAGCTGGAGGACATTAAACCTCACTAGGAGCTTAATGCTGATTCACCAGGGGAGCAGTTCTCTTTCTCCTGGTTCTGTCTAGCTGTGTGCAGAATATCCCCAATAATGACTCCTACTGTCCCAGCAGTGCAGCTATAAATGATGATTAAATATAACGGCTCAGAATACAGAGGACGTAACGTGGCCATGAACTGATTGCGCTTTTGTCTGAACTCTCAGTATTAAATCATTTAACGGCATCATTTCCACCGGCACAAGGAACCGTGCCATAGCACGAACAAATCTTTTGCGACCCGTAACTGAGCCGTACCCCTGCTGTCATGGTCCTGCTCGATGGTGGGGCCAAAAGTGGGCCGTAGCCAAACTTGGCTCTCTGCTTTTTAAATGGTTGAAATGTTGCCAGGACAACAGACACACTTTTTTTCACTGTCTGGGCTAAAAAACAACAGTGGAGATCCAGACGAAGACTCGGGAAGTCGACGGAGTTCAGGTGCTTCTCTCTATTTGGGCTGAAGGTACATTTCAAGGAAATGGAACCAAGATCATCACGAACAAGATGAGCTGGTTACGTTTTCATCCGACGGCTAAAGAATGTCAAGAAAAATAAAATAAAAACTCAAACAATTCTATAAAAAATAGAAGACAATGACAAAAGCGGCTCTGACGGGAAAAAACGTTCTGTAGATTTGATTCCATGGATGTGGTTTTGGGACGCGACTCTTGAAACGAAAGTGTGCTACACCTTCCCCTCCCTGACAGTGCAGTTTAGGTACAGCCCGGGTCCTGTAGACCTGTGGAACGCGTTCGGACTAACAGACACAGAGTAACAGCGCTGGCCTGGAGTGTGAGCTCTCCAGACACTGACCTGCCCCACTCTTATCTTCCGCTCGGGGGAAGGAGGTGAGATAACCGGACTGACTGGACTGCAGGAAAGGTTATGTTAGTTTGTGGAGGCAGCACTTGTGAAGATGCACTCAGTGAAAGGAAGAATCGATGCAGAGGAAAGCACTGCAGACTGGACCTGCGCTGTAAAGGGTCGGCCATGATGAACTAATCACAGTCTCAGCAGGAGCAGCTCACTCGAGTTCTCTCACAGCTTTACACACAAGGGTTAGAGCTAACACCGGACTGTAGGGGAGGGACTTGACACAAACTGGTGAACATCTGGATGGATGAATGGATGGATAATCAGACAGACAGACAGATAGATAGACAGATAAATAGATGGTCAATGTTTAAACTGGCATAGTGCTTTGGCCAACACTGTAAACCTGATTCCCACTGAGCTGCTGTCGTTTCTATGAGTGTTCTCTATAAGACTGTGTGATTACGGTCACTGTGTTGGGTGTTGGAGTTTAAACCCTTGGACTTGCGGCGGTAGAGATATTCCTGGAGCTGTCAATTAGCGAAGGCCCATCTCAGCAGCCGATCGCTCATGTTCTCCTCGTAAAACTATTACACATTTCCCCACTCAAACAATTCCAAAGCATCATGTTAATGAGAGACTTTGACTTATAAATTTGCACCTGTAACCTGCAGACATGAGCCCCAGCGCCTGAGAAATTACCTCCGTGGTGCGCGGTGCCATGGAAATTTATCTTTGCGATGATTTTATTGCATGGTTACCTTAGGCAATTAAATCAATAAATCTGAGCTGTCAGCTCGCTGGCCCCGCGCCAGCCCGGAATGAAAAGCTCCGATTCAGTAAATAAAAGGCGTTTGACACATCGTTTGGGACGTTATTTAGCAGGTAGACTGGCCAAAAGGAATGGTTTTATTGGGCGAATTAAAGAAGCCTGGTGTCTCCTCGTGCGAGAATTAGTGCGTAAATGAATCAGGCGTGCTTGAGCTTACAGATTCTCCGAGTGATGAATAAATAAGGATCCATTAGTTTCATAAAGAAGGTGTTGTTATGAGCACCAGTAACCACAGGCTAATTTATATGAAAACGTGTGGTGCGTGTGGTGCGTGTGAGCGGAATGCGTGTAGGAAATCCGAGGTCCCTCCCGACTTTGTGCTAACATCAGCACCATCAGTGCGCCCTACTTTTCTCTTCTCCTCCGTCCGTCCGGTAGGAAACATATTCATAAGGCAAGTTAATGAGGCCACAAGTAGCATCTAACCGTTCTTCATAACCCACTAGAGGCGAATTCCACCAGTGTTTAAAAAAATGGGCATAATTAAACGGTAAAGACGCCGACAAAGTCCTTCAGAACGGTTTGATGTGAAATGCTCAGTTTGAGAGAAACTTAGAAGTAGAACTGTTCAATAGGGGTGAGAGGAACTGAGCGTCCAAAGTGTTTAATGGCTCTTAAAGCCCCCTCATAGAAAGCTGTTACCCATAATGGCTGGGAAGGCATGGATTGATGCTGATGGTGTAATGTGCTTTTTAAAACTGAATCATATTGGAGAGATACATGGAGGACATTTAAGCTAAAAGCCCATCTGGATTTTTGGAATGACCACAGTTTTACCACATTTACCACAATTTCAACTGGAATTGTAAACGCAATTGCTGGATTTATTACTATCAGCATTACATATACAGACACAGGAGAGGTTTATATTCACTAGTGGTTTTGGATAGTAAATAAAAAGGCTAGAATTGTGCTCACCTCTGGCTCCACTGTGAAGAAATCAGGGTCAGTGAGCTTCTGTACAACGATCCATTTCACAGCAGGCGTCTCTGACCGACTCCGTTTTTGTCTTAACTACTGAAATTCTGCAACATCAGTGAATTCTATTGAAATTTAAAAAAAAAAAAGGAAATTGGCTTCCCCTTTAAAAAGCTTCGACTCTGTCAATCAAATACGTTTGAGCGCGTGCGGCCCGAAAACAAGCTCTTTCAGGCTCGTTCTTTTGGCTCATACCAGTTTTATTCAGCATTTTTATACAGACATTAAACATTTAAAAACAGCATAACTACATCTCAGTTTTTTGTTCATTACATTTGACAATTTTATTATAAAATAAACATACAATAGGCAAAAAAGAATGATAAAAAAATCGCTGAACTTGTGCAACACATTTTAAATACAAAGCTAACCAGGCAGGAAGATTCTTTGATACATAACGCATTTTAAAATGAATTCTTACAACTATACATGTATAAATTCATAGCACTGCAGGAGTCCTGCTCTGTACAAAGGGAAACAAAAAAAAAAGGCGGGAAGGAAACCAGAACCTAAAGTCTACAGCATGCCAGAACACTGAACTCTTCTGTCACTGCAGGTAATGTGTACAACAATCGTCCGTGTGAAATGGTCTACACCCCGATGAGATGAAGGTGATTTACTTGGAGTAGAAACCCTTCACTGTCCTCATTTTGAATGAGTCCTTTAGGCAATAGGTAGCACTGAAGCATCTCTATGAAGCCCAGGCTCCGCGGGTCGAATCCTTAGTAGCTGTGGGTTTAACAGCTGACCTGCCTGACACATTCAATCGTTCAAATGGCTTGTTTTTGACAAAGTGGTCAAACATTTTCGTTTACCATCAGAATAATGCTTACACTGATATGAAATAGAGCTCCTAACGTTTGCCTACAGATTTTACGGTGGTCCCTGTTTCCAAAACTAAGAGGAAAACAAACATCCATATTGTTCCGATCGCTTCCTATAAGGCTAACTCTTTGGAAAGATGCTCTGGTTTTGATTCGAGATATTCGCAGCAGCTGGAATTTCCACACTCATGTTCGGAAACATGCGTATCGTACTTGGACACGTTGCCTTTTGGTTCGTTTAATGGCCGTCACCGATCCTCCTTAAAGGGACTGTTGAACGTTTGTTTTTTTCTTCGAAAGCCCATTTCAATTGAAGCCAGAGCCAGAGAAATAAATTCATAAGTAGTGATTTCTGCCTCTCAGTGTAGTGTCAATAGCACTTAACATAATGAATGCCTGCAGAAACGGCGCTCTTAAGAGAAGTGGCTGAACTCCATTTATATACGATTACATAAGTGAACTGAAATAATGATATGCTTATTGTACAGTGTTTTCACGAATTCCTCTGACAGTAAACATGTGCTACAGATGCTGTGAGGAAAAAACGATGGAATCTCATGATTTCTGGCTGTCAGTGACTTGAGCTAATCAGTGTAATATCTAAATGGAGTCTTTAAGCGCTAGGTGTTCCTCCAGCCCTCCTGGAAGCTCCGAGGGCTTTGACAGCTGCGCGCAGAGATGCGTCTGGCGAATATGAGTCTCAGCGAGGAAAAGAAATGTCAAACAATCCCTTTAAGTCAGACGTTGAGTCAAGTAAAGTAAATGCCTTTCTTTTTAAAAATCCCTTTAGCGTCAATAAGCTGTACACTCAGAAATCAAAAGAAATGAAAACACTCGACAATCCAGATGATGATGGAACGACTCAAAGCGAAATGTGATGAAGTTGCAGAATGGATAGTGGATAGTAAAAAAACGCCGGGGGGGGCGGGGGGCGGGTAAGAGATTACGTTAATCTGCAATGCTTCAAGGCAATAGGTCGAGTAAGGTCAAACGCAACACCTTGATCCGATACAATCCTCAACATCGAAAGACACAAATGATGGAGCACCACTCTGTACTGTACATAAGAAGACGAAACTAGACTGAACAAGACTGTGGATAGTTGCTCCTCGGTTTATGTACGCGTTTTCTCTAGTTACAAGGCATTTCGATCGAAATGAACAATGAAAAAGAAAACATACATATCAAAAGGAAGTACAAAAAATTGCTTCTGATGAAGTTAGAAACTGCTGTCCAAACTAGCGTTCCCTGTTAAGGTAACAGCCGTAAACATAGTGAATGTCTGTAAATGGCTACGTTTTCAGAACTACTTTTCCTATTTGGAATGATTTCACATCAAGTGGCGTCTTTTACCACAATTTTGCAGGCAACCAAGAATCCTCCAGGACTTCAATTATGATCACAGTCCATCAGAGCGGCCTAAAATCCTCCATTCCACAGAAACGTGGCGAGCTACAGTTGTGGAGGCAGGAACCAGACGTCTCAAGTGTGTTGTTTACCTAAAAACAGGACGTTTCATTCAAACGAGTTTTGAATTCACTGCTGGATTTGTCTTTAACAAATTTTTGGCCTTAAATTGATTCTTTAAATGGCATTCGTGGAGGTAAGGTCCATGCAGTGTGTTGTAAAGCAAATTAGAGTGCAAATCAAACTTATTCTTTCAGATTAACAGTAAACCCTCAGTTTAAGGTGGATCAGCATTCATGGATTCTGAGCACCGAACTGGACTGGAGGCGGTGATGCACTGAAAAGTCAACCGCCATAAAAAGAAGAAGCAGCTGCTGCAGCATGTAGCATGACTGCTCCGTGTCTTGTCCTCATATTTTAGTGTTTATACCCCCCCCCCCGTATAAGTAAGCCCTGTCTAAACATGTGGGTAGAGAGAGTTATTTCAAGATTTTTCAAGTCTTTGCACACTGCTAATGCTAACCGCTAATGCTAATTTTTTTAAGCAATTGTTTTCTGATTCTGATTATTTATTTACCTTCACATTTTCTTTAAGGGTGATGCATTAAACTGAGTTTAAAATGAAATTAAAGTGTTCTGGGAGCAGATTTTGGGGTGATATTTAGGGTTTACACTATAAACAGACATTTTTAGGCGTTTTTCACTGTACATGGGTGCTCTTGGACTACTGTATTACTATTTATCACTATCAGCATTACATATGAACACATGGAGGAGGTATATGTTCACTAGTGGTTATATTGGAGTTGCAGACCTCACTCCTGGTTCCTGTCAACACCACTGTAAAGAAATCAGGGTCACGGAGCTTCTGTACAATGAACCATTTCACAGCAGGCCGCTCTGACTGACTTCTGAAATTCTGAAACATCAGTGGAATTCCCCTTTAAGGGCCATTCGGCGAGGCGTCCAATCCGTGCCAGTCATGGCAGAAATCTCACAGTGCATGCTGTTTCTTCATCAGCGAGGGTTTTGGAAGATCTTTAATTGAGTGACATGATGTGGAGTTTTGTGTTGACGAGCAATTTACATCTTTAATTTGCAGAGTAAACAGAATGTTTCCAGCTGAGACCGCTTTAATTGGAGATCTTTTTTTCGTTTTTTTTTTTTTTGTCTTTTTGCACCCCCCCACTAGAGTGAAACCCGAAAAGAATGAAGCTAAAGAAGGACTTGCTACACGGGCCAGGAAACGGTGAACGCAGCGTCATTCGTTATTATGTGAGGAGAAACTGGAGCTGCTTCTGTGCAGATTTCTGAGTAAACGGACTCGAGCCTTGAGCATTATTTCTAGTGTAGGTCTGGCTGGTCCTGATCAGGTAGGTGTGCAATACAAAGCTCAGGTACAAAAGCTAAATGGTGAACAGTTTAAGTGCTACAAATGTTTGTTCTGGGACACACTGTATCAGTCTTGTATCTGTGAACACATTAAAACACTCCCATGGACCAGTGGGAACTAGCCTAGCTTAGCATTCTGGGAGTTCAAATATACATATTTAGAAATATTAGTGACGTGGAATTGGAGTTGAATTAAATTCTCTCATGAAAGATCCCACTTTGTCTATAAAATATGAGCTCTCAAACATAACAGGAAACATATCTATGATATGAATATACCATTCTTTCCTCTCTTGTATCGTTAGCCGATGACCGTGAACTGCAGCAGCTTTCCTATAGACTTCTAACTGCAATACTGTTCGATAGACTTTTAACTGCAATACTGTTCTATAGACTTTTAACTGCAATACTGTCTATAGACATTTAACTGCAATACTGTCTATAGACTTTTAACTGCAATACTGTTCTATAGACTTTTAACTGCAATACTGTTCTATAGACTTTTAACTGCAATACTGTCTATAGACTTAACTGCAATACTGTCTATAGACTTTTAACTGCAATACTGTCTATAGACTTTTAACTGCAATACTGTCTATAGACTTAACTGCAATACTGTCTATAGACTTAACTGCAATACTGTCTATAGACTTAACTGCATTCTGTTCTATAGACTTATTCCATCCAGATAAATTCTCAAGAAACAATCAAGTTGTCAATTTGAGCACAATATCTTTTGATTTTAAAGAACATGATCTCTACTGCAATACAAAGTGAATAGTTATTGATCATAGTACCACAAAAAATACAAAATATTTTTGATATGCATATTGCTGTCGTATCAAATCCATGTTTTTCATGATGAATGGAAAGATCAAAGTTAATTTCACTAAACTCTTCCATTAACTTGGTTCACTTTTTCCTTCTCGTACTATTTTGGACCTTACATGGGTTTTAACAAATATTTCTGAGCTTATGACAGTGGCCGTATGTTGCAGAAGTACAGAATATTATATTTGATCAGTTTGATTAAAAATACATCAGTGCAGCCCCATGTAATGACTTTTAAAAATAATTGTTAAAAGTCAAATATTAGTGTTAAAAGTGATGGTGGGATGAGACTGCCACAGAGTCGTGTTGTCTACGTTGATTTGTTCGTGTGTTTGTTCACGATGCGAATTCGGGGGGGTGTTAAAAGAGCGGGAGCGGGGGAGCGGGCTGATGACGGCGCTGCTGGAAGGAGCTGGCTCTGCTTGCCGTTGATTAGCTGCCAGAGGGGCCCAGATTTCTTTGACAGACTGGCACGACTCAAACGAGCGCGGGAACAGCTGCGGCGCGAGCCACTTACATTTTTACAAACCCAACACCCAACAAAGAGGCGACAGTTGGTAACTTTGGACTGAAGGAGGGAATTTGATTATCTGCCTACAGAAACGAGGCTCGCCTTGACGACCAGGAAACACCAGGGAATGTTCCAGTGCTTTCTAACGACCACAGAGACAATAACTGAAAATACCTGCACCGTATTTTTGTTTTAAGACTGCATGAATGATTAGTCCACTCTTTATATTGCTATTCTGTCTTTGTGGATCTGTTCTTTGTCCAACAGCTATTGCACTACGGTGAGAGAGTCCTTTAAGCGAGTGCAGTTCGAATGTAAGCGATGGAATGCACTGCATAAAGAAACAGCAGAATCACGCAGAGTAACGAACACCTCCGCTGTCAAACAGCTCTCGCCTGTACAACATCTATTTACACTCATCTGAAATGTACAACAGTGGTGTTCATTGAATATCTTCCTGCGTACGAAAGTCGATTTCAGAAAAATTCTACTACATACTGAGAGTCTGAAGGGACTGCGCTGCAGAGCTTATGGCTGTCTTTCATTGAACTACAGCTAGTTTTGTATGCAAAAGTTCGACACGCCGGTCAAATTACACGTTTTGTTGATGTTTCAGTTTCAGTGAAACTAAATGAACACCCCGTCTACAAATCCAGTATGCATGCTTTTCTTATGGATAAGGGACGATCCTTCGCATCTGACTGCGCTTCGGTTCAAAAGCTGGCAGTCGATTTGCAAATGAGCTTCCTAGAGTCACTTTCTATCGTCATCAGAGCAGAAAAGGAATTTGAAATGTTCTCATTGTAAATCTGAAACGTTAAAGCCAAAACAGGTTTCACCATAGCCAGTATAAAGTACACAAATAAATAACTGTGGTTGTACGAAAAGAAAAAAAAAAGTCGAATATACCAATATGGTATGGAAAAATCATTTAGATTCATTCTTGTTCTTAAATATAGACTCTAATAAATTCTCAATGCATACGCAGGCACTTTTGTATAATCTTGGTGAAATTCGCATTTCACACGCATATACTCTCTCTCTCACTCACATTCAGGCTATAGAAGATGGTACAGAACTGAAACCTAAGAGCTGTGCGGTGCAAAGTAATGGAAGCGACGCCGTCACTGAGAGCGTGGCCCGCGGTCCTCCACGCGCCGTCGAGACGTTCACACGCACCTCTACCGACGGAACGAAGCGCAGCAGCAACGGAGAAGCGGCTGGTGTCTCACTGACAGCGTGACGATGTACTATTGACAACCAACATTAAGGTACCATCGATAAAGAGTTCACGAGCGGAAGCTGCTGAAATGTTTACAGCGTGGGTTCATTCCAAACGTCATTAGGCTACATGAGCTCCAGTCAACAGATCAAATCCGTCTGTGTGTCGGGAAGCACAGCTGGCACTAAACTCTTTATAGATAACAACTTAACACCAACAACAGAGATCCCCCACTCCTCTTTTCCCAGAGAAAACAAACAAACAAACAGGAAAGAAACACACAGCACAGAACACTTCGAATCTCCGTCAAACTTGAATTAATCCTGAATGATGACGGACTTCCTCGGAACTATCTAGGACACTCTCCGCGAACATGCAAGATTTGAACAAACATCAAATAGTAAAAGAGTCGCCATATAGAACACAGTCAGTATGGTACATATTGGAGCCATCGAGCCACGGAGACGACGCTCCGCCGTTATGTGCAGATGCACTTTGTCGGTCAATTGCACAGGGAGTCTTCCGTTAAACAGTTTCTGACTAAATTAAGACAGGTGGTCCCCATAAGGAATGCAGCTTTGGAATAAAGCCAACATGAGTGTTACACATCGATCGTTATTACGGCACTGGCGAGTGCAGGAACAGGGCTGTTGAGGGATGGATCTCATCTGACTGATGGTTTATTCTGTTGTTTTTTTTTTGCTACGCCTTTGACCACCAATCCCTCAAGACACATTATAAAGCCATCAAGGGATGCAATA
Organism: Phenacogrammus interruptus; assembly: GCA_037974425.1. Classification (NCBI taxonomy): domain Eukaryota; kingdom Metazoa; phylum Chordata; class Actinopteri; order Characiformes; family Alestidae; genus Phenacogrammus; species Phenacogrammus interruptus. The sequence continues at coordinate 10,751,989 of JBBPCW010000031.1, forward strand.
CAAAGAAACAATACTGACATGGAGGGTTACATGCTGGGCACCTATATAAAACTTCCCCAAGATGAGATGATGCTTCTTAGCAAACAGAGTGCTCTGTACAAAACAAAAAAACAGCTCAGACTTCGTTTGGTTTTAAAACAGAGATCCCATCGACCCACCTCCACCAAAGCTAAGAATCGACCTGACGGTGGCGCTGCTTGGGCATACGCAGCTAAACCCATTTGGTGTGCTGCAATGGCTGTGAGAAGATGCATAATTCTTTAGTCTTCATCCCTAGTTCAGATCCCGACAGTACTGATTTAACATCTAATCTCAATGCACTCTTAAAAGCGGTGCCAGAAAGGGTTCTTTAGAGAAATGCCACAGAACCTTTTTGGCACCTTCATTTTCAAAAGTGCCGATGCCCAAGTTGCTCCACCACGCGCTCCTGTGTTCCCCGAAACAGTGCCTCGCGTTCCACTCATGCTACGCTTCCCTTTTCTGTGAAAGCAGATGGCCCCAGGACGACCACACAGTTCAGACCGTCAGGACAAACGCCTGAGCCGCCTCTGTCAGGGTCCCGGTGGCGCGGAGATGGCAGTGCTGGTGGCGATACCGGTGAAAGGAGGGAGTGATAGAAGGAGAGACGAAATGAAGAGAAAGAGGGCGAGAAAGTGAGCTAGAGAGAGTGAGAGAGAAAGAGTGAGAGAGCACAGTGAAAGCGCCAGCACTATAACAAATGGGCCTCGATCCGGAGCCAGTGCAGTCCTTGGCGGATGTAGCGCACCAGTTCCGTCATGCTGCTGTGTTGCGTCAGTGGTTCCATCACTGAGTCCAGCTCCTGAAAGAACTCTGCAAGGCAAGGAACGCGCAAAAAAACAGCGTGAGTGCAAAGCATGAGCTTCTTGGCATGACACCGAAGCATAGATTCTGTTATGATACTGATACCTGAAACTACTAGTTCACACAGATAGCATCAAACTACTTGCAGTCAAATATTTGCACATATATATATATATTAGAGCTGGGCCGTTAACGCGCGAGATTCTTATCGCCGTAAAAAAAAATTATCGCCGTTTACGCCGTTTCTGTGCGATTAACGGCGTTAAAAAAATTCTGTTAACGGCCCAGCACTAATATATATATATATATATGCTAATTTAATCATGTGCTGAAATGAAATTAGTGACATGAAAAGCCGGCGTACAGATATATATACACATCTCTACTCACCTATATGCACCTGTACACCACCACATGATTAAATTAGCGATTCGTGTTGCTAATTCCAGCAAATGGCTCATGAAAACGATTCTCTAAGGGATCAAAACTCTTGACGCTGAATAGGTTTAGCTGGAAATGAAAGTGGTGGGATGAGCTCAAATGCCATGGCTCTCTGTTTCCATGGAACTGTGATGGAAAATATTTGACGGTCTCTCTTCACCAGCTAATGACAAACCACAATTAACTAAAGGCCAGTGTGCTCATAACCTATCCATATGGCTGTGGCCACTCGGGTGTGCCTAAAAGCACTACATCTAAGCTCACAGTGCTGTAATTGGCCAATTTCAGCATCATTCTGACCAAAGGCTGAACCCAACAGGCCCTAATTGAGTTCATTATGAAAAGAGACACTGTGGAGAGGAGTGGGAGAGAGGGTCAGGCCGGCTTCTTATGGCCGACTTCTGAAGCAGGGAAACCGCACGTACAGAGTCTCCGCACTTTTTAATTAGCCTTCTCCAGAGGACAGAGAAAGATAGAGAGGAAATGACAGAGGAAGCCACATCAAACCTCCAGAGCTCCGAAGCCACTCCGTCTCCAGTGGTCCGTACAAATGTTCAATCTCTGATAAGGCTAATGTGTGAAAGGGACCAGCTTTCTCTTTCAACCTCATTTCAGCCTCTGACAGATGCAGATAACATGTAAAATAAGACCAATCAAGTCCATGAGCAGAAGCCACACTGAGGCGCGAAGCTGTTCGGATAAGCTACAGGGGGAGACCCATTCAGACTTGGATCTGTCAACCGTATGTTTGATTCAGGAGTTTTCATATAAAGTCCTACATTTATTTTATTCCCCAAAACTCCATATTTCAACTTTGAGGCTGTGGCTGTAAAGCTTCACCGGCCGATTTTCCAGACACAAATACTAATCTCCATTCTCCGTGGCTGCTTCAAAATCCAGCGGGGTCTCGGACTAGGCCCAGTACGAGCGTAAACATGGACCTAAACTGTTCTGCAGATGTGCTAAGGTCAGGCTTTATGTGCATCTGGATGGTCCTTGTCAAGCGTCATATCGCCAAATCAAATCTACCAGCTGTTTATCACACAAACAACCCACATATACCTAAAATCCAGCGCAGGCTTAGTGTACAGCCTTCCTTTGGTGCCAGAGAATGTTGTGGCTAGTGATACTCTGTATATTTTACACTCTAATGTTGCCAAAGTGAAAAAAGACGAGTTGAATCCACTACTGGAAGTCTTTCCAAGTCTGCCGGACTCCTCGCCGGGACCCCGCGCCTACCTTGGCTTTCGTGGGCCAGCTTGTCGGCCGTGTCCCAGTGCTCATAGCTGCGTAGGATGTTGTTGGTGATGTTGACGTGGCTGGCGGCCATGTGGTGGATGCGCTGGGGAATGGCCACGCTGCCCGACGAGGATGACGAGGAGGAGGAAGAGCCCATGGCTCCGGTGCTGCTGCTGACAGAGCTGATGGGGGAGGGACTCAGCGACATGGGAGAGGGGGTGCCATTACTTCTGTATTGGGAGAAGCGGGAGCGGACATTTACATTAGCTTCTGAATAATGCAAATATGATCATCAGTACCGTGATGCACCAAGAAACCAAACGCCTTTAATTTAACCCCTTAATGTAAAAAATAAGGGAGGAAATGCACAGATTAAAGCAGATTACTAAATTCTTACTAAATGTTCTCCTTAAATAAGAGAAGCTCCTGATTTAACGCCTTAAATCTAATTTTAAGGTAAAATTAAGGGCTTGGTTTCACAAATTAACAGCCACTTGATTCAAATGAAAGGGTTTTGCGTATTTTCAGGGTTAAATTAAGGTTAAGCACATTATATACAGAACGAACTACTACAGAACTACTGAGGTTCCTCTCTAAGAGGCGAGAGTGCCTTTGAGAACATTAGCACATGTGTGTCTCTACAGCTGTTATGGAACTGTATATGGGTGTAAAGGGTTGCATTTAGAAGTCTGGAGTCATTACCACCATGGCTATACTTTTTAATCGCTTAAATTGAATTATTTAATGTGATTAAACAATTATATACTGCCATAGTTACCCGTTATTAGACACTGGTTTTAGATTCTACACAGTTAAAACAGGTTTTTAGTCAATAATACATTTCATTACAAAATACATCAGTACTAAAGTTCATTTCCAAATATTGATCTTAAACTGCCTTTATTTCTAGGCCAAACCCTGAAGAGAGTTTTATAAAAGAGTTGAGAGAAAGCTACCCCTCTGGGTCCAATAATAAAAGTCCCCTCAGAAGAATGCGCTATTGACTGAAGTCCTCCGCCTGTGTTGTTGACGCGTAAGGGTTAAGTAGAAAGCCTTTCGCGAGTTTAGCATTAGTGTCTGGTCTGCGCATTATTAGCGGCAAGCTTTTGCTTCAACACAAGCACAGCTGGGACCGTGTGCCAGTCAAGGAACACACACATCAGTCTTTTTAGTGCTTAAACCTAAACAATCAGGCCACGTCGCCTGTAATCCAGCGATAAATTGAGCCGCGCTCCGGCCCTGCGAGGCTAAGTTATGTTCGCTGTCAACAGCGAAGCCCGTTCTCGGGCAGTTTCGTGGGCTTTGCACGAATAAACAAACGGTTGGCGGGACGAAGGACGGCAGAGACGGCAGGAAGGGAGAACAGATTCATGATGGGGAGGAAGGTAAACAGTGCAGAGAGGAAAGAGGGGGATGTGGAGGGGTGCTGGTGTTGATCATAGCTGCAGCAGGTAGGGGAGGATTAGAACGCTGTCTTTGCTGCTAATGCATTAGCGAGGGGCAGAGAGGCTGGAGGGGTCTGGCCGCCTAAGCTAATTGGTTTTGACAGGCGCTGGCTGCAGAGCAGCAGGCCTGGGTAGTGTCCAGCCAGAGGCCAACTCACTCTCTCTCTCTCTCTCTCACACACACACACACACACACACACAGCAAGCGTTAGGTTGCCATGGTGCTGGCAACGGAAGAGCTGCTGCCTTCCCAGAGTTCATCTCTTCATGCCCCTCTCATTTGCTTAAAGGAACCATGACTGAGGCTCTGTGTGGCGTAAACACAGCTCTACACTTTCTCACTGCTATCACAGAGAAAAGGCTCTCCACGAAGAGGAGGAGCTTTCAAAAGTGGGCATTATCCCTAAAGGATGGGGTTAGGGACGTTAGAGGAGAGAAAGGACCTACTTTCCATTGGCCCCCCACGGCGAAGGTGCTTGGGAACTTTTCGCCGAGTTCTGAAAAAGAAGGAAGTGCGAGAAAGCAAACATTATTTACGTTAACCGGCGGAGAGCGTTCGGAGAGCGCAGCGCTCAAACACGATTAATCATAATGGGCTTACAGTCTGACAATGTGTGCAGATAATTGATGGTATTAATTTGTACACTAACCGAATAAATGAACTGCTTTTAATAACGGCTTGCAAAATTAATGAGAACACGCAATTCAAACAAATACGAATTCAATTTAGCCGGAACACTCCGGCTCGGGTGGTGCCGTACGGAGCGGGGGTGAAGGTTTACCTTGAAGTACTCCATTAAGGAGCGAGAATACTTCATGGCGTGATCCTTCTTCAGCTTAAACATCCGCAAGTACAGAAGAGATAAACAGCGATTGCTGCGAAGGACAGAAATCTGCGTTAGAATTATACACAATAATTCACAACAGAAGCAAACCAACACTTAAAACCCTCTTCTGCCTCATAACCAACCTGTATATTAGATTCAATATTTTACATTAGTTACCAGATAATGGGTGCTACAGGGGTGTTCCACCACTTTTTCTGAAATTCACCTTTAAAACTGACCACACTGAAAACTATTACGTAAAATAGCTACAAATACGCTATAAATACGTAAATTATAGTTTAATAATGAGATTTTGGTCTAAATTGATTTTTTTTAACAATATATTTGGGTCATTCCAGAATTGGAGATTCAAGTAAACTATCTCCAAAATCCAGAATCATGAAGTTCTGTGTGAGTTTCACTCGTCCTTAGACCAAATCCTAAACAAAGAAATAATGTTTTGAAAATATTTTTAAAAATACCATATAAGTCCGGAGTTCCCCCGAATACGCCATTTCCCCTCGTCCCAGTCCCTCGGTGGCCAAATTGAATATCAGATAAAAATGTTAAATTTACATATAAATCTAATTTCTTTGATATTATATTGTTCATAGATGTCTGTTGTAGATGTGGAAAGCAAGTTTCTTATCAAGACAATATTTTAAATAAGTTTATTATGAAAGGAATCTATGTCCCACACTTCAGCTTCAACCCTGTTACCTTCAGCTCTTTAGCGCGATAGAAGAAGAAGAAAGTTGTGGGTCACATGACGCACTGGAATTTACATCATCAAACCCTTTCCCAGCAGCAACAGCTCTGTCCTCTCTTCTGCTCTTCATATTTTTATAACATCGTCAGTAGCGTGAATGTCTCAGTCTACCTCCTGCAACGCTGTTCTGCATATTTCCAGATTAATATAAAAGTTTTACTTCTCTAAGGTTGTCCTCTTGGTAAATGCTAACAGTTAGCTAAACAGCTAGGTTCTAAGGTTAGCATGGATTCGCAACCGTTACCTGCAATCCTGATTTAGAAAGATTTAGAAACTCAAATGATAATTTAGAGAGAATGTTACTTTCCTCATGTAACAGTAAACAAATTATATATATTTATTTAAATTATGATACATTATCAGCTCCCTGGTTGTTGAAAAAAAAGTCTTTGATGCCTGAGCCAGTCGAGTTTTTGAGAGTTTATAACCCAGTACTCATGTGTACATAACAAAAACTGGCAAAATTTAAAGTTTTTTCCCCAAATTCTAAAGCCCATTTAAGGTCAGGAGGCAAAATAACCAAACGTACACATTAGAACTCAGAATGTGTGTAGATTTACTTCTCATTTATGAATAAATAAAAGTAGATTAAATGGCTAGAGTTGCATTATAGAGTTGCCGTAAGGAAGTCGGTGTGTGTCTCTTTACTGAAGCGTCACACGTCGGACCCTCTCAGGCCTCCTTAAAGACTCAGTTATGAGGGTGTTCAGAAAATAAACTGAAATGTGCTTTAATGTTTTAATGTGTAATGTAATATAGAAAGGGAATGTTCTGTGGTATGTGTGGATAGGTGTAGAGTCTGGCCAGTAGCGGGGGGCGGCTGACCTTTCGGCTGTACGCTTGTGAGACAGCAGATGCTCGGGACATATGCACCGCCCCATGAAACCCAACTAGCCCTCTGTCATTTCTATTAGGACCAGACTCCTCATCTCGAAGCCATAACTGTGTACTCACAGGCCAGGAGAACTAGGTCAGACGTAGGACAGCGTTCAGAGCAGCGCTCTTCTTTCCTACCTGCATTTACAGCGAAGCTTCTGTCACATTTCTGATTTCAGAGTTTGTGTGACGCTTCGCTCTGGTGATGAGTGTAAAGCGTGTTTGACAGCTCCTCACTCCTCAAAATGCGTCAACAACCTCAAATGCATCATTGAGGCTTTGATTGAGGCCCGTAAATGTAAGTGAAGGAGGCTTTGAAAGTCCCCTTGAAAAGCTGACTTTGGTTAAGGAGAGCGCCAGGCTGGTGGCTGAATTTTAATCCAGGCCGACTGTCATTCTGCCACGAGCGCAAATCTAACCTTGACATTCAAACATAAACAAGGTTCCGCGAGGTGACAGGCAGGCGGGCGCGAGCGCGGCACTTTATCTGAGCGAGAACACGTATCCAGCCGCTGCCGCGCAGAAAATCTTTCATTATCCTCTAATGGCTTAATGAATACAGGAATAATGATCCAGTCTAAGCTGATTAAATGTTTCAGCAGTGTTTTAAAGCTCCCTTCCTAGATATGGGCAATTGCCGACTAGCGATGGCTGAGATGAGATTTAGGCGGAGCCAAGTGCCAGGTTTAGCCTCCGGTGGCTCGGAAGGTGCTGTGGGTTTTTCTTTTTATCATCGGCTGATCCATGGCACCCTCACAGGCAGGCTGAGAACACCAGCCTCCATCTCCAAATCCATTATTAGCTAAGAATCATTCAGCGATGGGGATCTTTTCACACACTGATCACACACTGCTGTCATATCAGTCATATCACAAAAACAACCTCTTTAACACTTCTGTCTGCAGCAGTTCAGCTACGTAACGTGGGGTTATAGCCTGGACTGCTTTTTAAAGGTACCATACAGGAGCCAATCAGACCAGAGGTCATTTACATATTCCAGGCATGGTACCAAAAAACAGCCTGGTTAGTTAAAAGGGATAAAGTGCGGTTGGAAAATGAAGCAAGAGTATTTTCGGTACCTAAAACCCAATAAAGGTCATGAATACACACATCAGGTGACGTGAGTAACACTTGCTATCTTAACACCATGGCTCCTGTAGAAGGGAGGGCTATATTAGTTATATTAGTTGATGATTCAGAAGCAGAAAAATAGACGAGTGGAAGGATCTGAGCGACTTTGCAAGGCACCAACTGTGAAATCTAGATGTCTAGAGGTCAGACCATCTCAAAAACAGGTCCTGTGTCGTATTCCTGGTTTGCAGTGTTTATTGGGGCAGCTGGTGGCCTAGTGGTTAAGGCATTCGCCCTGCGACCAGAAAGTCCGGGTTCGATCCCCAAGACCGGGTCTGATTAATTGTTTTTGGGTTTTTTGGCTGGATAGGCACCAGGGTGCACTGTGCAAGGAAGGCAAGATGGTGGAGGCAGTGTGATGCTCTGGGAAACGTTCTGCTGGGTCCATACATTCATGTGGACGCTCCTTTGACAGGAACCACATCCCTAAACATTGCTGCAGACCAAGTACAACCATTCAGGCTAACAGTAGTCCCTAATGCCTGTGGCCTCTTTGGGTAATATGCCTGCCGCTCTGCTAGAATCGTTCAGGAATGGTTTGTGGAACAGTTGAGGATTTCTCAGATCTCAATCTGAATAGGCAACTGTGGGACGTCCTGGATAAACCAGTTAAATCCATGGAGGACCCACCTTACCCAGCTTACAGGGATCTTCTGCTTACAGGGATCTTCTGCTAACGTCTTGGAACCAGATACCACAGCTCACCTTCAGTCTTTGGAACCATATTTTCATAGACAACTGCGTCAGAAAGACAGTGTTTGAGCCTGCATAAGTGACCCTATATGGGTGCCTTAATGCATGTTGAGGTGTGTGTGTGTGTGTGTGTGTGAGGACTCATAGTGGCCACAGTGCATGTCTCAGCTGGTGAGAGAACTGTAAACTGTCATAGTGCTAGCTGACACGGATGCAAGTATGTAAACTGAACGGTTTGGCTGTGATGTGTAGAGAGTGCACCCAGAAGCTCAGACTCACCACAACACCGCTAATTTCTTCTCCGCTAGCGTGGCTGAGTGACTGGTGAAGTTCTTTAATCTCATCGCATACCTTAAATGACACAGAACAAAACAAGCAAATGAGTCTGGAAAGCAATGCGGTTTCAAGCTGAAGCTCCTATTTATTTGTATGGAGCAGCGCTGCCTGCAATACCAGCGTTAATGATTACAGAACTGTAGAATTAAGAAAATCTCATCATTTCCATTTCAGCACCAATACAGTCCTTTAGATTTAATGATCTACTGCAAGCGCATTTCATCAGCAACTCCTGTGTGTGTGTGTATGAGTGTGTGTGTGTGTTGTGTGTGTATGTGTGCGTGCGTATATGTATGTGTGTGTGTTTGAGTATTTGTATGTGTGTTGTGTGTGTGTATGTGTGCGTGCATATGTGTGTGTGTTTGAGTATTTGTATGTGTGCATGTGTGCGTGCATATGTGTGTGGTTGTTTGTGTGTGTGTGTTGGTGTGTGTGTGTGTGATTGCAAGAGCACACAAGGCTTTCTCTGAGCTCCGATTTCAATCAGTGCTGGCCGAATCTCTGAGCGCTGATGAGCTTCGAGGTCCATCTATTTTCATTCTCCGTGACATTAATAAAACAAGGGCTGCTAATTGCGTGACTTGTAATGTGGAGTTGCCCAGCGGTGGCCCTAATGACAATCATCTTTTTTTATTTTAATCATGGCAGGTAAGGGAGAGAGAGAGAGAGAGAGAGAGAGAGAGAGAGAGAGAGAGAGAGAGATATCGGGAGCATGAAGCACACACAGAGAGAGAGAGAGAGAGAGAGAGAGAGAGAAAAAGAGAGAGAGATATCATGATCATGAATCACACACACAGAGAGAGAGAGAGAGAGAGAGAGAGATAAAGAAATAG
>JBBPCW010000031.1:11010396-11023629 GCA_037974425.1 Phenacogrammus interruptus
TCTCCCTGGAGCAACTTGGGGTTAAGGGTCTTGCTCAGGGACCCAGTGGTGGTGCTGAAGGTAGAATTCGAACCCGTAGGATTGTACCCTGATCCAGTGGCTTCACCCGCTTGGATGTGCCTCATATTCTCAAAACAACAATTTTTGTTACTTTTTTTTCATTTTTCTTCATTTTTCCTAATGGTTTTCTCTTGTTCTACCATCAAATAATATAGTTTCACCTCACCTTTGAATGAACATTAATATCCAACCAATTACTGAATACTAAACTTTGAAATATAACTTGCAAAGAGTTATTAAAGGAAACGATCTTCCAAGTTCCATAGCACTGTAGCTAAAAGGCTAATCTAACAGCATCTGTTAGCATTGTTCAAAAATTCACTTTTTTTTTTTTTAATGGCATTTAAGATGGACGCTAGCTAGGCTGTAGCTCTGGAACTACAGAAGCAGCCTTTGGGCATCAAGCATGTCGTTTTTTATTTATGGGACAGAAAGAAAATAATCAAAACGTTTTAACGAATTAAATTTTTCAAAAGCATTCGTCCGGGATGTTCTTGAAGAAATTCTGACAGCAAACATCACGTATACCCAATATTTTTAAGAAAAATGCTATAAGATTAGATTGTACTGTCAATAAGAAACCTGATAAATCATCTCGGAGGGTTCTTCACACGATGTGTACATTAAGGACTGGCCCGGCGCGTACAGTCCGGATACAGGAAGCTCTCAGGATGAGTCATCAAAAACAACAGCAACATCCAAAAGCAAGCAAACAAACAACAAAACCATTACGCTGTCGTCAGAACCCACTTGGTTATGTTTTATTTTTCTTTTCACTCTCTCGTTTCTTTGCTTCATTTTTTTTCTATTTCTTTGCTAGTTAAAAATAGGCAGCTGTTTAGCATATCAAAGACAGAAGCCCGAGAGAGGGAGAGACGCCTGTGAGCACGACCCCCTGTATTCAGCGAGCAAACGCTGTCGCTTCGTGCTAAACATTGTGTTTGAAGCCCTACCAACCACCACCACCCCCCCCCCACCCCCCATCCCACCAAATACCTTCACTGAAATTTTTCAAAATGTGAACGACTGCCACACGGTTACCCAGCCAATAATGGGGGGGGGGGGGGGGGGAGCCCCGGAGGCTGTAATGTTATTTCACTTCCTGTTTAAAGGAAAATGTTTTCTCTGCTGTTTTTGCTGCTGTACACTGCATGCCTCGACAACTTTCCTAATAGGAGCGGCTGGACAGGGAGGCTTTCTCGCTGGGCCTCGAATGAGTAACTTAGTCTCGCAAAGGGCTTTCACAAACACGTGTGCCGTGTTAGAAGTGATACTGATGTACTAACATGTTTCTGACCATTACCAGACAGTGTGTGTGTGTGTGTGTGTCACTACGAAACCAAACCCCTTAAAATTACCTTCATTTTTACCTTAATTTCAAGGAAATTAAGGAAAATTAAGATAAAAAGTGCACAGATTAGGCTAATTAAGGGATAAAACTACTGAATTACTTTTTTTTCAAATTTGCCCCTTAAATAATAGAGCCTCCCGAGTAAATCATTTATGTTTAAGATTAAGGGGTTTCACACTTAGATCCACTTTTAAGGTAAAATTAAGGGATCAGTTCATAAATCAATGGTCACTTAATTCAAATTAAGGGGTTTGGTGTATTTTCAGGGCTAAATGAAGGCAGAGTTGAGCATCTAGTGGTTCCTAGAGTGCAGTGGTGGAGTGTTACAAGCCTTAATTGCCCAGGTGATCATTTGTGACTCTTCATGTCAAGTCTAATGACATCACCTGCGCAACCCAAACACATGACGCAATATGACTACGCTTTAAAATCACCGTCAACAGTCTCACCTTTGTGAGCACGTGTTGATAAACCAGAAGCAACAGTGCATAAAATTGAATTCTCTACGGTGGGGTTCACTTTTCTGCCAGAAGGGGGCGTCATAATAACCTTTTTTTTCCCTTTCCCCCCGAAGTTCAAACTTCCCCCACTGCAAAGTGGAACACACTGAACCTGTTCACTGGTCGTGCCTCATCCTGGGGGCGGAAACACACACCCTTTTTTGGGCGAAGAAATCGCTCTCTTACATTATTAACAAGTGCGTTTCTGGATCAGTCCATGTTAGGACAGTTTTGCAGTAAAGTAAGGAAATAAATGACGGACATATGATGTGGTCCTGGAGAGCACCAGCTCCTCCCCCTACCCCAAAAAATAAAGAATAAATAAATAAACAATAAAAAAAATAATCTGCATTTCATCCAACCAAAGATTATATGGCAACAAAGCAGTCGTTGGACTGAAGTGGCTCTGTGGAGGACTGAATTTCCTTCGTGCGCACCCCCCCTCGCCCTCCATATCTCCTCCTCCAGCTCCTGTACCCCCCCGAACCTCACCCTCCCCTTTTGCATCTCCGCATTTCCTCCGTGCGGATCTGGCTCAATGCAGCAGCAGCAGCAGCTGAAGCGCCGCGCCGCGCCGGGGGGACGGCGATGTGGACCGCTCGCTCCGTGAAACTCGCCTCCGTTTCTTCTTTCTGTTCTGTTTCCTTTTTTTCTCTCCGCGCCGAGGATAAGTCGACTTTCTGTCCGAGTTGTCGTCGTGTTACGCGGCGTCTCTTTCCCTGAACGTACCTGACTCGGCTGAATTATTCATTCTCCGCGTCACTTCTGTCGCCCATCTCCCTTTTCTTACACGGCTTTTTTTTTACCCCTCCTCCTTTCCCCTGAACCCCCCACTACCCTCCTTCCCACCCCCTCTTCTTCTTCTTCTTTTTCTTTTTCTCAGAGCTTCGGTTTTAGGGGTGAGTAAAACGCGCATTGGCTGCTATTTGGACTGGAATCGTGAGGTTTTATTATCAGCCGAACTGTTGAGGAAGTGTGTGTGAGTGTGAGTGTGTGCGTGTGTGTGTGTGTGTGTGTGTGTGTGAGGGGAGGGGGGATCAGCGAGCGAGCGAGCGCGTGAACTGACGGCACAGCTGAATCACTGGCATCCGCGCGTCTCGCCTCGTCCCCCGCCTGGAGAATGCTGGAGTTGGTCCGTGGCCACTTGAACGACGCGCTCTCGCTGGGTTCCTCGTCGGTTCTGAGGTGAATCCGAGACGCAGGCGCCTGAGGAAGAAGATGCCCCGCGAAAGCGCGCTGAGGATGGGATTTTCCCACGGAACGAACGCAGTGAACAAGTGGAGTCTGACTGGCAGAGACGCAAAGGCTGAAATCTGAAGCTGCGCTCGATGGGAACGCTCCCCTCTCTCGGCGCGACCGATGTGCGGTGTCATCTTTTAAAGAAGATCACATTTTGGACGCTGTAGGTGAGTTTTCAGTCACTGGTTTGATTTGCCTAACATCACTGCTTGTGAAGACCATTAATTCACCCAGTAATAATAATTACAGTGCTGCTCAAGACGGCCCCTCACAATCCAAGCAGCAGATTTCTTCAGAATATACAGATAAATAGACTCATTCACTCTCACCATTCATATTTTTTAAATTATGAATTATAATCATTATTATTAGTGGTAGTATTTTTAGTATTCTAAGTGACCAGAAAGATTCCATTTTATTCATGACACCCATTCATCCCACCAGCTATTCAGCAGTAGTTAAAAAAAAGGCAGCAAATGAGGGATTTGATCAACTTCCCCTGGCGCTGCTGAGGGAGCCTGATTATGAAACCTCACTACTGTGATGTCTTGCTGTTCTGCTGTGTGAAAGTGCGGAGACCAAACCTGTTTTGATTGTCTGTTTGTTCTTCCCCTTCCCCAAAGGTTACTAAATGGTTTTCGGGGGGATTTGTAAGAGGCAAAAATGCTGCTGCTTGTTCTTTTGGCCTTTTCCGTATCGAGCTCTTTTTCCGACTCGGATTCTGACCTCTCGGCCGAGACCTGCAGCGCTTGCTCTTGCATGTCCATCGAGAACGTCCTCTATGTGAACTGCGAGAAAATAACTGTGTACCGACCGACGCAGCTGCTCCCTCCGGCGTCCAGCCTCTACCATTTGAATTTCCAGAACAACCTTTTGTACATTCTTTACCCCAACTCTTTTGTGAATTTCACACACGCGGTCTCGCTCCAGCTAGGCAACAACAAGCTGCAGAACATTGAGGGAGGGGCCTTTGTGGGACTCAGTGCATTAAAACAGTTGCACTTAAATAACAATGAATTAAAAGAGCTCCGGGCCGACACTTTCCGGGGGATTGAGAACTTGGAATACCTCCAGGCCGACTACAATTTAATCAAGTATATCGAGAAGGGAGCCTTCAACAAATTACATAAGCTAAAGGTCCTGATTCTAAATGACAACCTCATACAGAGCCTCCCTGAGAACATCTTTCGCTTCGCCTCCCTCACGCACTTGGATATACGGGGGAACAGGATACAGAAGCTCCCATACCTTGGAGTTTTGGAGCACATCGGCAGGATAGTGGAATTGCAGCTGGATGACAACCCGTGGAATTGCACATGTGATTTGTTACCGCTGAAAGCCTGGTTGGAAAATATGCCCTACAACATTTTCATTGGAGAGGCTATATGTGAGACTCCCAGTGATCTGTATGGTCGACTTTTGAAGGAGACCAATAAGCAGGAACTGTGCCCCATGGGAATTGGCAGTGACTTCGACGTGAAGATGCCCCCCTCCCAGCCGGAGGGTGGGCACACCACATCTAATATTGCGGGATCCACGATAGCACCCTTAGTTACCAAAGCACCCAAAACTACAAATCCCTCCAAAATATATGGCAACGGTATAGTTGCTGGTATTCCGCCGGGTAAAAATGGCCAAATTGTGTCCTATCAGACCCGAATCCCTCTCCTGTCCTGTCCTCAGCCCTGCACTTGTAAAGCTCACCCATCTGATTTTGGCATTAGTGTCAGCTGTCAGGAAAGAAACATCCAGAGTCTAGCTGATCTCATACCCAAACCGCCAAACGCCAAGAAGTTGCACCTCAGCGGTAATTACATTAGAAATATTAGCCCCACTGACTTCCAAGGGTTTGAAGGATTAGATCTGTTACACCTGGGCAGTAATCAAATATCCACCATCCAAAAAGGTGTGTTCGGAAATCTGACCAACCTCCGTAGGTTATACCTCAATGGCAATCAGCTTGAACAGCTTCACCCTGAAATGTTCCTCGGGCTCAGTAACCTCCAGTACCTGTATTTGGAATACAACGCCATAAAGGAGGTGTTAGCGGGGACGTTTGACTCCATGCCAAATTTGCAGCTCTTGTATCTAAATAACAATGTGCTCAGAAGCCTCCCCGCCTACATTTTCGCTGGTGTCCCCCTGGCTAGACTCAATCTGAAGAACAATCACTTCATGACTTTGCCCGTGAGTGGTGTGCTGGACCAGCTTAGATCGCTCACTCAAATAGATCTGGAAGGCAATCCCTGGGAATGCTCGTGTGATTTAGTGGCTTTGAAACTGTGGTTGGAGAAACTAAATGAGGGGGTTGCTGCCAAGGAGGTCAGATGTGCATCTCCAGTGCAGTTTGCAAACATTGAGCTCAGAGAACTGAAAAACGAGATTCTGTGCCCAAAGCTCATCGCTAGACCCCCTTTCATTCTGACCAGCGCCACCCCTGTAGTCACGTCAATGTCACCTGCTGGCGTTGGCAAGGCGCCTCCTGGTGGGCCGGTGCCCCTGTCAATCATGATCCTGAGCATACTGGTGGTCTTAATCCTGACTGTGTTTGTTGCTTTTTGCCTGCTGGTGTTTGTGCTGAGACGGAACAAAAAGCCTGCCGGGCGTCAGGAGGGCCTGGGCAACCAGGAGTGTGGCTCCATGCAGCTGCAGCTCAGGAGGCACAACCACAAATCCAATAAGAAGGACGACCTAGGCGGGGAGACCTTCATCCCCCAGACCATCGAGCACATGAGCAAAGCCCACACCTGTGGCATCAGAGACTCGGAGTCAGGCTTCAAATTCGCAGACTCCCAGAGACAGAAAATGGTCTTGCGGAACAGCACAGACAAGGACAAGGACACTTTAAGTCTGGAGGCCAGGAAAAGACTAAGCACCATCGACGAGCTAGATGAGTTCTTACCGGGAAGAGAGTCCAGCTTGTTCCTCCACAACTACTTGGAGAGCAAAAAGGATTTCAACAGTATAGGGGTGAGTGGCTTTGAGATCCGTTACCCCGAGAAATCACATGACAGAAAAATGAAAAAGTCTTTAATAGGGGGCAACCACAGTAAGATAGTTGTTGAGCAGCGCAAAAGTGAGTATTATGAACTAAAAGCAAAGCTCCAAGGGACCCCTGACTACCTTCAAGTACTAGAGGAACAGACAGCCCTCAGTAAAATGTAGGCCTCTCATCATCATTTTCCCCTTAATGACAAAAAAAAGTGCCTTGTGGAAAATATTAATGACCAATGGAATACTGGACAAAAATTTAATTACTCAAAATATAACCTAGAATTGGTGGCTGTTCTAGCTCTTTTTTTTTCTCTCTCTTTTTTTTTCTTTTTTTGCTAAGTGATGATGCCATTACAAAGTATAAGAATCTCATCAATCTATAGGAGAGGATT
Organism: Phenacogrammus interruptus; assembly: GCA_037974425.1. Classification (NCBI taxonomy): domain Eukaryota; kingdom Metazoa; phylum Chordata; class Actinopteri; order Characiformes; family Alestidae; genus Phenacogrammus; species Phenacogrammus interruptus. The sequence goes on from JBBPCW010000031.1 coordinate 11,016,933, forward strand.
TACAGTACCTTATAAACAAATGTAGTCTGCTGCTATTGAAATGGGTTCCATGAGATTATTTTTAACCTTTATTTTTTAACCAAAATATTGGGTCATGAAACAGTGTTGAGTGTAATCCATATTGACCCTTTGTTCATTGTTTTTGGTTGGAAGTATTTTTAGGGTGCTTTGGATGACAAAATGAAATGGAGTCGAAGATTGGCCAGTTGGGCGCGGGCATGAAAGTGTTGGAATCCCCCAGAGTCCTCTTTTTTTGGATTTTAATTTGACCGTTTTTTTGGGGCCTTGAAACTGGTGGATTTGGTGTAAACTGAAGGCACCGACGGTTCGGCGTATTTGCAGTCGGGATGACCACGTCCATTGTTTCTGTAAAGAGCCATTGAAATCTGTTCTAATGAAATGTGATTCTTCTTGAAGTCTTTGGGTACGACACATGACAGGACATTCATAAACCCAAGAAAAAACAACAACAACAACAACAACAAAAAAAAAAGATCTTCATAGCTGCTTGCCATGTAAGCGTATCTGATTTATTTTGTAAGTCAACATTATTTGTATTTGTGGGGCAGTTTGTAAATTACAAAGGTCAACAGTTCGACGATTTCATCAAAACATAAATGGGTTCAAAAAAAAAAAAAGAAGAAAAAGACAGAAAATGAAAAAGAAAAAAAATATATATTGATGACCACTGTCACCTGTCAATTAGTAGTTTAATTAACTTCATATTTAATTTATTTTTCTATGGAGGATTATTTAAAGATTATTGGTACTATTTAAAAATTTCAAGGGACATTGAGTGAACCAGGCTCTTATTTTGAGCTCTGAGCAACTAACTCTTTAATTTTTTTTTCTCCTGTCCTGTGTTCCTGACTTATGAATTCTGCAGATGACGTGGGCATAGGAGCTGCAGACTCGTAGCCTATCGAGTCGGACGGCTTGCTTAACCTTTTAGCCCACCGGTATCTTGTTAAAGGTTTCTTAACAATATGCAACCAAAATAAGTGTGCATTAACGTGATATGATTCTGAATTTGACCACCGTTTTACCTGAGATTTCAACCTTGAATTGGGGGGGGTGGGGGTGGGGGTGGGGGAGGGGCAGCGTGTCTCATAATTTATTTACTTTTGACTTTTTTTTTGGAAAAGGACTGTGCATTTTCTTTCCAAGATATCTTTGGAATTCAATGTGTTTTTTCTGCTAAAAGCTACTGATTTGGTCAGAATCATATCACACTCCATGTGCAATATTACGCTCAATCATATTAGCTTGACAATTTTACTTTGTTTGTCCGCTCAACTTAATATTACGGAGAGAAGTTAAGTTTTTTCTTTCGAAGGGAAAAAAAAAAGAAAAGAAAAATGAAAAAAAAAAAACAAAACAAAACGTTCAGTCCTTATTTAAGGTATTGTTAAGTTAATGATTGTTTGAAATAGAATGTACCTTGAAAGATGAAATAAATACACTTTTCTATAACAGTCATGCGAGATCTGTATACTGGTTAATTGTGCCAACCTGTCGAGTTGTTGAGGTTCAAGGTACTGAGGTCAGCTTCTATGTTCTGGTTTTTTTTTTTTCCTTTTTTCTGCAGACATGTTTTCTTTGATCGTTGCTTGTCTAATAAAACACCCTGAATGCTCCATAATAAACAAGTCTGGGAAGATTGCAACCTTTTAATTTACACTTTACTTCCCTTTACCCCTACAAAAGGTTCATGCAACATCCCCCTCCCCCCCTCTCTCTCTCTGTCTCTCTCTCTGTCTCTGTGTCTCTCTCTCTCTCTCTGTCTCTGTCTCCCTCCCTCTCTCTCCCTTTCCCTCATTCTGTCTCCCTCCCTCTCCCTCTCCCTCATTCTCTCTCTACACCCCCCCCTCTATCTCTCGCTCTCCCTCCCTCTCTCTCCCTCTCCATCATTCTCTCTCTATCTCTCTCTCTGTCTCTCTTTCTCTCCGTCTCTCTCTCGTGTTCCACCGATGGGTTTGGTTGCTGTAGTTAATATAATACTTTTATTTACATCATGTAAAGAGGAATAGCAGCTACCTGTGGGAAATGGATGCTTGCAGCCGCAGAAGCTGTTCTGTTTGTGTGTGTGTGTGTGTGTGTGTGTGTGTGTGTGTGTGTGTGTGTGTGTGTGTGTGTGTTTTCATATTACAGTGTTAATTTTTTGCAATAATTCAGATTATAGTGCTAATTTTAAAGCAGACAGAATGAATGTTGAGAGCCTAGAAGATCTAAAAGGTGCACACTATGGGGAAGCCTTTCTGCAGCAGTACACACATTTTTACAAACTGTTACATTATAAACACATCAAAAGGACAGCACCCGAAAGATAAACAGCAGGGGGTTGATTTTCGATTTGTTATTCGCTTAGTCTGTGCTTTCCTTTGTATATATCAAATTTAGGGAATCTCATCCAGTATTGATTGTTCTTGCTGCCTAAAGATGGTCCTGTTGAAGCTAATGTTGGTGCAAGTCTTGATGCATTTTCTTTTCCGTTTGTTAATTTTAGTCGGGCACTACTGCATATCAAATGAAACTCGCAACTTTGTTGTACTTCCTGTTTACATTTGCTGTGTTTGCTGTACAGTCTATTAGTCAAGGTACCATTTCATGTAGAAAAGTGCCTTAAATGGCAAACTAAACCCTATACAACTGCACACAGTATACCTTATTATCACAACGCATATAATTATCCCTCAGTACATGCAGTATATATGATTTTCACCCTGTACACTTTGGCACTTTCCTTCCCACTACTGGCGTTTTGAACAGTCAGATATTATAAAAGTTGGGGGGGTTGTTTGTTTTTTTGCATGTTAGTCAGTTTTCAGTTGCTACTAGAAAGTGTTTCTGTGGGAGCTTTAATAGATGAAAAGCAATATCTTTTAAATGCATCCTATATATATTGTAATATTACTTTATGCATTATTTATGCTTTGTTCCGTAACTCTAATGCTCAAGGACACGCAAGGCACACTCTGGATCTCTCCAAAGAGATTTCAGTTATTAGCATGAGAATTGGCTCGCGTCCCTTCGAATAGAGAGCTCTGCTGTCGGGAAAGGAGTGTGTTTTCAGCGGATTCCACCAGGCCACCGGTGAAATCTCGAGGTGTTCATTTCACGTAGATGGCGATAAACAGACATGCGGTTACTTCTGATGTCCGTAACGGAGGAGTCGAGTCCTCAAATGACTCGCTGTATTGTTTTATGCGCGTACTTCAGCGCTCTTCATTTTTAATGCGGATTTTAGTGCGGGTAGATAACCTCGTATTTGATTACGAGTGTTGTAGGCATTTGAGCGAGATGAGCCTGACTTGCCTGAGCTGCCGTTTGCAGAGAAGATGAGGGTATGAGTGCTTGATACAATGGTGCCTGCTTTTTAAATTCTTGATGAAATCTGTCTCACAATGGAGCAAATCATAGTCATTGGCCTGAATTGTGGTGGCGAATGTGCATTAGTGTAGTTAAGATGCACACAGTAACCGACAGTTTATGGAACTCTTTTTTTCAATGAAGCCACTTTAGTTTATCTCTCTTGAATGTATGCATTATGCAAATGGAAGACCCTGGTGTACTCTGGCGGAGACACCTTGGAAGTGGCCTCTTGTGTTTACTTGTATGGCATGTGCAGTTCCCTTGTTTTGCTTTCGAATCGAGAATGTCCATAGACATTCTTCCCTGAAGATTTGTGGTTCTGGCTTTGGGGAGAGCATTTTGGATGATTTCGCACCAATCAACAATTGCTCTGCCAATCGGATGTGTATTGCCAGGTCCTGGAGAGTTCTGGAAGAAGATTATCCATGGACCAGACCCCCGCAGTTTATTGTCATTATCAGATTCCAGCTTGGAATGGCTAAATCCTTCCCTCGGAGGTCCTCACTAGGTTCCATTATTGATCGCGTTCCCATGGCTCACGTCACAGTTCTCAGTTTCTGCATGACAAGCGTTGCTCTTGGGCAACGTGTGGTTGCATAATTCCAGCAGTCTTCTTGATGTCTACCTCAATTGTTAATTGTTAATGTTACCTTTTTTTAACCTCTAGGTGTGCTACTTTCCGTTTTTTTTGTTTTGTTTTTTTTCCTACTTTGACATCTTTTCCCTCCCCGGTTCAGTCCCCGTGTATCCAGTCATGCTCAGTCATGCTTTTGAAGTGGTTTGTGCGTTCTGGAGCACAGAGCAAAGCCGAGATGAATGTTATAATATTTATGCATGTGTGGTATCATAAATCCACATACTGTTACTACACACACCCGCCATCTCCCTGAGAGGAAGAGGGTTGTTTACAATAATACCTAGCGCACCAGGGGCCACGCCAGCAGCACTACCATTTTTTCACCTTTAAACCAAGAATTCTTTCTGCACTAATTAATAGGCTTTTCATTTTTTTTTTCTTTTTTGCAAGAGTGCTTGCATATTTTTGAATAAGCAATTAGCGCTGGCTCATGCTCCCTTGACAACCCTCCTATTGACGCTTTTTTTTATAATTGCGGTACGCCAGGATTAAGTGGGACAAAGGAAGGTTGTCAGTCCAAACAGAGCCTGAGGGTGAACTCTTTACAGAGATCACTTTAAATGTAGTTTGTACTGTCCTGCAACCCCATCTTTGGAAAGACACATCGCTTGCCAGAGCCAGAACAAGGCTTGAATGTCTATGCTAGTCATCGCATTGAATGGTGCTTGATTCGCGTCTGTGTTCATGTGAATGGTAATGTGTCTCATCTCCGGCCCCTAGTTGCAGTGGGCCTTGTTGGCCAGTGCAGGATCTGGCAAGGTAATTGAGTTTCTTAGGTCTCTGACCATACTGGATCACAGATAATTTCATGTTAGCAAGCTAATACGGCCTTGCTGACCCTGGAAGTCCAAAGCTGACAGTACGGGGAAAGTCGAGCAGCTTGTTTGGAACTAAAGTGAGCAGCGCAGGATTCTAACCAGCAGGCAGGATTCTCCAGGCACAAGGCAGGGTTCAGGCTATTTTGGGAGAATGGCCCCCGTGCCGGAGACTGAGGCCGAACAGAAAGCTTTTTGCTGCTCAGCTGGCATTTTAGAGTGTGCTCAGAATGGGATAAACATCACGGAGCCCTGCTCTTGGTGACAGGTTTACACACAGAAATTCCTTGACAGTCGCCTCAGCGAGAATATGAGAATGCTTTACTTCCTCCGTTCAGAATGTGACAGCGACATGATGGGAGCGTAACAAAGATGTTTTAGATGTGCCCGAGTGTGTCTCTCTGCATGGGGCCGCAATGCCGCGTTTGATTCGGGAGTCATGGAAAAGTATACATTATGGGCGGTTGACGTGGCGGTCCATTGTGTTCCCAGTGCCAGTCAAATACAATGGTGTCATTTTCTGATGTTTCAGATATTTAGACCATGCTCTGTCTGTCTGAAGAATGATTTGGTCTTTGAATGGCTGAAAGCTGGTCGAAAAATACAGTTTAAGTTGGAAACGTGGTGTTCGCTCACTGGTTGAGCTGTCTAGTGTAATTAATGGATGAATTCATTCATTATCTGAGCTGCTTCTGTTTATTCAGAGTCAGGGGAGGACTCTGGATTATGTCCCAGTGGTCTTAGAGGCAAAACTCAGGAGAAACAGCCTGAACAGGGCAAATGCAAATTATAGCTGCACTGGCAAAATAGTAACAATGTGATTGTATTGCTACATATTGTAACGGTAATACAGTTGTGTACCGTAAAAAAAAAAAAAAGGTGTGAATTACCCCTCCATAATTTTAGGGGGGTCTGGGTCTTGATTCGGGGGTACAGTACTCCCCAGTACCCCCTGTAATTCGAACCATGCTCATGCACAGAGTCACTGTAGATGTTGATCATGTAAATATATTTTATTACAAAAGAACGTCCCGCAGAAGTGAATTAACACGTTTATTAAACACATAAATAGAATGTGACATAACTGGAACATATAAATCCCACACAGTTATAAAATATCCACAAAGATGTAATTTTGTAGAAGAATGACATATTTTGAAAGTCAAATTGGGGACTTTTATTATTGATACATAGTACATAGACATGAAAAAGTTTGCTAAACCTAAAAAAGGTCTGATTTTGATGCCAGCTACTGAGCATTTTTACTCACGGCACCTGCTCTTATGTACAAATAATCTTCACACGCGTAAAGAGTTGTGATATTGTACTGACACAGTGGCAGAGCGAAGGTGTGTGTATTTGTTGAACGAATGAATTTGGTGGAGACAGATGTGTAGGCACATCTGTAAGTCTAGCTACTATGGCATACACAGTGGGATCCAAATGTCTTATTTAAGTAATGAAAAGTCAAATGAGGAATTCATGTTGAGAATTCTGCATGATTCGGGTTTGGTTACTATTCTAATGTAAGCAAATTTGTGACAATGTTATTAATTTTAAAAAGTTTGATTTGTTATCCTGTCAAATGAGCTACATGTTCAGACAGAGAGGAATTTGAAATCCTTATCTTTTGCACAAACTTGCAGAGTTCATTCCAGTAAGAGTGCATAGCGTCTTTAAGCCGGGGCCATTCTGACTAAGAAAGCGTTTCTCAAACATATTTGTCCTGGGGACCAGTCATGTCAGGCTTTGGGGCTGCAGGGTCCCGCGCTAAAATGAAAGTCATCATCGCTTACGTAGTACAGACCCAGCTCCCAACCCAACTTTGTGAATAGATTAACAGTGATATTTTTTTATCGCGCGATAAGAGTCT